>WBMW01001212.1:137503-177439 GCA_013396635.1 Penelope pileata | reverse complement strand
AAAAAAAAAAAAAGACACCATCAAGACAGAAAAGCAGCATGTTGTGTCACTCCACAGCATTCCTAAGGAAAAAGGACTGAAAGCTCCTCACAAGAGCATTTTCCTTTCGTTCAGAATGCTGCACTGTCTTTCCTAGAGCAGCATTGTGCTGGCAGTGAGGGCTCAGAGCCCAGCCTCCAGCAGAGCACCAGTGCCTCTGCTCTGCTTCCAACACATCTTGCTGCAAGCACAAGGGAGCTGTAGTAAGACGTGAACTCTGCACCCCTTGGGCAAGAGGGTCAAGTTTCAAGTTGCTTCCTGTCTGACACTAATTAAATGTAAATGTGTTTGTGTGTGTTTATTTATCTCTCTGTACTTCAAGTATAAAGCACCAGAGCAGTTTGTCTGCTACCCCTGTCAGATTTCATTCTTGGCAATGTCAGATCTGATTACAGCAGTATCCGCATTTTATTGTGATGTGAGGGGAAGTTTCATTATATTAAGCCTTGCCTCCAGCTCAGAAAGGGTGAGGAGAGGTGAAGAAGCCATTACCTGCAGTGAGGTTTCCTGAGGATCCGTGGATGAGCCTTCCTTTTCTCTCTTCCAGTTCGATTTATAGTCCTGTCCAACAACTACCTGCAGATCCGGGGGATCAAGAAGACAGATGAAGGGACGTACCGCTGTGAGGGCCGCATCTTGGCTCGTGGGGAGATCAACTTCAAAGATATTCAGGTCATTGTAAATGGTGAGTGGCTCAGAGTTCAGACCGGTAAGGGATAGAGGTCTGTACCACCCGCACTCCAGACTGCTGATGGGACTGTTACTTCACGTTCGCACACGAGTTACTGTCATCTTACTAATCTTTCTCTGCTGTGTCAAATAAAGACATCCGTTAGTGTTTACCAGATGTTTACAGGAAATTATCATGTCCCAAGAAAGTTTAGGTGTCTAATGACCTAGTGAGGCATTGAGGTTTACAGGTGGTTTTGTCAACTGTACAAATCTTCTGTGCATCTCTCCCTCCCCATGCCAGTTTCTTTGGAGAGCTCATACCTCAAACCTGATGGCTGAAACCTGCAGGTGGCAGTTTAAGGGGTTTGAATCACTAGTGACATCTGTCTGTATTGCAGAGATTTGCAGTTAGACTTCCAGGGCTCGTTCTTGCTCACATCTTCTGTCTCCCCTTTCTAACTTCAGTGTGGTTTCCTTCTCTTCTAGTACCTCCTTCTGTGCGTGCCAGGCAGAGCACTATGAACGCCACTGCCAACCTCAGCCAGTCTGTCACCTTAGCATGTGATGCTGATGGCTTTCCTGAGCCAACCATGACGTGGACAAAGTAAGATGTTGTATGCAGTGTCCTGATTCTTTGTGAGCATGGATGTTTTCACTAAGGCCCTGGAAAACCAGGCAGGAGGGGAAACCTTTTAACAGCAATGACATTAACCTATTTTTCTCCCAAGAGAAGGAATGACCTCCTAGCAGGGAACCACAGTTAGTTTCTGTTGTGAGTTAACACTGGCAGGCAGCTAAGCACCGCACAGCACCTCTTCCCCTCCCACTATTGGGAAGAGGTGGAGATACCGCTCACACTGATGAGTTTCAGCGTAGTAACGCAGTTCTCATTGACATAAAACCTCTAACAGCCTTTGACTGCTTCTCTCCAACACAGCCACTGTGCTTTGTGCCCTGCAGGGATGGAGAGCCAATAGAGCCGGAGGATGATGAAGAGAAATACCGCTTTAACTACGATGGGTCCGAGCTGATCATCAAGAAGGTGGATAAGAGTGATGAAGCAGAGTACATCTGCATTGCCGAGAACAAGGCTGGCGAGCAAGATGCCACCATTCATCTCAAAGTCTTTGGTAAACTTTTGCCAGTTTAAAAACCTTTTTTCCCCCATGTTGCTTGTTTCAGACGTTGCTGTTTAGAGGCAAGCTTCATTCTGAGCAGAAACTGAATGAAGGTTGTTCTTTTCTTCTTTCTTTATAGCAAAACCCAAAATCACATATGTGGAAAATAAAACAGCTATGGAGCTGGAGGATCAGATCACGCTGACCTGTGAGGCATCTGGGGACCCAATCCCTTCCATCACATGGAGAACTTCTACCCGGAACATCAGCAATGAAGAGAAGGTATCACCACTCCCAAGACCACGGTCTCGTTGGCAGGGTTCAGTGCAGCTCCTGTCTGCCTGCCTTTGCTGATCTACACTGCATGATGGCAACAGGCACATGGAAATCATGGCGATTCCCACCGCCGTAGTGAGAATGCTTATGGTCCTGCACAGGGGTCTGCGGAAGGGGCCGCTCCGCAGCTGAAGTAAGCCCACAGGTGTCCTTTTGTACAAAGAGCCATCACAGTTGGTAACAGCTGAGAACACGCTTTTTAATTCCTGCTTGTATTGGCCTGAGCTGAATCCACTTGCAAAGCACTAGGCCCTGCACCCCTCTTGGAGGAGTTTCCCAAGGAACATACAGATGCAGGACTTCTAAAGGGTTTCCAAGCTGAGAGGTGGGAATGAGTACCATGATTCCATTGTTCATGCTGTCATCATGAAAATGATATCACCTGCGAGGGTGGTGGGTGAAGAGGCGTGGGGTATTCTTTGAAAGATGAAGCGGACCAAAATGAACCTGTTAATTCATTTTCACCTTTCTGTATTGTATGCTGACTGCACGTACTTGAAGCACAAAAGCCTGGCTGCCTTTGTGTTCACCCCTTTTGTTGATCACATCAACACTGTTCTTAAAAGGCAAAAATAATTAGCAGTTTTTCTCTTTGAAAGGGTGCTGTTTTGTATTTTAATGGCCACAATTCCCCTTTACCAGACAAGATTAGGATGAGCTTTATTACTCTGGATGTTGCATAATAGTTACGTAATAACTTGACTAGGAGGCATAGTTTAGAGCTGAAGAATATTTAGACAAAAGTTAGAGTAAGGAGTTACTGCTCATGATTAATGTTCTAAGGCCAGAATGCTTCAGGGCTCAGCTGACATGGGAATACGAGGGAGTCGGACTCCATGCGAAGGCAGCAGCTGATACTCTGAAAGTCTCAGAGGTAGCAACTGACAGAGGTCTGGAGGGAGCCGCTCCATCATCCACATCCTGCTCTGCAGCCTCCTAAATGAGCTTTTTCTGTTACCTCCCTGATGTTGGCTCTTCGCTGTTGCTGATGTTTTAAATCAGGGTGCCCTCTGCAGAGAAATGTTAGAGTCTTCTGTCTTCAGGGGTTTGTGTAAATCCCTGTGGGGTTCCAGGAGATTCCCATTGACTTTGAAAGCTCTTGGCGTGAGCTCTTACTGCAGCATGGCTGGGGGACCTGTCCTGATCGGAGAAGGCCATTCGTGGTCTTGTTTCAGTCTAGAAGGATGATGGGAGGAGGTTAGTGCTAGAAGCAGTGGAGCATTTGAGTTGGATCACAGCCAGGGAAAAGAGCTTTGACAGGGAGAAGAATACAAGAGCTGAAATAAGACCAAATCAAGTAGAAGTCTGTAGGAGCCAGTTTGCAGAGAGTCCTGTCTGTCAAGCCCAATTAAACTAACGAGATCTCAGTGACAAAACTGCTAACCATTTTTGAGACTCTCATATATCCTTTTTAGTGCGGTTACATCAGTGATAAACATTAAAGAAGGATGTTATATATTCTGGTCATTTCTTAGTAGATGGGGAGAAAATCCAAGGTTTGAGGTACCACCATGTTGTACTGATCCAAACCTCCACGACAAAGATGTGCTGTCATATACCATTCACTTTCTAGGCAGGATTTTCTCTCTATCTCTCTTCTTTGTTTTGGTTTGTTTCAATTTAAACTTTTCCCCATTTTCTATCTTGTGTTATAAGTTCAGGTGAATGGTACAGACTTCCAGAAAATTCTTGGGTCAGAACAGCTCTGGTAGATGCTCTGTGATGGGGACAGCCAGCAGCACAGATTCAGTTTGCCATCCATTTCCTGTCTCTGAGATAGCACAGGGGGATGGATGGTCTTTGGTGTGGGGCAAGCAATGCAGTTTTTTATTTTTAAAAATACCAAGCCCTGCTTTTGACCATGCTTTATATACTTGAAAGCATCTGTCTTGCTACAGCTTGTTTACTTTTGTAACCGTGCATCAGCCCAGATTTTTCAAGGTCTATAGGTGCTTTAACCCCCATGAGTTTGGTAGTTCCAAGCATTTGGTACTTTGAGAGGGAGAGGGAAAATAAATTGTTTATATGATCTACCTATGATCTGCTTTGGTTGTGAGTGTAGAAACGCATTGTTTAGGAGAAGCTTTTTCCCTGTGTGAAATTCCTGTCAATCACTACTGCAAAACGTAGCAAGAACCAACTGCCCTAGAACGTCATTAACATGAAATGATTTGAAGTGGTTTGGCTTTATCTTTCCTCAAGTATTTATTGCTGTGCCTTTGTGGGAAGGACGAATGGTTTTTTGGGGTTTTTTTTGTTGCCTCATGTAACGCAGATTAAGCCAGCACACCGTTATTCCTCATCGCCTTCACCATATTTCATCCCCTTTTGAAGGACATCTCTTCTCTCTCTCTTGTAGAATATCAGCTCTGCTTCAGCGTGCTTAGTTTTGATCTGTTGTAAATCGGTGTATACGAGTTTTAAGGTTTCAGAGCAGACAGTTGTGCTTCCTGTCAGATTTTTGGACGAGGCATTGATTGCACTTGCACACACTTTCACAAAACAATTGCTGAGAGCATCTTAGGTTTCTTGCCCAGCAGCATAGCTCAGTATGAGGAGTGGGAGGGGTAGCAGGCAATGCTTTCTGCAGCCTTTCAGCATCTTGCTGCATCTGACAGCAGGAATACCTGTGGTGTGGGCCCTCCTGGCCTCCCCTGCTGTTATCAATACTTGCATCACAATCCCATTTTCATAATAGCAGGTCCTTGCTTCCAAATGGAAGGAGAGATGCGTGAGGTCATTGGTTCTTTTCACCCCTCCGCTGGTGCTGTACAAACTCACTGGAGAGAGTTGAAAGGGGGCTTGTGTGGGTATGGCTGAGGTGGTCCCGGCTGGCTCTGGTAGAGTGACTGGTACATGGGAAAGGGATTGTGCTGGATTATGATTGCCTGCTCAGTTTTCAGCGAACTTGTGCCCAAGAGGATATAGATATATAGAAACTGAGATGATGGAGGTTGTGGGCAGAGTCCCACCCCACACCTGTGTTGGTGAGCTTTGGATTTTCTGCAGGTGAGCCCACCTCTGGCCTCTAGTTAGAAGGAAGTAGCCTGCTTTTGTCAAAGACTTTATAAAATGAGGCTGTCTGTACCATTTGTTAATACTTAAGTCGCATAATTTTCACTGCAAGCACTGTGGAAACAATACTGTGCTTTTTATTCTCATTTCTTTAACTTTCATCACCATTTCTGTAATGTCACTCCTGTGTATGCTGTTATATCCACGTGCCAGCAATGCTTGTGCCTCACGTTCAAAAATGCTGTAGTAGCTGTGATATTAGCAGGTGATTTTTGATTCCCGAATTGAAATGGATCAAGTTGTGATTGAAGTAGACACTAGAAGGAAAACATTTGAAATTCATAGGGAAAAAGGGAAGTCGGCAACTTTGGTCTTTCTGAACCAGAGTGAATATGGCCCACACTGTTGCTGTCTGTCTCTGAGTGGGAAATGTGTGCTTGTTGGTAAAGCCTGTGCATGTCTGACTGATGCCTGTTAACTGTCCCGGGCCCAGTAAGGACTGGGTGCACGTACCCTAAGCAGAATGAGCTGGAGATCATTACCTGGAGGCTGTCTCCCGTGCAGGTCATATGGCTCGGAGCTCTGCAGCTCGAGGGCTCCTGTTCCTCGCACAGTGTGCATGTGAAACCTGTGCAAATGCATGATCCCATTAATGGTACGAGCATTAATGATCATCAGTGTGTCCGGGGGGCTAGCAAGCCAAGGCTGGGAAACCAGCTCTCTAACTTGGCAGTTAAGTGACCTAGGCCATCAGAATAATTTCCCTGGTGTGCCTTGGCGTGTTTCTAGAAATGACGTGACGAGGGAAATAGTCACTCAGTACTTAAGGACAGAGGCAGAGTATTTAGAGATTGTTAGCCTGTGCGTGGTCACTTCGAGATCAATTTTTGGGATATTAAATGTTGAATGCAAATCTGATTTGAGGTTATATTGGGAAATGGAAATTGTGATCACTCCACACACATGAGATTACAGCTTGGAGCCTGCATGTACACAGAGTGTAGCGTGCTGCTTACACTGTGATGCCTCAAAGCAACCTTTGATAAACTTGTATTGCTTTTTTTCCCTGTTGTGTTCTGTATCTGTTCTCTCCAGGCTTCGTGGACCCGGCCCGAGAAACAAGAGGTATAATCTTATACCAGACCTTTAGCAAACTTCCTAGTTTTTTGAGTTTTTTTGTTTGTTTGTTTTTAAGCATTACAGATTAACAAATCTCTAGTCCAGCAACCATGCCAACTAAACCAGCATTAATCTTACAAATAAGTTAAATATTGGTACGTAAATGAAACAGCTAATAGAGTTAGAAGTTGCTTGGCATGTAGCTATGCTTTTTTGGATGAGCAAACTAGCTGTGTTGGGAGTGAGTAATCCTGGTTGTCACCTGAAAAAAGAAAGAAGTGTTGGGGGGGAGAAGAGAGGGAAGGCAAATCTGAAACCTGACAAATACCACTTTCACGATTTTCTTCTATGCTACATGTGTGGATCTTGTCTGTTTTCTAGAGTTTTAAGAAGTAGCCACAGCACCTATTCTGGGACAGTATATTTTTTGACATAGCCCCTTCTGCTCCAGCCAACTCATCTGTTTGCTCATGGCACCTCTTAAGTTTGGGCTTCTCTTAAAGGACAACTGCATCATGTTCTGCTTCAAAGTCAATGCAGTTAAATCTTTTACAGACTATACTTTTCCAGAAAATGCTCCCCCTTACTAAATTATTGTATTTATTTAATTTTCAAGGGTCAGTGAAGTGGTGCAGGACAATACAGTGTGGCTCGTTGCTGCTTTGTTTCAGGCTCAGTGCTGTATTTTAGGAAGAATAATGATCTGCTGTTACATGCACCTGAACCGTTTTGCTAACAAAAACATCACCAATGGGTGTTTTAAAACTCAGTTAAAAGTGAAATTGCATCTGTTACATCACAGATTGGTGATGCCTTTCTGATAACTGCAAATATTGGGAGCTGCAGATGAGTTAGTGAAGTGCAAGCACCCAGCTGGGAGACAGCCCTCATCTTCCTTCCCTGGAGTTGTGGCTGTGGTCAGGATTCCCAGGTGCTGTTTTGCAGTGACCTCCCCTGTATGGAAAGGGGGTGAGGAGGACTGTGTGAGGTTACCGTGGATGCTTGCTTATGAAAAACTCTATGGAGGAGAAGGGGGTAAATGCATTTCCTACCTATCTTGCCTCTTTCCCCTTCTCACTAATGTATTAAAATCGAGGCCAGCTGTTTACATAGTGACTGTGCCACATGGCATTGTTGGAACTTGGAGAAAAACACCAGTGTGCATCTCAGGATACCCTGGAGCACTCAGCAATGTGGAGCATCATCACACCCTTTTCTGTAGAGTGGCAGCTGGTATGGCGTGGGTTATTGCCTGTGTCCCCTAGGTTGTCTCAGCATTGCTAGGAGACATTGCTATGCAGAATCCTCTAAGCCAAGGAGACGAGGTAAAGGGATTACAGGTGTCCACATCTCTGGCTCCCAGGTTTCTACCTGTCCTATGTCTGTAGTAGCCAGGAATTGTTAGCATCTGATGGTCTGAAATGTGAATGAAGTGGTGGTGGATATTGTTCTCCTTGAATATTTTTCCTGATCTTTCTTTTTCTTTACATGTGCCTTTTACACTAAGAAATATGGCTTCATCTTCAGGCTTGGTTGTATTGCTGGTAAAGTTACTGTTTTATCTCAGCTGCCTCGCACTGCCTTGTTTGTGTTGGATCCTGGCAGTGTGGAGAGAGCAGGTGACACGAAGTGACCTATGCTGCAGTGGTCATGGGCTGATATTTTGCCATACATACATATACTCTTGCCTACTGATGGAGTCAGAGACAAACAGCATTCACCTGAGCTGCCAGACGGCTGGGAAGCTGCAGATCTGGAGCCCTTACATCTATGGATCCTGCTGCAGCAGTTTGAGCTGGGTGTTGGTTGTGTAAGGTACCACAGCAGACGAAGGCCATGTTAAGGGCCCCTTCACCACTTCTAGGAGGCAGTGCACACAGCATCATGTGTTCATGGAATGAAGAAAATGAAGAACTGTTCCCAGCAACACAAGGGACCAAGTGCAGGAGAGGGAGCAGAGTTTGTATCTTGTGGCATTGCTCTGGGATTGTAGTGGAGCTGTGCGCATGGTAGAAGAAAAACATATATGAACTGGTTTTGTGTCAAAGGATATTATTTTTCTTCATGTGAAATTTGACTAGCTCACGTGCACTAACATTCAGAACTAACAGAGGTAATAGCTTTCTGTAGGAACGTGGCCTGGGAGCTTGAGCCCCCAGTGCAGAGCAGAAAGGTGCTGCTCCCTCAGACCGGGAGGGTCTGGGCACGCGAGGTACCCGAGATGTACGTGCTGCAGCTCAGTGCGCTTCTCTGCGTGATTTCCTCAGGGTTTGTACTCAGAATCTCAGTACTTGTCCTGCTGTGTCTTTCAAGAAGAAGCATGCTCATGGAGCATTAATTCTCCCAAACGTAGCAGGCTGCGGCAGCAGGGTACTCAGTTTGTTCACTTGTGTCATTTTGGAAATAAGCTCGTCCTTCAAAGCTTCCCAGCTGACCACAATTGTGCAGGGACCAGTGCGGAGGGAGGAGTCCCTGGCCCCCTGTGCTTTGTGTATTAGGAGAGCTCCTGGGCTTGGTCACAGGCCAGGGAGGCTGCAACACAGTCTCAGGAAAGGAGGAAAAAAAAAAGTTTGTGTTGGATCCCAGGATGTCTGCAGTCCCTTTGAGCAGACGATTGCCTGGATTTTACATTCCTTGTCTCTCTGTCATTGATGTCCCTACACTCTCCTGCTTGTGGGAGCAATTTCTGAACTGGCTTACAACCACCAGAATTTCCATAAAGCAGCACAAGACCTTGGAGCAGGTTGTCTTTGGGAGGGTCATGTAGCTTTCTGGCCCCGGCCGCTGTACCTCGCTCTGTTCTGTGCCACATTCAGGGGAAAGCTCTGAGCTTTCATTTGGCCTGGGTCAGCTCTGAGGTCTGGATCTGGTCTTATGAATGCCATTCCAAGGGTGTTGAAGTAAAACAGGTATCAGTAAGAGAAGGTTAAGCCTTGAATTCTCAGAGTGAAAACACAGCACTCGGTGGGGAGGTTTTCTGTGAGAATGCTGGCAAAAATGTTTTAGCCAGAGCTGGATCTCTGCAGTTGTTACTCGGAGAAGCGGCTTGATGTTAGCCAGCTGTCCTCAGCCATGTAGCAGCATCTGGTACTTTCGTTTCTTTTTTATTTCCCATTACCTGAGAGCTTTGAATCGCTGCGCTCGGTCCTGTGCCAAAGGTTGAGCTGCTTTAGGAACTGCCGCTCCGTGCCCCCAGTTCCTCCTGCCAGGTGATCGCTCCCCAGTGCTGAGCGCTGGCGGGGAGCTGTGAGGTAGTTCTGCTTTTGTTCCTGTCCCCGAGTCTGCAGCACCCACCCAGTGCTCACCCCCTGACTCTCTCCTCCTCTCCTGCCAGACCCTGGACGGGCGCATCGTGGTGCGCAGCCACGCGCGGGTGTCGTCCCTGACTCTCAAAGAAATCCAGTACACCGACGCCGGGGAGTACGTGTGCACGGCCAGCAACACCATCGGGCAGGACTCGCAGGCCATGTACCTCGAAGTGCAGTGTAAGAGGGGAGGGGGCGGCTCCTGTGTGTGGAGGGGGTCGGGTGGGCAGAGGGGAATGGCTGTCTGCTGATTTCCGTGTCCTCCAGCGAGACTGAGGCACTGTGAGCAGGGACACCTGTGTTATTTAAGTAGAGGGTGTGGGAAGCAGCTCAGTCTCAAATAACTCTGTTGGGGTGGCATTTTGCTGTGTGCACGCATGCAGATGTTTGCATGAGTTGAGTCCAGCTGAGATGCTGTTTGCACCCTGGGTAGGTTATGGGCCATGAATTTGCCATGGACTTGCTCACTGGGTGCATCAGCACTGCACTTGCCCAGGTGCACAGCACGCTGTCTGCTTGTCCTCCCACACTGCTTTAGGAGCAGCCGTTGGTGCTGAGCAGATTTCTTCCTATGTCCTTCAGCAAAAGGCTGCCACCACCCCCGGCATGAGAAGGCTGTCCCCTTTTCCTGCCGTGGATTCCTTTTCCCACATCAGACTGGGCCCCAGCCGAGGAATCCCTGCAGTGGGGTTGACTGGGCTGCTTCAGGAGTTTTTCTGGGTTGTGTTGCCTTCAAGAGTATGTTTCTTTCAGATGCTCCTAAGCTTCAGGGCCCTGTGGCTGTCTATACTTGGGAAGGGAATCAAGTGAACATCACCTGTGAGGTGTTTGCTTACCCCAGTGCTGTCATCTCCTGGTTCCGGGATGGACAGCTGCTTCCCAGCTCAAACTACAGCAACATCAAGATCTACAACACTCCGTCAGCAAGCTACCTGGAGGTGAGGAGAAGCATGGACGGGAGAGGTATGCAGCCAGGAAGGCTCAGTGCTGTCAAGTACTGTGCTTCTGGTGCTGGTGAAGCTCAGCCTTTCATCAGGGTGCCCTATTAGGGGGCAGGAAGTTGTGCAGTGTTTCTGGTGTACAAATGTGAAGGGCATCGAGTAATGGAAAATGCCACCCCCCCCCTTGCTTTTGGCTCTCTGCCCATTGTAGTTCTCCCAGCTGCAGGCAGCCCTCAGTGTCAGCACATGCACTTTGTTGCTGCTTCTTTCCCCAGCAAAATGCAAATGGCATTGGCAGAATGAAAAGTGTTTTCTGATCTACGCACGCACCTTCGTTCCTTCCACAGGTGACACCGGACTCTGAAAATGATTTTGGGAACTACAACTGCACTGCTGTGAACCGCATTGGCCAGGAGTCCTCAGAGTTCATTCTTGTGCAGGCGGGTGAGCATCCCAGGCAGGGAGAGAAAGGAAAGCAAAGGCAGCCTTTGAGCTGGGCTGACAGTGATGGCTTTTATCTAGTTTGGGGGGGGGTAACAGGACAGCCAGCTTCCACTTTAGAAGAGACTGTTTGTAGATTTTTGAGTTGGGATGAGTTGTAGATAATGAGGTCCTTGATATGTTTTCTTGTTTCTGAAGCAATCATTCTTTTCTGTGTTTTCAGTACATTTTTACAAAGCTATGGCCTTTGATTTCTGTCTGCCATTGGCTGTTTATGCATGTACGTGTGCCTCAAACTTGGCAAAACATGCCAACTAGCGTAGGTAATGCACAGAGCACTGTGTGCCAGCAGGGGACCCGCTGGCTGACTGCATGACAGACTGGAAGGGCCTCTGGTGTCTCTAAACCATCAGCTCTCCAAGCTGCTGTACAGACAGGTTTAGGAGTGATCAAACTGCGCGTTGGAATCCTCTGTGGAAGAGACTACAGGGACAGAACAGCATCCAGGATGCTACTGATACACTGTTGAGGTTGTCCTTTCCTTCTTGAAGGAAATACATAATTTTTGAGAAGGTACTTTGAGTCTCTGGCCTCTTAGGGCAGACACAAGGTGAAGCTCTCTACGCTGTTTAATTAACATTCTTAAAAGCCTTTGAGGAGAGCCTCAGGCCTGCCCTTTTCTCCTCCTTTATCTAGCCATGACAAGAGTGTTCTTGGTATTCCCAGTTTCCTGCTTTCTCTGCTGGCTGGGGAGCTGGAAACCCTTCCTTCCCGTTGTCTGATGTATCACTGGCTGTTTCCCCTTCCTCCCCCAGATACTCCGTCCTCTCCTTCTATTGACAGAGTGGAGCCCTACTCTAGCACTGCCCGCGTGGAGTTCGATGAGCCCGAGGCCACTGGCGGGGTGCCCATCCTCAAGTACAAGGCGGAGTGGAGAGCGCTGGGCGAGGGAGAATGGCACTCAAGGTTGTATGATGCAAAAGAAGGTAGGATGACAAAACAGTGTAAAATAAGTTACCTCCTCCATCTGCATCTCAAAACGCCCTTCTTTCCTTTGGGGGAAAGCCAGAGTGGAGGATTCTAGAGCTTTGCAACTTCAGCACCTACGCTGAGGCCCCACACCTGTTGTTTAACACTTCTTTTTCAGTGACAACTTGACACAGGCAGAGTGCTGATTCCCTTTGGTGTCTACCACACGCTCCACTACATCCCCCCTAGAGAGGCTGTGGCTGTACACCTCCCTCATCAGCTCTTTCACACAGAGATGGTAGCTCTGACCTTTCTGCACTTCTCTTGTCTACGCTTGTCTACAGAAGAAAGCTTTGTTACATGAGATAAATGTGGCGAGAGTACAATAGGAACATGACATTTATTATTGACTGAGGGCCTGAACCTTGCATTGCTTTCCCTCTCTTGTTTCTGCAACAGCAAACGTGGAGGGCATGATCACTATCAGTGGCCTGAAACCTGAGACAACCTACTCTGTGCGACTGTCTGCAGTCAACGGCAAGGGTGTGGGTGAGATCAGCCTGCCATCCGACTTCAAGACACAGCCAGTTCGTAAGTAAAGCTGAGGCCTTCCTCTCGTTCTCTTTCCTTGCATCTTTCCAGGGAATCTGTCATGCATGGACGACACCTTCTTCTCTTGCAGACCTTGCTGCACCTTACTTTATTTTTGTGGTGCTTCTTGATTGTAGTGAATTTCCTCGCTAACTTAAAACCTTATTTGAAGGTGGGAGGCAAGGAAGCTATTCTCACTAGTCTGTGCCCTGGGTTATAAGTATAAACTGTATTCTGTCAAGTAGAAGGGGATATGCAGTAGAGAGTTCAGCAATGTTTTAATAAGAATAGGCAGCAAGTTGAGAAGGGCATGGTAAAACAGAATGTAATGTTTCTTCATTGTTGCAAGACAGGGTTTTTTGCAAATCAGAAATTAGTAGGTTCAGCAAAGGAGTGTCCATGAACTGTGGAAGGAGGGAGGGAGGGGCATTTGTCTTTTCTGCAAATTACTGCTTTAAAATGACAATGCAGCACATGAAACAATTTCCATAGCCTCTCGTCTGCCTTACTTGGGCCATCTCCTGCTCTGATGGCAGGATGCTCTGCTGTGGCATGACACTTTTCCTCCTGTTTCAACCAGGAACAAAAGGGACAAGAATCAAAAACCAATAAGTTATTTAAGGAAGAAGACACAAATGAAAGAAGTGTAGAGTGGGTACAGGAGATGTCAAAAAGAGGAAGGGGAGAGGTGGTCTTGTGTCCTTGTACACAGCCTCATCCAAGTGTTAGGATCCATAATCAGCCCCTCACAATTCCTGGGGTTCTTCCTCCCCCCATCCCCCTTGCATTTAGAGCCTGTTCTTCTTCCCTCCACCACATGCATACTTGTGTACCTATTTCATAGCTCTTCTGAAACCACTGTGCAAGACTTTCTCCTGAAGTCAGAGCTAGCAATATTCCCATCCCATTTGTATGCATGCTCTGAGGCCCTGAGAGCTGTGCATGGTCTTGATTTGGTCTGCCAACTTCTGCCTCACAGAACTGCTGAGCGATGTGGGATAGCACACATGCCTTGCTGCCTAGAAATCCAGGCTTCCAGGCCCTGCGCAGTGAGGCGCAGCAAGCCAGCCTTCACAGCTGACAGCCAGTTTTGTTGCAGTAACTCCTGTTGCCTACCCCACTCCCTAGGGTTGGATTTGGGACAGCTGGTGGTATTTTGAATTTCCAGCTCCATATTCATTGTCTCCTCACCTCTTCTACATTTTTTTTTTTTGTGTGTGTGTGTTTATCTCTGTCTCTTCTTTTGTCTGTGTTTCATCCATGGAAAAACTGCAGGTATCCCTCACTCACGTAAGTGCCTCTCTGCATTTGTTTCATTCTTTTTCTGTTCCTAGAGCGTTCCTCTAACGTACATAGCACTAGCTTTTAATCTAGTGCCTTTTTCTTCCCAGGTTCATTAGGAATGAAATAACTGGTACTATCTATTTCCTAACAAAACTGACCCTAGAATAGTCATCCGACTCTGGGTAACACTGGTCTCGAAGAACAGAACTGTAGGTTTAACATCTTTGTCTTTCTCGTACAGCATGCGATTCAAATATTTAACTTGCAGTGCTTGTCTAATAATTAAGTAGTGGTTACGTGGGCTGTACTTCACAGCCATGCACAGAGTGCTGGCCAGCATCTCCACTGCCCATAAGTGGCATTGGTTCGAACTCCTGGGAACACTGGTGAATGATGGCACGTTCCATGATCCTACCTTATAAGAAAATTATTTAAAAACAAGGATTCTGTCCAAAATACAGCTCTGACAGAGCACCAAGTCCTGAGCTAGGAGGCAGCACTTACATTGCTTGCGCTTTGTGTCCAGAGATGTTTGATCTGGCAAAAAAAAACAGGATTCGCCTTCCCTTCTCACCTTCCTTTCTTTCCTTAGCAAGTACCGCTGCCCCCAGCTCCCGTTTAGCAGAGAGTGAGTATGATGGAAGAGGCTGTCCTGCTCTGCATGCATCTCCTCACTGAGTGCGGTGCAGTCTGCCTAACATCCCCGGGTGCTCTCCTTCTTTCCTGTGTGTATTTCTTCCCCTGATTAAGAACTGAGTCTCTTGGTGGAGGAACTGCAGATAAGCACAGGTTTGATTTCTAGAACAGAGAAAAGCCACAGAGAGCTCCCAGGTGTGCTAGCCTGGGGGAGGGAAGGAGATCGAAGGAAGGATGAGGAGTGGAAGCCTGCCCGTGTGAGAGCTGGTGAAGTGTTGTCACTAGCCTTGGGTTTTAAGATTTCTGATCAGCTTGTGTTCCACTTCATGAGGTGTGCTCAGCTTTTGTGATATGAGGTTAAATTTCTTGAAATTGTCTCAGCACAGCAAACAGTAGACTAATTTCTGAGCTTAAATAGGGGGAAGTGATCAGCAGTGGATGGTGCACTGAATGGCTTGTGCCTCGCTAACTCTGTAAATCGCATTCAGGAGCTGTGTAAGGAAACTCATTTCTTTATATCCTGCTTCATCGTTATTTTTAATCTGCACAACCGGATTTAGGCTGCAGACCACCCAGGGGTCCTTCCTGCTCGCCCCTCACACAGTGACCCTGGTGCCATGGAGTGTGTGAGGAAAAGGAGTTAACTTTGATCAGAGATCAATTTTACCTCGCTCTGTAGCTGCCGTTCTCCTCTGCCCACTCCTGAGGATGTGCCAGTCCTTTTGTTTTTAGGGATGTTCTACAGAGAAACCATCACAGCTCCTGTTTCTCGTGCTGTGTTCGCCCCAGGGCTTTTGGAAGTAAAGACATTCTCCTTTGTGCTTCTTTCCTAGTAATCCTCACATTTGGTGCTTATACAGTCTGTCTTCTGCTCTTGGAAGTGGATTGCTTAGCAGCAGTCCTACGGGGCTCTTCAGTCTGCTATCTCTTCTCAAAAAAACGCCTTGTTTCCTCCCGGAAGTCCCAGTACTTCGCAGGCTGGCAACACGTGAACCTAGGTTTCTGTTTGGGCCAAAATTAGTCACAAACACTGGAGCTATCTCTGAAATGAGCTCCAGAGCTTCAGAATTCCTCAGGACACAAAAGCCTCAGGTGAGACCCTCGGAGGCACAGCGTGCTGCAGGATGCGCAGCGCGGGCTGGCTCTGTGCTCCTGCAGGGCAGCAGCAGCACGGCACAGGTCTGCAGGCTCTGCGGGTGATGCGTATCTGCCAGAAGGATTCAGTGTCATTCTCATTCTCTCTTCATTAGGCTTTCTCTCTTTCCTTCCCGTCACCCCTGCTCCCTGCCTCTTATAACTTATTTTCATGCTATGCTTCACCTTTACATGTCCTATCTATCCTTCATGTTTCCATAGCAACTCAGCCTCTCACTGCATCCGAAAGCACAGAGCCACCAAGTGAGTAGATGGGAACTGCTCCCCTTTGGTCTGGAGTGCTATTTGTTATGCTGTAGCCCTTCTATCGAGGGAATTAAAGCGCTGTGCTCTGTCGGTTTGATGTCTGTTAACCACCAATCTGCCATGAATGCGGTGTGTGAGCATGCAGCTGTTACAACGCAGCATGGTCCCACTCTGACTCCTCTCCTTGCTGTTGTCCTACCAAGCATGTGATAAAAAAATCAAGTAGAGCATTTAGGAGAAACAAGGAGAAAAAAGAAAAAAGTAAAGATACTTAGGTGGCCATTTCCAAAAGGAGTGTTTTCCTTTCATGTTTTCCATTAGTGATTTTTAGAGTTAAAGCTGCCTTCACAAAAGGGACATGGACTAGATAATATTCTTGATATTCTGTATGAATTCAGAAAGAGAGTTAATATTGCAACTTGCAATACTGGATGTAGAAAGAAGATGCAAATGAGGAGGCGGAGAATCTTACAGGAGAGAGGACTGCAGGGAGAGGGAGCATCGCTCCCATCCTGACTGCATTAAGAGGTCCAAGACCTGATAAGAAGCCGTATCTCAACGGGTAGCGGGATTCAGGTTCCCCCAGTTCTTGCTCAGTACCTTGTTGGCGAGATGGCCCTTCCTCCCAGGCTGAGTCAGGTAGGCAGGTGCTGCTGTGCTGGGCTCGGACCCAGCAGTCTGTGCAAATAGTTAAAACTGGAATTCGTTGATTTGAAGGCAGAAGAACCATTTTGAAAAAACTGATTTAGACTAGCTGTTGAGAGTTGAGCGATACAACTCCCTGACACAGAGTAGATGTATAAATTCCGTAACTTTAATCCCTGCTTGTACAAGATTTGTAGCCAGTCGCATGCCATAGGGAAGTCAAGCAAATGTTTGCCATGTAGTTCTGGGACACGAAGAAAAACAGCTCAGGAAGGGTTTGTGGTGCATGTGCGTGTTCTCAGCAACTAACCCTTTCTACAAACCCAGATTTTCCTCTGGTTTGCAATAATAAGATGTTTGTCTATGTATATGGTCTTAGATATGAAGACCTGTGTGTTTACGTGTAGTGGGTTAGAGATGGCCCGTGACCTCTAAATGGGAAATACTAAAAGCATGAAGTATGTGATTATTGTGGTGCTTGGGATGGAGGGAACGTTAGCCTAGAACTGTCAAAGGAGGCTTTAAAAGAAGACCAAGTATTATGTGTGACTAGCACACTCCATGGCCTTACATAACATGAAATGACATTTACCTGCTGGTGACCACAACAAACACTTTTCTTCTTGCTCTGTTTTTCGTGGATACAATGCACCAAACTTTAATTCCTGACATGTCTGAGGTGACAGCGGTTCCGCACCACTGAAGAGAACTTTTAATCCTCCTCAGACTTTGGGATGGAGTGGAGAGGATGGAGGGCTGGGGAAGAGAGAGCCAGCAGCAGGCCTACTACTGATCTTTTGTTTTACATTTTAGGAGGCAGATGCTCCATTTTGGCTGTTCATGTAGCTAGGAGGTAGCTTTAATTGTGAGGGGAAAATACTGCATTGCTGTTCTGTAGAATACTCTTTTACTCAGAGCAGATATCAGGAGCTAGTTTGTGGTAAACGTCACTGCTTTGTTGTTGTGGTAGGGTTTTTTTGTTGTGGTTTATTGGGAGGGGCTGTTTGTTTTGCAGGGTTTGTTTGTTTGTTTCTCCGTTAAGGGTTAGAGTTCCCATTTATACCTATGTTGAAGTTCATGCTCTTACACTGAGCAGAAGCAGATGTGGCCTCTCATTGTGTCATTGTCACTTGTGTACGTAGTTGATTGATGTAAATAGTAGGCACGCTTGTCTTCCAAGCTAAGCTGTTCTGCAGCGTACGAATACGCTGTGCTCAACAACATAAAAGGGCATTGGCACAAGGCAGATGCTCTTACAACTTCAATTCGTTTGATTATTGATGACACTTGCTGGATGAGCTTGTCTTACTCTAACCTTACTTCAGCGGGTGAATGAATGAAACGGAGAGCAATTAGGGACGGAGAACTGCTGTGTAGCATCCTGAAGGCAGTCAGATGAACAACGAATCTAAAACCTAATGAAGCTGAAGACAGTATCTTCATTGACTTCAGTGAGTTTTTGACTTCAGTATGTGATCAATAATATATGGGAGATGTCTAAATCATACCAGGGACTTAGGCTCACGTGCCTCATCTGACTTAATCCCTTCAGTTTGTTCCCATAAGCAGTTCTGTATGTGATGAAGCTGGCTTTCTTGCAGCTGTCTCCACCATGGAATTGGTTTTGCAAAGCAGCGTGTTTGAGAGCAGATTAAAAGTTTCCTTTTTCTTTTTTTCTTCCAGTTGGGGCAGCAATTTGGGTCTTCATCTAGTCTCGTGTTTTCCAGAAGCTCTAGGAACTTTTGTCATGTCCGTTAGACATGTAAAGCTTCATCCAAACAAGCTTTTGGTCGTATTTATACTACTAATTTGCCCTTGATCTTGAGCTGAAGTTCTCCCTGAGGAGAAAGTGATTTTAAAGGCAACCGCTCCTGTCCATTTTTAAACCTCACTGGGGATCCGAAAATATTTTTCAATATCAACAGACACTGAGTGCCTTTCCAGGCAATATACTGACTGACTTCTAAGTTTCCCTCCCTCATTGTGTCCCTGCCGGGACTTCCACGAGTCTCTGCTTATAACAAGAGGCGATGGTTTGAAGCCTAGACACAGCGAACGGATTGTACGTTGTGTGCCACCACTTCTTTTCCCATAATGGCACACCCTTACATCTCACAGGCGTGCACACAGAAGGTTAAGGGCTTCATTCTTTTACACCAAACTGTCAGAGAAGTGCCAGAGCAGTGTGAAGTAGCCCCTTGTACGAGGCAAATGCTCGTGAAAAAGGCAAGTGAAAAAGAAGGTTGTGGTTTAGGAACGTAAACAGCGCGTGGGGTTAGTGGTGTCCTCCAGACCAGCAGCTGTTTCTTTTCTTTCCTTCTGTTCCTGTCCTGCAGTCTGCAGCCTTTCCATCTCCACCGGCAGCAGCTGTCCCTCAAGCCATCTCTGTCAGCTTCCAGTGCCCACGCTCCATTCCTCACTGGCAGAAAAGCCCTCGCACGCAGGGCTCAGCAGTGGAAGTCCTTGCTCGTGGCTGGTGCAGTGCTGGGAGCTCCAGGCTCAGCGTGTGGGCGCTGGGTGCTCGCAGCGGTCGTGGCCGGTCTGCCCGAGCCCCGGCTGCAGCGCGTTGGTCAAAAGCTCTGTCCTTGGAAATGTGTGCACGCAGTTGGCTTTTCTTCTTCAGTTCTCGTTGTTAATGAATAGGAAGACCTTTCTTTCTGCAGAAGGGAGGATGTGAAATGCCAAGCTTTGTCTTCGCTGAACTGTGTGGGCTGTGATGTTGACCGTTTCCCCCCGATGCGTGGACTGTTTCTGAATAACCATGTATTCCCTTTTTCTTTCCAACAGTCCTGTGGATTCCTTCAGCTGTCCGAGTTCTGGGTCCTTCCCTTGAATACTTTTTGTTTGTCCCCTGGCTTGGTGTCACCGGCAGTGGGGCAGCTGTGTCCCCGCTCGCGGGGCCGTCGCCCCGTGCTTTCCGTGGTTCAATGTTTCGATATTTCCAGGCAATGTTACTGTCTCCCCAGTGTTTCTGATATATACTGGCTAATTTAGTTCCTATTTTATTTATTCTGTAATTCTGTTGTTGATTTTTTTCCCTTGCCCATTGTTTACATCAGTTTTTTAATTTTTTTTGTATTTTCCATGTGACCTACTCCACTTTCCTTTCAACCAATCATGTGCGTGCGTATCATGTGACTTTGTCATGTGCCTTGCATGGTGCTGCTGATGTCGTCCTCGCTGGTGAACAGAAGGTAAAGCACTTTGTTCTGATCGGTTGCCTAGGTCTGGGGGGAGGACCCCGCTGGTCAGCGACCAGGGTCCTCCGAATTCCACGGCTCCAAAATCCTTCCACGAGCCTTTTGGAGAAGCTGCTCGCCCCTGTCTGCATGCGAAGAGCTAAGCTTTGGGCTTCTGCACTGAGCTTGGAGAAAGTTGAGGGAGGGGGAAAAAGAGGAGAAAAAAAAAAAAAAAAAGAAAAAAAACCACGTGGCTCAGTCATTTGCTTCTTTCCCTGTCAGCATCCCAGAGTCAGCATCCAAGTGATGTTCAAAAACTGTGTCTGCCCTTAATACTGATAGCTAAAATGATTCTGCATCCTATGGGACCAGTGTGCCAGCAACAGGCTGCTGGGTAGCTGAGTGGTGAGGTGTGCAGATGATGCAAATAACCGTATTTGTTGTTGTTGAGCAATATTTTAACTCTATATGCTTATGTTTCTATGCATACATCCATGCTGTCCATGTTCAGTAGCTTATCAAAAGGATTAGAAATTCTTTATCTCTGAAATTCAGTTATTGGTAAGCATGTCACATCACAATTTAAGAAAGAAATATTTCTAACAAGCACGGAACTTAACCACAGCTACAGCAGGGAACGTGTCTTTATGAAGCAGTGTGTGTATGTATAGGCACACCCAGAGCAGACGACGGCAGCTATGCTTAACCCTGCGTGCATGAGAAGTGCACTGCACTGCTCCTGCCAGAGCAGCTCATCCTGCCCCGCGATGTCTTCGAGCCAGGCAGGGGACTTGGTCCAGGTCTGAACTCATTTGACGGGAGTGGTTTCAGTAGGTGGTGATCTCCGTGAAATCAAGAAGCAAATGATTGATCCTTGCAGCTTATGGAGATGAAATTAGTCTCCAAGTAAAGTACGTGGTAGCAAAAACATTTTCTGCAACACTGTTTTTTAAAACTTCAGCTAATTCTCAGCACAATCTAAAGAGAGGAGGGGAAACCCTGCTTTTCTGCTTCCCTGAGTAATTAAATTACTTTGAAACGCAGGAAGCAGGGTTTATTTTGTTTGTTTTTGTTTTTTAATCTATGAATTTTAAAATTACCTAATTGTCTTGGACCACCACCAGGAAAGGATTTGGGCTGGGGTTTGCCAGGAAAACCAAAACTAACACCAGTAACCTTCCTACATGACTGCATGCATGGAAGCAGCCCCTCTTCCCTGGGCTCTTCTCTCTCTGGGAAAAAGCCTGAAGGGCTGAGGACTTGGATGTCTCGTTTTTGCATGTTCTGTTTTTGTTCCTTATTTCTTACTGTTGATATTTGTTTCTCTCCTGTGCGTTCTGAAGACTCTGCCTGCTCTTTCTCACTCTTGTGTGTTTATCACTCATGGAGATGTTGCATAGCTGTGGCTGTGTTAGTTCTGAATTGTGACACTGTAAATCACAATCTAATCCCATTTACATGGTGGTCAAAAGTGCAGAAATCAGCTTCTTCTTCATGTGTGTGTTGTAGAAACAACCACAGACAGATTGCAGTTGTTCCCTAAGCACAGCACGGATGCAGGATTGTCCTTCGCTGCCAGCTGGACAAGGACTGAAGCTCATAGTCTCAAGAGCTGCAGTTGTCTAGTAACCAGTTTGAGCTGCTTTTCCATGGCTGGGCAGAAGGAATGCGTTTGGTGGGAGAAGAGGAGAGATGAAAAAAGCTCTACTGCACCACTGCCACTTCTGGGGCCCAGCACGCCTGGTGCCCTGTGATGAGGGAACAGTTTGTGCTGCTCTTTCCTCTCTTTCTCTCTCCCCACCTCAAGTTTTCTCTGCTGCTGCCTCCAGACCTGGTGCTTGTGGCACACTGAAAATCAGGTGATGAAATACTGTTAGATTCTTCTGAAATCCCAACTGCATCAGACTAAGATTAAGGAAGCGCTTTGTTAAATAAAAGTTAACTGTGAAAGGATACCAGGGAACACTGCTTTCCTGCAGCAGGAGATTGCTGATGCTAATGGCTTAGCAGAAGTGAATAGGAAATAACCTGAAAATGAAATGCCTCGGAGCATTGTCCTCAGCTGCCCTCACATCCTGTGCAGGAGCTGGCAGGTCTTGCTCAGGCTGCAGGAGCCTGCAGAGCAGCTCCTTATTTCAAATGCTTTGGTCAGATTCATTATGTGTTTCATATGAAGAACAAAGATTAAATGACAGATAACACAGAATCACCCGTGGTGCGATCCCTGAGTGCAGTGCTGCCCATGTGTGCTCTCACTGGGGCAGAACATTGGCTTCCTTTCCGAAAGGTGCAGGTTGGTTGCTGGGCAAGACCATGCTTAGGTGACTGCTGGGACCCGCGCTGTGGCCCAGGGCAGTGCAGAGGGCAGGCACCCTCATGGAAGGCAGCAGAATTAGGGGAGTGCTTCCTAGAAAAGTAGGAAGCCAGGCTGGCTTTGTGTGCTCTCAGTAAGCTGAGTAGTGTCACCTCAAGGGGATTCTTGAAGGATCCCACAAAACGTGTCTGGAATAGGCAGATTTCTGCAATGTGTGCAGTGGGCTCAGTGTAAACGGGAGACCCCCAGGCATGTAGCACGCCGTCCTAATGCACTTTTGTTTTTCAGCCCCTCTTGCTGTAGGGAGGATGCATGTCCTGTGAGCATGAACTCATTCTCTAACCTTCCAGTGATAACCTTTTCTCTTCAGCCACTGACACTGAATCATAGAGATGCTGATTCTGCTGGACTAAATTTCTCCCACTAAACTTCTTCCTCCTTTGTCTGAAACTACACGCTAACCCATTTTTAATTTTTCAGCCCTGTATCTGGATTACATCTGCCTGATTAAGTTCAATTAAATCCTATGTATTTAAGGAGAACTGTAAAATATTCTTCACCAGGTTTTGCAGCACTACAGCTGTTGGGTTTCAGCAGTTTAGGAATGGTCCATGTTCTCTTATTTGAAGGGAATTTTTCTTGGAACAGAAGTGCACTTATGCAATTGGGAAAAGAAGGAACTGGGAGCAAGAAACCAGGCAATTCAGAGTGAGGGAAGGTTTTAGCATAGAAAGTAATTGATGGCTGCATGTAAAGTACAGCAGCATCTCTTGTATCAGAACCGAGCATCTTTCTCAAGAATGTTCATTCCCATTTTAGCCTTGGTACTCAATCACTGGCAAAAAAATCTAGCCTGAGTTAGGTAAGAGGTCAGATTATTTAAGCACAGCATTCCTTTATCTCTTCAACATCTTCTGTTTACCTACTAATAATTCTCTCTCTGAGATGAGGATGGGAAAGAGTACCAAGGAGACGTTGATCTTGTACTGCCTTGTTATCAGCGAAGCCATTCATCAAGTCTGCCACAGCTGAGGCAGGAGCCGAGCATTGCTGCTCACAGATGTTTCAGCAGCACCAGGTGGTTTGGTGTCTAGCAAAGCACGTGGCCACGAGTGCCCCAGTTCTTCCTGGGAGCTACTTTCTTGTACAGGAAAGAGGAGAATAGGACACTTCCTGCTTTCATTTAGCTGCTGGTTAGAAGTCTTGACACAATTATTCCAGTCATAGCTTCTTCAACTAAACATTCGAAATCAATAACCTTTGCAGCGACATTTCCTTTCAGGAGTGGGGAAAGAAAAATAATTGTTTGGTTAATATGGTATTTTCAGTATGCCTAGGTAAGGCACCTCCAGAACTCGCTTGTTCACGTTTAATTTTCGGTCTCTAATGCATTCCCTGCTTTCATCATTCATAATTCCAGGAGAAGCATGGGCTGGAGAGAGATGCTCCAATACGCAGCCACAGTAAGAAAGACCCAAATCCACCCCTTAGTCTGTACAGTAGGTGGCACATGTGGTCATTAGTTAATCATGGAAAAAGGAGCATTCCATCTCTGTCTTTAAGAGTAAAGTTACTGCTTTGTGAAACACAAATGTATGTATCGTACATCAAAGAACTGTGCATCCATGGGTTGTAATTACCTTCGTGGAACAGTTGGCGTGTCAGCTGGGGCATGTGCTATCCTGTAAGAAAACTGAGTTCATCTCAAATTACTGTTTCAGACTAGGATTTACATTCTTATTATTGATGTTTCACCAAAAAAAAACCCTACCTAATTTCTTTCTTTAGAGGTGAAAGGGGAGGGGGCTCCAAATTACCTCTGAAGATCAACTTTGAAGGACACTGGCAGATTAACCTTTCTCTGGACAGTGAAAACTGCACAAGCTTTCCATCAGCAGCTGAATACAAATCCAGACAGAATAGAGTTAGAACTGGAATGTTTGTCGGGCTGAAAGAAGCTCCGATGAATTCCCATAGCTCGTGTTACTGGCCAAAGCTGATCTCAGTACTGCTGCCGACTTGCTGTTTCCTTTCACTTCTAGCATAGTGCAGCAGAACTGGGTTTATAAGTTTTATTCTAGGCCATGGGCTGAGCTTTAAAGTCACAGATGTTATTTTGGTGTCCTGGTTTTGTTCTCATCTGGAGATGTTCAGGCTCTTAAGCCACAAGTGTCACCATTTCAGAACTTTGGTCTTGTTCCCTGTGGGATACGTGCAGAACTGGGCCATCTCCTAACTGTGTATCTCACCACATGTTGGGGAATCTGTCAATGCATGTTTAAGGAGGCCCACTGGCCAGGTCACGAGTGGCACTGCGAGCACAGACAGCAGTGCTGGACCAGAACCATGGGCCACTTGGAGCTGGAGTGGGGAGGTGTGTGCTCATTGCTTGCCGACCTGTGCTGCAAAATCGGCACGAGCACGGTCTGCTGCGTTCTCTGTGCTTAGTTCCTGTGGTCAGCTCTGGAACAGACTCAAACAAATACTTCTAAATACTTCTAAACTATAACTGGCTAAACAGAGGTAGGAGGGCTTTTGGCTTTTTAACATTCAGCCACCTTAATTGATGCATAAAATACGTGTAAGAATTGTGTGAGGGTGCTGGGGGCACTGGCTAGGCAGGGGCAGCTGTTAGAGATGGGTGTGGAGTGCTATGGTTGTGAATTAGTGTGCCCCAAAGAGAACGGCATCTCAATTTTCTGCTGACATCAAGGGGTGCAAATTCAGAACTGGTGGCTTTTTCTTTTAAAGATGAGTGTTATAGACCAGTGAGATGGGTCTTGTTCACTCCAGCCAGTATCCGTTGCAGTTGGGAAAAGTAGGGAGAACAAGTGCTGTTGCAATTCAGTGCCATTTTTTCCACATGCACTTAAGTGGCCACACCAGTGATGCTCTGGTCCAGGGACTATAAAACCTAAACTGTACCCAAGGTGCAGACACAGGTCTGCATGACAAATGTAGTGTCACTGCTCAGTGATGCTTCTCACAGCCGTGCTGCACAGGAGGATGCTGCCTGCTTGCCACATACTCTAACTCGTCATTTTCCAGATGATTCAGACCAGTGTTTTTGAGAAACAGTGAAGAACTGGGTTTTGCTCCAGGGTATTCTTGTGGAATGACCAGGTCATTCCCTCTTACCTCTGACGCTGTTCAGGCATACGCAGAGATGGTCAATTACCCAGAGAAAGCAAACTGCCACGTGCGAGAAATGCTTCGGTCTTGCAGATGTGTCTGAGTGAGAGTAAGGCCAATACCCGGGCAGCTTAATGTAGTGAAGTATTTTTCTGATTTGGTGTACTGCTTTCCTAATGGCTTTTCTTTTTTAACAATGAAGCATAAATCCACCATTGTTTCAGGGGAACCCAGCGCACCCAAACTGGAAGGTCAGATGGGAGAAGACGGAAACTCCATTAAAGTGAATGTCATCAAGCAGGATGATGGTGGCTCCCCAATTAGGCATTACCTGATCAAATACAAAGCTGTAAGTATGACTGATGCCTAAGCCTGGTTTGTTTGTAGCCTGTTCAGTGCTCGGGCATTACTGTGCAAGCAGCTGCCTTGGCAGACAGCTCTGAAGCTAGGATCTTGCAGGCAGGCCCGTACAGAACATCAAACGGATCATTTAGTGTCAGAGCCATAAATTCCAGCAGAGACTTTGCTTTGCAAAGTGGGGAAGTACAGAAGTTGCAGCTTTTCTCCTTTGGAATGAAAGTAGTCTAGTGATAAGGCAAAGAGGAGAATAAGAATTGACAGATTCAGCCATGGTAACGCTGCAGAAAACAGGATTCTGAGCAGGAAAGAGACTGCTTCAGTGTCTGTTGTCCTTTCCACTCACAGCCACCATCTAATGCTGGTTAGAACCTCTGAATTAGCTCAGAAGCTTTCCCCTTGTTGGTTGGCTGTTACCCTGCTCTCAGAGCTGACTGCTGACCTCGTGCCATTTGTTTTGCATCCCTGCCTGCCGCGCTGCTGTCCTGCAGAAGCATTCCTCAGAATGGAAACCAGAGATCAGACTTCCTTCTGGCAGCGACCACGTCATGCTTAAGTCTCTGGACTGGAATGCAGAGTACGAGGTTTATGTGATAGCTGAAAACCAGCAAGGGAAGTCCAAGCCAGCTCATTATGCCTTCCGGACGTCTGCGCAGCCGACTGTCATCCCAGGTACGGCAGCCATCAGCTTTACCATTGTTTTCTGCTTCCAATTAATGCAACGGTGCTGCATCCTTTAATGTGCCTGAGTAACCCTGACAACTTGCTTGCTTAAAGCCATTTTCATAATTGGTTACCCATCTAAAGCTTAATTTTTGCCGTGTCCATACCTGTACTGCAGTTGCAGTGTGCGGTGCTGGCGGTGCCCTGGAGGGGGGCTCGTGGCAGCTGAGGGAATGCTGCTGGCTGGCGGGGTCACGGGGCTGCAGGTGTGAAAAGCAGTGGACAGAAAATGCTTTCTGAAACCAGAAAGTAGGATTTGCAGATTAAACTAAAGGAAAGGAGACCGTTCAGGTCTCTGGTGCAATGCTTTTCACAGCTCAGGTTTCCCTTCCAGACCTGCTTTGTGCTTGCTTACTGCCCGCGTGTCCGTCCAGTTCGGCCTTAGCAGAGAAGAGGCATGAGGGGTTTCTAGCAGCCGGAAAGGGAGAGAGTTAAAATCTTTCTCTGAAATTTTTTTATTAAATGAAATGGAGATCAAAACAAGTCCCTATAAAACAGCGTTGGTCAGAGGCAGCTGGGCACGCTGGGGGCACAGTGCGGCCCAGGCGTCAGCCAGGTCCCCACGCACCGCCCGGTGGAAGCAGAGCCGTGCTGGGACTGGTGCTGGCCGTCTGTGCTGAAGGCAGGGATTTGATTTTATTCTGTCCTCTAGATTCTTAGCTCAGTCTCGTGTTTTTCTTCAGAGCAATCTGAGTTTCCATCAATCCTTGATCTGCCCCGTTCCTGTGCTGCCTGAAGCGAGCAGCTGGGCACTGGGCAGTTGCCGTGCTGGCACCGTGCTGCGTGGAGCCAGACAGTGAGCACCCCACGGGCTGGGGCCTGGCAATGTGTATGGGGGGGGCTGGGGAGGGAAATGGGGTGACAGCCAGACTGGGACACGTGCTTGAACGGGGCAGTTTGTGCTGGAAGGGCGCTCGGTAACTCATTAAGCAACTTACCCTCTGATCCTCATTTTCAGCAGCACTACTACTACTTACTGCTCTCATGTATTTGAAGGACAACTGTGACTAATGAGGCAGAGGTGGGGATCATTCGGCAAAGGGTGCCTTCCTGCTGCTTCAGACCAGAAGGCTGAAGGCCATAGGCTGGCAGCAGCAGGGAGGTTCCTCTGGAGTTGCAGTGCTGACAAGCACTTTCATTCTTCCACGCTGCAGTGCTGCCTCCCAGTGCTGGTATTCTCTCACAGCCTCTGTGATGTGCTTCGTAGGATGCCAGGAGCACCTGGGACAGCCTTGCATAGGTGTATTGTTAGCAGTCTGTGAGAACTCCTCGTTTCCTTTGGAATATGCAGTTCTTGCTGTAGTCCATGGCAATGGGAAAAGCAATGAGCTCAGGTTCCACTGAGCTCTTCAAATGCAACAGAAGCATGGGAAAGGACTCCTTGGAAGAATGGGAATTTTTTAAATGTTGTTTTTGTTTTCATGGTTTTAGTTACTTTGGCCTCTCTGGAATTATTCCTCACTTCATCTGATGTGAAGCGTGGGATAAATCAGGGTTTGCACTTGCTGCTTCCAATGTTGCACTTGGAAATGGTGGAAGCACGTTGGTAGTTTTCAGACTGCGGGTTTGCTGCAGGAGTGACCCAGGAGATGAATGCCGATGATTCTCGGGAAGAATGTGCCTTGGTTTGGGAGCAGGTAGAGCATCGTGCAGTGAAGTGGTTGCTGCTGCTTGTGCTGCGCTGGTGACTCGGTCTCTGTAGCTGGTTTCATTCTGCATAGAACTTTGGCTTTTATCAGGCCTTTCAAGGAATTTCCAGATGCTTTGGTTCCCTGAGCTTCCTCTAAACTCATAATGCTCAACAGAGTACTTCCAGCGGGCAGGCTGGTGTCTGACACGCAGTCACAGGGCTCTGATGGAATGAAGACAACGATGCCAAACGGTGGCAGGGGAGAGGCTCTGTGTAGTACTTGGCTTTAGCACCTCTGTAGAGTTTCCAGTGTCCTTAAAGTGATGGAAGGATAAGAGAATTACTGAGAATCACAACGATTGCATGAGATCAATTTACAGGCAGCTGGAAGGTTGAATGGAGAACCCAGCCCTGTGCTGCTCAGCCTGCCTCGCCCCGCGGGGCTCGCGCCCATCGCCCCAGCGCTTGGGCTCGGGGGGCACTCGGGCAGGCACGCGGATTGTTTGCTCCAGAAAAGCTTTTGGTTTTTTCTTTGTGAACAGCAGCGTTGTCCTTTCAAATAGCAGATAGCCATCTCTTGTGTTGATCGCTGAGCCTCCTGTTCCATCACTCCTAATCCCATGTGCTCGCTAACCCCACAGCCCCGGCCCGAGCGCTGCTCCGCGGCTTTGGACTC
The DNA here is from genome assembly GCA_013396635.1 of Penelope pileata. NCBI lineage: Eukaryota > Metazoa > Chordata > Aves > Galliformes > Cracidae > Penelope > Penelope pileata. The sequence continues at coordinate 148,916 of WBMW01001212.1, read as the reverse complement.
TGCTGAGCTGCTGCCCCTGCCCCTTGTGTCGGTGTGAATGTGCTATGCTTTTTTCTAACCTTTAGCCATTTTAATTTACTAAATTAAATAAACCTTTGATTCTTATGTTTTCTATATTTATGACCTAATTTTTTTTATCTATTTTTCTCTGTTTCTCTCCTTTCTTTCTTTCTTTCTTCCTCGTCCTTTCTTCCCTCCCCTCTTCCCTTTTCCTATGTCTGTCGCCATACATGTCACCTTGGATCTCACGGGAAACATCCACGCTTGCCACATGCACCAAATTTGCTTTTTAAACAACCATATTTTCCCCTCCTGGGAACCATTGTCTGGCACCTGCAGCGACCTTGGGAAGTCCATCAGCGTCGTCCTCCTTTGTTTCATTGCTTCTTTCTGCAGTGACTCTGCTTTTGCTCTGTTAGAAACTTAAATAAAGCAATATTTGCTTGAAGAGCCCTGGGTCCTACCCGGCTGTTGAAAGCAGATAACTTTGTTTCAGAGGATCCTGTCAGCTCAGGAGGGAAAAAAAAAAAAAAAAAATTGAATTGTGTAATTTGAAAGAGTTAATATTTTGTAACAAGGAAAAAAGGTTTAAGCCGAGTGTTTTATCTTTAACAATTTTTGTTACTTGTAATGAATTTGCCCTTTCTAATGGATGTAAAGGAAGAATTTTTGCTTGCTCACTGTTTTCATCATAGGAAGTACATATAGCACGGAGAGCCTCTAACCCCCCCCCACAGAGCCCCCCAGGCTGGGCTGCCCTGATGTGTCAGCACATCTGGTGCTGATCGCGTTGTGCAGTGCAGAGTTTTGGGACGCACACCCACAAACGGGAGGCAGGGGACTGCCAGCAGGGAAGAATTGCCAGAGAGAATCCCATTGATGGCCCATGTTTCTGTGGGCTTTTGCGTGTGGGTTCAGACCTGTGGCCATGAGAAGGTCTTCCTGGTGTGGTGGCTTGAACAGAAACATCTTGTGGGAGTTGCGCTGAAGACATTTCTTCCTCTCTCCTTTCATGTGGTTGATTCCTTGGGGCTTCATTGGCCCCTTGTGTGCAGCCCAACGCCCCACGGCCCGCGGTGGGTCCGGGCCATCGTGCAGCCCAGGAGCACACGGATGTGTGATGGATGCCTGTCTAACATTGCCTGGTTCTCCACTACTTTATTATCAACTTCACAGAGAGGTCCCTTTTCTTGCCATGTAACAGAAAAGATTAGCCTGGATCAAGTGACGATCTAAACGATGATTACTACTGATCTTTAATCATGTTCCTGGTTAATTGTGCATGTGACGCTGTCAGACAGGATTAACCCTTGGTGTAAATACAATGCAGCTTTGTTATCCCGTTCTGTGTATTGCATTTCGTTGAACAAATTTCAGGTGATTTTCTTTTTTCTTTTCCTTTTTTTTTTTTTCTCCAAAAGAAAACAAAACAAACCCTGTGCACCTCATGAATTGTCTTTTGTGATGGGAAATCCATTTGGTTCTGTTGCTCTTCTGACAATGGGTGTGTGTCTCCATCTGGGTCTCATTCTCTGGGACTGGGTCTGGGGTTGAATAGAATGAAACTGTTGACGTAGTGATTGAGCTGTCTGTGCAGAGTGCTCAGATACCATCGGTTGTGCAGAATGAGGTGAAGCTTCCTAACCAAGAGCTGCCAGGGACAAAGAGCAGACCCTGCCCTGGTCAGTCCTGTCTGTCTGTGCACGTTATGCTCTGCACGTGAGACTGCTGTGTTTATTCAGACCTCGATCATGATCATTTGTGAACTTCTGTCTGAATTATAAATGAAAACTTTTTGCAGGCATTGCACACAAAAGCATGTGGATTTCTTTAAAAAAAAACAAACCAAAAAAAAAAAAGCAAAGCCACACTCTCACCTCTGGTATTCTGAAATGTAGCAAATCTGTTTCATCTTCTGAGTTCTCACCTTAATGTCATGGAAGTGCAGCACAGGTAATCATAATCCTGAAGAGCTGTGTGAACTTCCCCACACCTGGGTTCATGAAGTTCATCTGTAGATGCCGTACCAGCTCCTCTTCCCCTTGTCCGTGGCACAGGCTGATGGGTGAGGCTGAGCACCCAACCCAAGAGCATTAAATCAACTTGCCCAAGCCATGCTGGCCATGGCTGCTGGGTGGAGGGAGCAGCACCTCTGGCAGCTCTCCTTCCTGCAGGGCTCGGGGGATGCGCTGCCGCCCGTGGGCTCTCCCAGTAGGCACTGAGCAAAGCCTGGGGCACTTCTGGGGCTAAAGGCATTCTAAACGAGTCCCCTACTCAACTGAAACTGGAATCCAGTCAACATGGGATATGGAATGTGTCCAAAAAGAGGTCCTGTCCCTGTGTTTGGAAAAATAAGGAGCATACGTGATGCTTTCACCACCTGTTCACGTGTGTTTGTAACATTTTAGATTTCAGATATACTTGTTAGATCCTTGAGGTCTGACAGTCAAAGCTGGACAAGATCCCAGGCCTTATCGTTGACGTGAATGAAAAGCTTGTGGAAAAGCCAAAGCTCTTTCTGCGCTCAGAGGTGAGACAGATTCAGACCTGGAACCAGAAGGGGCTCAGACACTCCCATGTTCAGCACACACAGCTCGGCAAGCACACGTGCTGTGAGCACCTCATACCTGCAGGAGAGATGCTTCCACGTGCTCGATGGCAGCAGAGCTTTGCAGGCTCTCGCGTGGCCCCGGGGCTCCCAGCAGCCAGGCTCCCAGTCGGTCGCTCAGTTACATTTTAAGGGATGTCTGTCGAAGCACCGCTTTGGCTGCCTCTCAAGCAGGAAGACCTCGTTTGACAATGTTCTGCTCTACAAGAATCAGTTGCAATTGCTCACCCCTTCTAGCTCTTTTAGATAAACAAGTGTTTGAGGCTTTCCTGGTTCTTGGAGCCAGTGGAGCAGGGAGAGCAGCCAGCGGCAGGAGGGCTGCGCGCTGCAGGGGAGCGCAGCAGCAGCTGCACAGACACACGGGCAGCTCTGAGCCTGGAGGGAGGGTCTTGGTACGGCTCGCTCTCTGCTCACTGTTCTTCCTTCTGTCTGCTTATACGGACATATAATATATGTCTGTATATATGTCTTATACCCTTTTTCATCTTTGGAAAAGGAATTGTTCATAGGAAAGCGACGGGTCTTGGCGCTGGGAGCTGGCCACTGGCAAAGCCACAGTGCTGGTGACAATCTGAAGAGTTTAGTACTGCTTCTGGAAAATGTCTGCTGCCCTCTTGTCTTGGAAGGAGTGCTTCCAACAGACTGCTGTGCATTTCTGCTTCACAGTAGCTAAGTTTAAAGCAAGCACAAACTGTCGAGCCCAATTCTGTGTGGAAACAGAAGCTCGTAGAGTAGATGGTTACTTGCATTTTGCATTTCTCCCCTGTACGTTGTGCAGGGTGTTTGGGAGAATGGCTCTCCTCAGTCTCCTGTCCCTGTGGGTCCTAGTGCTTGCCAAGGGCTTTCACAGGGCTAATGCTCTGCTTCCCAAACCCAGATCATAGATGTGCACAAACATACAAGAACCTGCCATTGTCATTGTAAGTGATGGCAAGTGCTGCTCAGAGCATGGCCCATCCATTTCTTCCATTTCTGCTTTCTGTTACTAATCCTAAACAGAGAAACGTGAATATTGAGTCTTTTCTGCAGTAGTGCCAAACCATCTCCATAACATCCCTCTCTAGAAAGTACAGCAGATATGTTCAGCCTAATCAATGGAGGAAGACATGGTGTTCTGCTCTTGTGTGGGGATTTCTGTTAAAATTTCATACATTATTTCTAGCCTAAGCTCATCCACATTCTGTTTCCAGATTTGAAATTTGTTGTATCTTTGCTCAAATAAAGTGCCTTTACGGTATGTACTGCTCTGCTGCATATAGGTGTTCATAGGGCTGCAAGGGCCTAATTCATTTCTGCACATTTCTTTGGTCAAGTTATATTGAGTTTACCAAGTCAGTTTTTTTAATTCTTCAAGCAGGACTGTGGCACTTCCCTGTATAGTCATATTCCTCAGCATTGGTTTCGAACAGCAACTGTGTGTGATGCTTTCCCATGACATCCTTAGTTGCCTGCCAAGGAGCTCACTCCCAGAAGATGTTGTAGATGATAAAAGTTTGACACATCCTTAGTTTTTCCTCCAGGAGTTGCTGTGAACAGGACTGTGTTAATTGTTGAATAATCCATGCAAGAATCCTGAATACGTTAGAAGACAGAAAATACACGTCCCCCTCACACCCCTCGTACATTGGAGGTCGATGCATTCACTTAATTACACAGCTTGGTGCAAGGTGGTGCCATGAGCTGGGCTGTGGCACAGACGTTCTGCCAAGCATTTAATGCTTGTGATCTAAGTGTCAGAGTTAGGTGCCTCAGGGTGACTTTCAGATAACGTAAAATACAGGAAAAAAACCTTTCCTGTTGGAGTCTAGGTTCCTCAATCCACGTCAGTGTCACAGAATGAAACAACACTTACCTGCCTCATGCTAAGCATGTTCCTTCTCCTATTTGTAGTAATAAAAGAATGGCAGAGGGAATGGCCTTTTTTCCTGGAGCCCTGGAAATAATCTCCACATGCTAAAGTCAATGTGGATTAGCCTCAAAGGTCAGGGGGTGCTTTGCAGAGCTTTTCAGCAACGAGGAGTTTAAGTGTTTGGGGGTTGTGACATCCAGTGGTAAAAAAGGTAGTAGAAATGAAGAGAATTGCATCTTAATTGAAAGAAAAATGAGAGATTCCTAAGGATAATGATAAGCATGCTAATCCTGTTCAGCTGTCTCAGTAACCACGAGTGACAGCTCCATCCCAGGCACAGTCCCTGCAGCGAGGAGCAGAGCACGTGGCAGCTGGGGCTGCTGCTGCGCAGCGCGCTGGGAGGTGCTGAGCTGCATAGGAGCCACGAGCAAAACGCTCTGCCTGCAGAGCAGCAGCTGGGGAAGAGTTGCTCTGAATTAAACAAGGGGAGCAGTAACACGGGCCAGTGAAGTTGTCAGACAAAGCCGTGAGCAGGCGGCACGGCAGGGTTAGTGCTGCTGGCCTGGGGAGCACCTCGCCTGCTGGCGGTCCATGGCCCGGCCCCTGAGGGCTCGCTCACTGCCCGGCCGCACTGCCTCGCCTGTTGTAAGCGTGGAGGTTTATCTTACTTGTGCAAGTGTATCTCACCTTGGTATTCAAATTTTGAAATCATCAAAGACTGTAAGTTTCAGGTAGCAGCATGAATTTGGATCAAATTCTATACTGCAGTGCATGCAAACGTGTATTTCTTGCCTGTGGATTTTACTGCTTATTGCCTGGCTGCTGCCTTGAGAAACCGCTTCGGGTTTCGTTAGTGCAGATCTCACTCAGCGAGCTGCTGAGGAGCGTGCTGGCTGCTCCTCTGCACACCCAGCCCAGCATGAGCCCCGTGTGGGCAGGGGGAGCAGCTGCTGGGCTGGGTTCAGCCTGTGCTGTCCTCTGGGGAGCTGCTCGTTCTCTTCAGGATAATTCCACCACTCGTGTTGTTTCAAACCACAGCATGGAAGAAGCCAGCAGACCTTCCCAGCCTGCTGGCATTAGAGCAAGGCCAGCAGAAGGGAGAACCTCGGCACGCCGGGTTCCTCCAGCAGTTCCATTCGCTTCCTGCAGCGCGTCCCAGCTCCGCTGCATGCCTCGCTCACGTCCCCGGATCCCGGGAGATGCGGGGCTGCTCCTGCCAGAGGCCGCTCTCCGTCTCTTTCCTGCTGGTGAAAGCTGGTGGCAGATGGCAGAGCTCACAAGCCCCTGTTCACATAAGTGCTTGCTTGCGAACAAGAATATGTGGGGAGAAAGGGAGCAGCTTTGCAAGGCCCCTGTAGGAGGGAAGCTCGTGTGCTGGTTGAGCTGGGCTCATTGCACCATGTAAGGGGCTAATCAGCATTCAGCCCCCCGGTGTTCCTGTGTCCTACCAGGGCACATCATGCTACGCAGCCCAGGCTGCCCTTCCAGCCGTGGCACTTGTCCTTGCTCCAGGCTGGCTGTGTGTGCCCCAGGCACAGCCTTCTCCCTGGGGGAGGTGGGAGAAGAGAACAGGAACCACTCAGGGTTGTGGTTGGGTATGCATTATGGTAGAAAAGTTTTCTGTGGTCTGCTTTCCCAGGCCTTAGCTCAACAGAGTTGGAAAAGCCCTGTCAGCTCCCCATGAATCTGTCTTTTCAGGCAGGCTGTCCTGCACGTCTATAGGACAGAGTACTGATGATAACACACGGCTGCTGGAGAAAGAGTGCATGCTTTGTAAGTTTCCCATGCTTGCAACCTACAGCCAAATCTGAGCCATAGGTAGCCCCAACTTGCCTTTTTCTAACTACAATGCTTTTTCTTCTCTCTTGGTCTCTAAAGCCAGCACTAGTCCTACATCAGGCCTCGGGACTGCTGCCATCGTGGGCATTCTCATTGTTATCTTTGTGCTGCTCCTGGTGGCTGTGGATGTCACCTGCTACTTCCTGAACAAGTGTGGCCTGCTGATGTGCATTGCTGTCAACTTGTGTGGCAAGTCTGGACCAGGAGCCAAAGGCAAAGACATGGAGGAGGGCAAAGCTGCCTTCTCGTGAGTACTGTCATCACTTCTTTTGCTTGTTCTGTTGGGGGAGACAAAAAGAAGTAACCTGCTGTCCAGGCCAGCCTGTTTCTCTCAGTCACCATCAGTATTTGAAGCGTGTGTTTGCAGGAGGATACGCAGTGGGAATGGGAACCGATCTCTCTGTAATTTCCTTCTTACAGGAAAGATGAGTCCAAGGAGCCTATTGTGGAAGTGCGGACTGAAGAGGAGCGGACCCCCAACCACGATGGGGGAAAACACACAGAGCCCAACGAGACCACCCCACTGACAGAGCCAGAGTATGTTGCTGTTAGTCAATCTTAGCAGAGTCAGTAGAGAACCTTCATTTGCTTTAATCGCTGATCACTCACGCACATGCCTTCGGGCAGGAAGAGAGGAAGAAAGGTAAAATCTCCATACTTGGTTTCTGACATAACAGTGAGAAGATGCTTCCTCTCTTCCCTCGTTGACTCCCCCTGCTCTGATCAGGTTAGCAGTGGTAAAATGGCTCTGCTGGAAGTCTCTGGGAGGTCAGAAGAGAAAGGAGGCTGTGTCCACAAACAGCACTGAAATGCAGAAGCAAAGCATTGTACAGTAGCTGGGATTTATATTGTCATGATTTTCTTGCCTTGTCTTACCAGGGTTTTATCTCAGTTAGCTTTTTTGCAATGGTTTTCTCTTAGCCCGTAAGCCTGAGGTGGTGTTCTCAGGCACTCTGGCTTCTCATGGAGTAAACTATTTGCTTTTTCCAACCTCTCCTCCGTGTACTTCTTAAGGCAATCAGTGCTTTATCATGGGCTGCTAAAGCGTAATTACACTGTCAGACGTTGTCCTAAAGCAAACTCCATCCCAGCTAGAGCAATGGGCAGAGATGGATCTGGTCAGAAGGGCAGAAAACATTGCCTCAAAGCTGCATGTGTGTATGTATTGTGTGTATGAGAAAAATAATTTAATTCTGTGCGGTTTGATGAAGGCCTTAGATTTGTTGGCAAGTCTAAAAGACGAGATTGAATTCAGGGGTCCTGCAATGGGACATTGACGCATGGTTATGGATGGCACAAGGCTTCAAGCTTGGGGAATTGGTAGAACGCTTTCTTGTGAGGTTAGGTGGAAGAGGATGAGAAGGAAGTTAGACTAAAAGAGAAGACTCTGAAACTCAACAGGATTACATTTGACTAAGACTTGAACCAAAGTCAGCGTGAACAAGCCACTCCTGCGGGCTATGTCCTCTCTGCTCTTCCTTCTCTTCCTAGTTGTCCTGCAGTCACCCTGCCAGCCCTTGCTGTCCTTTGCACTTTTGATCTCTGAAAGCTTTCTCATTGTCTGCTTCCACGTTGTGTTTGTGTCCTACCTCCATGCCACGCCGCTGCTGCTGCCATGCCACCTGCTTGCTTCTCATGCTCATGCTCTGCTTCCCTTTCCCCTGCTGTCGTTTATGGGCTTCATTGTCTCTATTTCTCTTCTACTCCCGTCCTCTTCGCAGGCACACCGCCGACACCGCAGCTACTGTCGAGGACATGCTGCCTTCTGTAACCACGGGCACCACTAACTCTGACACTATCACTGAAACTTTTGCCACTGCTCAGAACAGCCCCACCAGCGAGACCACCACACTGACCTCCAGCATTGCCCCGCCAGCCACAGCCATTCCTGACTCCAACTCCATGTCGCCTGGCCAGGCTACTCCGGCCAAGGGGGGAGCTGCCTCGGTCTCTCCACCACCACCCTCCTCTACGCCCAAAGTGGCCCCCCTTGTTGACCTCAGCGATACCCCAAGCTCTGCTCCAGCTGCTAATAATTTGTCTTCAAGTGTCCTGTCCAACCAAGGTGCAGTGCTCAGCCCCAGCACTGTTGCTAACGTGGCCGAGACCTCCAAAGTGGCAGCTGGTAACAAGTCAGCTGCCTCAGCCCCTGCAAACCTCGCTAGCCCTCCAGCTCCGTCAGAGCCCAAGCAGGAGGCCTCGAGCACCAAGAGCCCTGAGAAGGAAGCGGTGCAGCCCAGTGCAGTGAAGAGCCCAACAGAGGCGGCCAAGAACCCGAGCAATCCGAAGAGCGAGGCTGCTTCAGGCAGCACCACAAACCCCTCCCAGAATGAGGACTTTAAAATGGACGAAGGGACCTTCAAGACACCAGACATTGATCTTGCAAAGGATGTTTTTGCAGCTCTTGGCACTACTACTCCTGCCAGTGTGGCTAGCGGGCAAGCTCGCGAGCTTGCTTCTTCCACTGCAGACAGCTCTGTACCTGCTGCACCTGCAAAGACCGAGTATGGCTGCCTTTAATCTTCTGTTGGTTGTGTGCTGTGTCTCTTGTGCACTGGTGCTTGTGCTGTGTTCTTGTTGGGTGTTCTCTGAACTAATCTCATTGTTTCCGTAGCAATCTAACTCACCAGTGAACTGAGCAGGGCTTGGCTCTAAAGATGCAGGAGGAAAGCAGGAATAGGAATAGGCCAGGGCAGCAGAGAAAAGACAAACCCAGAAATTTATCATAAACATGACTCTTTAAAATTTTCTGCAGCTTTGCCTATCATAGATTATTCTTTCATAAAAGAGAGTAGAAACAGTTTGGTTTGGTACAAAGGGAGTGCTGTCCTCAGAGGCAGTGAGTTCCCCCGGTTCAGCGAGCGCAGCCGCCCAAATGCCATTTCCGAGCAGATCGGTGGCCCACAGAACTTATGTCAGCATGAGGCAAGGCAGAAACTAGAGCATGTGAAGCTGTAAAAGCATGATGCCTCTGGATTTGTACCTGACGGTAAGGCAGAGGGTAAGGCAGGGTGCTCCTGTCTGAGAGTGGGTGAGCACGCTACACGTTTGGGTCAGGATGGCTTGGTCGTGTCTTTGCTGTCCTAGCGCGTCTGGGATGAGTCTCCATCCACTGTACCTCATCTTCTTGTTACCCAGCTGATGCATTCAGAGAGCACCAGCGTGCCCCTAGGTAGGACACCTCTAGAAGTCCTTACACCACCTGGGCAGGATCCCCTTTCCCCAGCTGAGCTGAGCCCACACCCTCTGTTTGGCAGAGCCTCCATCACTGGAGTGGAAACAGCACAAAGTCCTGACCTGCTGGCTGGGAGAGGGGTCCCCAGCCGTTAGGCAGCTGTTGGACACAAGCCCTCTTGCCATGTCAGTTTGGCCAGCGGTTGGCAACTGAGCCCTTCGAGCAGAAGCCTGGAAAGTGCTGACTGAAAATGGACAACCACTCATAGGACACAAGGACTGAAGTTCCCCATTCCTTCTGGCTTCCTATATGGACACCACGTGCTGACAGAGGCAGGATCAATTAGAAGGAGCATCTCCCAAGCCTTTCCACCTGAAGGCTCTGTCTCCCTGCATCCCTGCTGTGCTCCTCCCGCGCCAGGGACGCTGCTGCCGTGGGCTGCTGCCAGCACTGCCTCGTGTTGCAGCGTGGGGCTGGCCCTGGAGGCACCCCGCTGCCCCCGGGGTGGGGGGAGCCAGGCAGCCTTGGTGGGGCTCGTGAGGAACAGGCGTCCTGCAGCTGAAAGCCACTGCCCTGTCATGCTGGGTGCTACAGAGACATAAGAGAAGGCTGTGAGCTGGTGCTGAGTTGAAAGGAGGGAGGAGATGATCTGCCTGTAGCAGGGAAACGTTTCAACTGAGTGAGTGCAACTCAGTCTGCGCCATGCAAAGGGATTCTTGGTACCCTGACAGTGCAGCCACCCTGTGCTGCCCATCTGCTGCCCCCTGTCCAGACCCGTGTTGCAGCCGTAGGCTCCGGTTCTCACCCTCTGGTTGGGGCCAGGGGCTGCTGCCATCCCGGGCTGACTGCAGCCCGCGGGGGTGGCCCTGCTGCTGTTGGCTGGGAGTGCCGGGCAGACACGGCTCTGCAGCGCTGCAGGGAAGTGCCAGAGCCAGGCTGAGGGATCTGAGCTGGGCCTGCGAGTGTGCTGGCCTTCCATCTGCTTGTGAGGATGCGCTGATGAAATCCACGTACTGTGCTTCCCTTCCTGCTGCATACTGTGGGATTATGGGCATGGTTTCCTGTAGAAAGGGACTTGCCGCTAGGCTGGCAGTCTTAATAGGACGTTTGGGCGGCATGAATGAGCAATGGTAAAAGTCAAATTCCTTTGCAAGTGCGTGAGGTTTCCTGTTTGCTCCCGTGGCACTGCACTGCACTGCACAGCCTGTGCTCCTGCAGCCCGGTGCATCCTAGCAGGGCGAGAGCTCAGGAAACGCACGAGAGATTTCGGCAGAGCTGAACGGAGCTGGGGGGACGTGAGTTGGGTTCTGCCTATATCTGCCTCTGTCACTTTGCTCTGTCATGGAGCACGTCTGAGTGTTTCCAGAAATGTATTCTTTCCTTAGCACTGATTTACCACAGATGGTCTGCATTGCTCTGTCTCTAAACTGTGCCGTTTTGGTGATTCTTCTTCAGGAAAATCCCAGTAGAAGACAAATCTGAAGTGCAAGCAACGGAAACCAAGACACCTCCAGCAGAAGTGAAGACGGTCCCCAACGAAGCCACACAAACAAATGAAAACGAGAGCAAAGCATGATCAGCGACAGATGGAAAAATGACAGAACAACTTCACCCGAGCATTTAAAACACGAAACACAACACACATCTCATTCCTCCAGTGTCTGTTGCCTTTTTTTTAAAAAACAAACAAAACAGAAAATGCATAAATGGGGGGGGTTCTCTCTTTTTCTCTTTTTCTTTTTTTTTTTTTTTTAAAGATTTTTAGGAAGGTTCTATTTGTTGTGCACTTGCTTTTAAGAAGTAATACATTTTAAAAACAGGGTTTACACCCCTAACCAAATGAGGGCTCAGCTGACCCTGTATGTTCAAATAAGCAAAACTGCAAATACCACTTACAGCATCGCTGAGGAGCTCAAAATCAGCTAGTCTTAGACAAAAAAAA
>WBMW01001212.1:45263-134325 GCA_013396635.1 Penelope pileata | reverse complement strand
CCCGTAGAGGTGCACTGAGCAGCAGGTGTGTGGCAGCACGCCGGCCCCTCCGGCACGGACAGCTCCAGCAACTCGTGTCTGCCAGGCCGTCCGGGCACTGCAGAGCCAGAGCCATGGAATCACGAGTGAGGGCTTGGAAATCAGTGCCAGGGCTCCCGCTGATGCCCCTGCTCTTTGCATCATGGTCAGAACGGTCAGAAAAGGGGCGGATGCCATGCGTGCGTTATGGTGTAGGCAGGAGCTCGGCAGCAGCGGTCACCGCTGGGAGCGATGCAGTGACGCTGAGATGCTGGGTGGGAAGGAGGGGAGGCTGAGCGGGAGGCAGGCAGAGGGGCACAGGGCAGACCAGCCCACTGTACAGAGGTGCTCCTTCTCTGGGGGTTTTGCTTTGTTTGTTTTTCTTTTGTTTTTTTCTTTCTTTTTTTTTCTTTTTCCTACTTTAGATCTGCAAGCTTGTGCACTGTGGGTGCGTGACTTTTCGTGTGAAATGTGTTTTTTGTCATAGTATTGAAATAATTAAAAAAAAAAAAGCTTCAACATAGTTTGGATGTGGAAGGTGTAGCGGATAGTTCAGATTTGAAAATATATATATATATTCAGGAAAAAAGAGAACAACTCTTAGAAGGAACACACGCCTTTAAGTGGAAGCAGAACCGAGCTGGCTGTGGTGCCCGTTGGGTCGCGGCGAGGGAGGAGCAGAGGGTGCTGGGGTGGGGGCTGCGTCCTGCCCGGAGGGGCTGAGCCCCTCTGGGCGCTCCTCCAGGCACGGGGTCGCTTACAGCAGCACCACGTGATTGCAAACTGTGAAAAGCAGTGGTGTTGTCATTTGCTAAGTGTGGGGGTTTTGCATTTTTTCCTCAGCTCCTGGGGATGGCAGTGCAGATGGCTGGATGAGCGGGCACGGGCGCTTGGGCAGGACAGGTCCCTTCAGAGCCGTCTGTCAGACTGGGCCCTTGCTGGACCCGTGACAGCAGTGTCACTGTAAGTAAGGCGCAACGCCCGTGGTCCCTAGGACTTTTTTTCCTAAGAAATCAGTCCATAAAATGCAGCACTGAAAGCCACCGCAGTGCGGCTGGGGAGGACGGATGGGCGGCAGAGGACAGACGGGCGGCAGGCACTGTGTGCTGGCCACAGTGACTTGGTCATCACTGGGTGACACCGGTGACTGTTGCCCGGACTGGACCAGTCCCCAGCCGTGTCCCTGGCCAGTGGGTGACCGCTGTAGCGGTGCCTCCGTGGGCGCAGCAGCGTCTGCCCCATGGCACTGCCCGAGCTCAGCAGCAGCTGCCCCGGCCCCGGTGCTCATAGGCTGATCTTGAAGAGTGTTTTTATACTTGCCCTTAATGGAGAATGATTTGTTTTAATTTATAAATGTCCCGTTCCCAGGGTAGCTTAGGCTTCATTGCTTTTATTTAAACCTTTGAAGAGGGACCAACCTGATGCCGTTTGCGCTGTATATGTTTATATATGTATCCATGCCATACATATATATATCTATATGGCAACTCAGACTGATCAGCTTCTAGTCGTGGAGTGATGACATTTCATGCTGCACCATAGTAACGATGATGAGGTAATAGTGCATCCAGTTGTTCAGCTTTTAGAGTGGAGTTTTATTTTCACACTTTTCTATGGAGCCTTCAGACCCCAGGTTTTCACACTAGGCTGTTTTGATAGTTGTTCTCAGACCCTGCACTGACATCCTTCCCAGCATTCCCTACTTTCGGGGGCCTTCTATCTTGTTAAAAAAACGAAAAAACAAAAAATCTTTTTACCGAGTGAAACATCAGTTCCACCTTTATTCCCATTCTCACTGGTGTAAATACTGATACTAACTGAGGATTTTGACTTTGCATTCTGTCAGAATACTGTGTTCAAATAAAAATTACAAAAAAAAAAAAACAACAAAAAAGTCATGCCTGCAGTCTGCGCTTCTTCAGACGCCCGCTCGCGTTGCAGAGCTCTTCTGGCAGCCCCGTGCCACACAGGAGCATTTCTAGGGCCCGTCCTGTCCCACTCGCGTTGTTTCCCTGAGGCAGGAACATGGGGCTGCTGGGTGCCCACCGACTGCAGGCTGTGGGTGGGCTGTGAGCCCCGGGTGTCCGCAGCACATCCCACACCGGGTCCCTTCGCTGGACAGTGCTGGAGAACCCGACCAGATGCAGTTCTGTCCCAGGCGCTGGCTGCCCGGGACGTGGGCTGAGAAAATGAGAGCTCTGCTGCGTGTCGGTGCGTGGGTGCTGGAACTGTTCACAGCTCAATGCCATTGGTGTGCTGAGCAGTGCCCGCGGTCCCAGGACAGCTCTGCCCTGTGCTCGCTGCAGGGCTCACCCACCCAGCACCAGGAATGCCACTGTCCTGTTGCTGCTCTACCTGCTGAGCCATAGAGAAATGCCATCGCCATTCAAAAGCTTGAAATGTGGAGAATCCAACCTCCTGGAGTCTGGCATTTTTGTCTTTTTGGTGTTACTGCCATGGAGCAGCATTTACGCCCTCGTGGCACTCCGGACACAGCCAGGGACACGCGCTGCGCTCCCCGCACCCCCAGGGAGGTGGGGCCGGGCCGGCACAGGGGCGTCAGGGGCACGAGGGCATCACAGCAGAGCCCAGGGCCGGGCCCTGCTCCCCGCTGGGGGCTGTGCTGCACTGGGACTCCGTGGTGGCCGTGAGCACAGAGGTCCCTTCTAACTGCTTCTGTGCCCACGCGGTGCTACCCGGACAGGAGACGGCTCTGGGCACGAAGGGAAGGCAACGGGGTACATACCGCTGCGCAACATCGCCAGCAGCCGCGAAATGGCGGCTCCCGAGGCCCCGCCTCCTCGTTTACATGCTTCCGCCCCTCATTTACATAACCCCGCCTCCAGCTCATTTTTTCCGCCGTCGCTACGCCAGGAGCGCGGTTCTCATGGCAACACTGTAGACGCCGCGTGCCCGCTGCGCTGCCATGGCCGCACTGCGCGACCCGCAGGAGGAGAAGGACTTTCAGCGCTTCCTCCGCCGCGTGGACGACATCAGTGAGCGGGACCGGGGCCGCGGCGGGGCCGGGGGGTCCGTAAGCGCTCCCCGCTGAGCGCCGCGCCCCGCTGTCGCCCCGCAGGCGACCTGCTGCGCGGCCTGGGCTCGGCCGACCCGTCCGTGAGGGACGGGGCCGCGGCCGAGGCCGAGAGGCGGCTCCGCGAGGTGGGGTCCGGCGGGGATCGGCGCGCGGCGGTGGACAGAACCGTCATCAGCGCGAGCAGCGTAAGGGCCGCTCCGTGCTGGGGGGCTCGTGCCCCTGCAGTGCGTTCTGCTGAGCGGAGCCGGGCGGGGGCGGGAGGGCCGCGGAGCTCCGCTGGTTCGCGCGGGCCGGGTCCCGCAGCGCCGGGAGGAACCGCGTCCGCGCTGTCCTCGGTGGAAGCAGCGGCTCGCGCTGCTGATGGGCACCCGCGGGTGCTCCCGGGGCTCGGGGCAGCGTCACCCCGTGCTGCCCCGCGGGGCGGGCGGGCCGGGCCGCTGCCAGCGCTCTGTGCCGCTCTTTTCCAGGACGCTGCGGGCGCGGAGGCGGCACGCAGAGGTACGGCGGCGGCGGAGCTCCCGGCGGTGCCCTTCGGTCCCTCCTGGCAGAGGCGCGGCGAGGGCTGCGCTCAGCTGCTGCGGCTCCGCTCCCCCTGGAGTTAAAGGGAACTTCCCCTTCGATTCGGTCCCATCTCCCCGGTGTGGCTGTGCACGGCTGGGAGCTTCGGGTTGTGGCTGAATGACGGCCTCGTGTGAGCTGTTCTGAATTGAGAAAGAAGCAGGCTCCTGCCTGGACGTGAGCTGCTTTGTGGAAAGCACGAGTCCTGGCAGCTGAGCTGTCTCTGACAGGGTGACGTTCGCATTCCAGCATCGCTTTTGAAACGTTCCCTTATGATTTTCTTTGTAGAGAAATGGCTCAGAAGTACCTTATAAACAACTTTTTTTTTCTTATCTGCAGATTGATTTTATCAAAGTGATTCTTTAGTAATTCTTTTTTCTTTTCATCTTTCTTTTAACTAAAATGCCACCAACTCTTCTGGCTCCAAGATGGCTTTCTGGCAGCTTTGGAGAAGGACGCACAAGAGCGAGCCAAGCGGAGGAGGAGGAACGAACACTCAGCAAACGGTAACTGCTGAGGGCTTTTCTGGCTGATGCCTTCAGAAGCAGCCTGGCAGGAGCTGGGATGGCTTCAGAGGCCTCTGAACCACTCTGTTAGTGCCATTCCTGTGCACGCTGGGGTTTGCCTTTGAGACCCGCGATCCTGCGAGCAGCGCTGCCCAGCTGGGTTAACGGGAAATACGGCCTCAGGTTCCTCCGTCACCATCTGGGGACAAATAGAAATGCCAAAATGTTATTTTGAATGCAGATGTGTTGTTCTGCAGCCCTGAAAGAGAAGGGGAACGATGCCTTCAGGAAAGGAGACTATGGGACAGCCGTCCAGAGGTACACTGAAGGCCTGGAGAAGCTGAAGGACAAGCAGGAGCTCTACACAAACCGAGCACAGGTCGGCACGTGGGGCTGGGCTGCAGCACACTGCTGTCAGTGTCACGTCGCCAGCACAGAACCCAGAAAGGATTGTTCTGTTTCCTACATGAGCTTCACAGAGGGAAATATATGTTGCATTGCACTGAGGCTTAAAAAAGAGAGCAATCAATTTTCTGTGGCCATTCTCTGCTACCAGGAATTAATGAGTTCTGCTTTGCTGCCATGTTACCAACAGTGCACTTCTACTGTGGCTAGAAATTAGCAGCAAGGCAGTGCAGAAGGTTTTCATCTTTTTTCACGCTTGGAGTTGCACAAACAGCATCACTGGGGATGTGAATTCTTTCCTCTCGATTAATATCTCTGAATCTCCAGGAACCTTTACTTCTGCAGTCCCAAGCCCTTGCTGAGGGGCATTCATGCCTCCTCCTCCTTGGATGTGGCACAGGTCAACCCCAGCTCCACTACAATAACTGGGGAAAAAAATCAGTCTGATGTACGGTTTTATTTAAATGTACTGCTTTTTTTTTTTTGTTAAGGATCATTTTCATAATTGTAGAGTGTTGACATTTATTTTACATTCTCTAATTCACTCGTCTAATCCAAATGTATTAATTTTTCCTTATCTATAGTATTCTAAATTGCAAACTCAAATGAAATGGGAAGGCAGTTAACAAACAGCTGGCAATTATCCTGCAAAATCAATGGCTAGGCGTATTGACAGTGTAATTTTTATTAGTTAATGTTTGTGCAGCAGTTAGTGGCAGTCACCCGAGGTATTCTGATTCTGCTCTCTGGGCTTCCTTGTTGTGTTTCAGGCCTACCTGAAGATGCATGAATATGAAAAAGCCATTGGTGATTGCGAATGGGCGTTAAAGGTAAGTTCAGCATTCTGCCCTCATGGTCAGGTGGAATGCCCCTGAGGGAGGGTTTGTGTATAGCTGATGATACAGAGACAACTTGCTGATGGAAATGAAAGTATGTGATGGTGGGACAACATTTGAAGTTTCAAGTTTCTAAAGACTTTATGAAAAATTCCTTTTTTAACACAGTGCAATGAAAAAAGTATTAAAGCCTATTTCCTAATGGGGAAAGCTCACCTGGCACTTCAGCACTACAGTGAGGTGAGTTGACTGCATCTTGTGGCTGTTGGACCATGCTTCGTTTTGGTTTTGATGTGATGTTGTGGGTAAAAGGGACTGGTTTGTAGTCTTTTGCATCAGGGAAATGCAAGTATATTGAGATGTGAAATAAATTCTGTCCTTTTGCAAAGACAAATAATTGTAAAATCTAGCCTTCTTTGTGCGTCTGGATAAGCACTGTGTCCTTTACTGAGATTTACATGAAACATAGAAGGGCACATCTGTATGGCAGGGTCAGTTGTACTCCAGTCAACATCAAAGGAACGAGGCAGTCGTGTGCTCAGTGCCCGTGGTTTGTCTGGTGGGAATGTGTCGCCCCTTGGCTGTCGGACACGGGGACAGCAAGCTCTGCTCCGTGCTGTGAGGCACCAGGGTGTGCCTGGGCCGTCTGCAAGGGCTGTGAACACGCTGCAGAGAATCTCATGCCTGGCCCTGGCCCTTCTGCTGAAGTGCTTCAGGGCTGATGTCAGGGATGTGTGCTCAGGGAAGGGGTAGTGCTGGGATAAGGAATGAAGGAGCGTTGTCCTTGTCAGATGCTGCAGACTTCTCCGATTGTGCTCTATGATCAGTGACTGCCTTTTCCCTGAAGAGACAATTTAGCAAAATGCATTTCTTTTCATCTGAAATTGCTCTGTGCAGCAGTGTTATTAAACTATTGCTCCGTGTAACTAAGAAGTGATTGCATGTCACCTGTGAGGAGAAAAGCTCTCTATTTCAAGTTAAGTGAACTGTTAAGATGAAAGGTGCTAATGAGTGATAACACTATTTTTTTTTTCTGTGATCCTGGTGGAATGAATGTCAAACAAAAGACTTAATTCTGCATTCATGTCTGAAATCCTAATGGAAACATTAAAATCTGTTAAAATAATGGAATATCCTTTTAACAAATACTGAAGCTTGAAATCAGCTGCAGGATATTTCAGGCTTAAACAAGTTGACTGACGAGGATACTGTTATCATCTTCCCCTTTTTATCTTAAAGTAAGAGCCTGTTTCTTTTCTGAGTTAAGTCCAGGCAGTGTTACCAGAAGATCTTACAAATTGATCCCCAAAAGGAAAGTTTATTTAAAGGTAAGAAATATAAATTGTTATACTGTTACCATTTGTTTTCTGATCAAAACGTTTAACTAACTTACTTTAATTTCTTTTTGTTTCTAAGATTGTATGAATGAGGTTAACTTGGAGGAGAAAAGAATGCAAGAGGAGGACAGAGCAATGAAGGAATTTCAGTCTGGAAAGCTCGCAGCTCTGTCAGTGAAAGAACTGCTGCAGAAACTCGACAGGCCTGACCAGGATCTCCTCTACTATACGGGAGGGATCTGGGTTCTGACAGGAGCTGTGAAAGACTGTGAGTGCTTGGTGTGAAGGTTGTTGGCCAAGGGAGTTCTAATCCGAGTAGATGAATGCAACTGGAGTAGTTTTTAAAGGAACAAAAAACTGTTCCTCTATTAAAAAAAATAAAACCGCAGTGTTTTACGTTTCAAAATTTACACACAGTAAATGTTTATAGTGTTTCTTAACTAAACTAACGTAGTAGCTGAGCTGCTGATACTTCTTAAGGATTTGGGTCATTTAAGCAGTCTTTATTTTGTTTTGAGAAGTTTGTAATTCCCATGAAAGAATACTGAGTTGCAAAGCCAGTCTCATGTTTGAGTCTTAAAAGCCCTTAATATGAACTCAACCCTTCCTTACAGCACCAGGCATCAATTAGAGTGGTCTCCAGCATCAGAGCTGTTTCTGCTTCAAGTAGTGCTCTTGAAGTTTTTCCCTCTTCTCACAATGCAAGTGTTCTTTCCTCGAAGCTGATGATCTAGTGACCTTTTCCTTCAACACTGTATTACAGAAGAGCAGGTGTCTGCCTTCACAGCGATGCATCAGCCAGATGGCTCATAGAGCTGACTTGTTTATCTCTGAATTTTTTCAGGCACTGGGCAAACTTTATTTAGAACAAACAATGGATTCAGTATCATCAATGACAACGAGGTCGTAAGTCGGTAAGAGCTCTCCAAAAGAGAACAGTAGCATGTCACAGCATGAGGAAATGGAAATCTTGTTTTCAAGAAACACAATCACCTCATGAAACACAGACAAAATGGTTGCAAGATAATGGAATAACTGACTTCAGTGTCTGAATAGACTGACTTGTGCCTGACCCAAACAAATAGTGCTCTCTAAGGTGCAGTGGACAGAATTCATGAATTCGTGCTTCTGTCTCTGACCTCCTATTTCTGTATGGTTATTCTAAACAGTGAGAGCAGATTTGTACAAAGCTTGCTATAAGAGAACATTGATGTAAAAACATAGTTGCTTTGAGTATGCCTGGCTGGAGTAAATATCCAGCCTCAGCTCTGTAATGTAACCTGTGTAATGCTTCAGTCCTGCAGTCGAGGGGGAAGATTCTCTCTGCAGACCTGTATCTTCTGGTGCTGTATTTTCATGACAGTCATTATGTTGTGTTTTGGTAGTCAAGAAGGAAACTGACTAAAATCTATTACAATTGCTTTCTAGATTTTGTCTTACAAGGGATCTCGTGTCTGACTGTATGTTTGAGGTTCAGGTGGATGATGGAAACAAGCAAGATTTGTGCAGAAGATGTGATGTGAAAATTTTGCACAACTAAGTTGGTTCACAGCAACGTGATCTTTTAAAAAAGAAGGGCAGAGAGCTATTCTTCTGCTGATGTGTGCCCCCAAACTCACACAAAGCTCTTACACCCTGGCTAGCCACAAGTACATCAGTGCAGAGCTGAATTTATCACTGGTGCTGCGTAATGATTGTGTGGGATGTGTGTTCAGGGCAGTGTAGATTTAGTAAAGCATAAATCCAGCGTTGGAGGTGGTCGTCTGGAAAACACGTCTGGTAGTCCTCAGAACATTTAACTAATGAGCTGGTATTGGGGCTTATGAGCTTAAGTGTTCATATGGAGATCCTCATCTCTTGAGGCTTTACTGGTTTCCCTAGCCAATGAGCTAACCCTAATTGTTTCATCTGTCCTTAGTTCTTTTTACAAGCTAACATTTCTAATTTAGGGGCTTCTGCGCGGAGAGAAAAAACATTGCTGAAGCGGATCTGTCTGTTTCTCTTCTCTTGCTTTGGCAAGCTGTCTGCGCCAGGAATGGTAAAAGTGCAATCAACATTAATCACTGATAATGTTCTGTTAATATGGCACTTTCTGTGTCTAAAATTGTTTGGCGTGAACATTGCTTTCCCAGAGCACTTGGGTCTAGACTTTCCTGTAAACAAAGCTTTATGGGCCAAATGCAAGTGCTGGAGGTATTCTGCTGGCAGCAGCCACAGTGGTGGTGGTTCGTTGTGAGTTGAAGTTTCCAGTCTATTTCTGTGCACATGTCAAATCTACTGAAGGGGCAGAAAGTAAATTCCCTGTGATTATTGCTGGCTTTTAAGATAATCAATTTTGTCGTTTTGTCTTCTTTAAGCGGTTATACCAGTAAAAAGCAGGGTTGTGTAGAAGCACTGTTAGGAAGGGTGAATTCTTTTGGCTTTCACAGTAAGTCCTCACTGGTTAGGTGGCTCCTGCCTCTGCTGCTGTGAAGTTTGCAGGTAGGTCAGAAGTGGGTTGGGGTGGTGAGGTGATGCAGGCTGCCACACAATGCAAGTGCAGAGTGTTTGGTATCTGCACCTGCGCTGGCTTGTGTGCCACTGGGTCCAGCTGATGCATTAGAGAATATAGAAAGCTGCTTTATATTCTTCCTACCTGTAGCTTGCAGTAAACACAGACCAATGTGCAGCTGCACGTTTGTGCCTGGCGGGGCAGTGTGCTATTGTGCCTGAGCAGCCTGGCCCCAGCAGTCTGCAGGCAGCTGGTGAAGTCGCCGTGCAGGGAGGAGCACTTTGTGCTCACAGCTCTGGTATCTGTTCATTAGAAGTGATGCATGGTGCCTGGGAAGGCAGCATGTAGTTAGGGAGAGTAGGAATGCAAACACCTCTGTGTGTGTGGAAGTAATGGAGCTGGGAGCGGGTCAGTGGGTGTTCTGCCTCACCATCGCTGGGCAGGAGCGTTGTGCAAGATGAACATGTCAGAGTGAATGAGCACATCAGTGGATGAAATAAAGATACTAAACCTGTTATATCAGCACCTAGGAGGGAAAAAAGTGCCGAATAATGGGGATTTCATCATGTGTGGCATTGCTCTTACATTTCCTCTGTTTTCAGAAGAAAACCAGCGGCTGCTGTTGACTCACCCCAATGTGAATGCACAGCTGTCGAAACTGCTTTGTTCTGGTGTAGTGGAGATCCAAAAGGAGACACTGGCACTGATCTCTCTCTACTCAGATAATGAGAATGGGAGGAGACTGTTGGTCAGGCACCAGGACCTATCCAGGTAATGAATACAACTATAATACAGAAAAACTTCTGTAATCCCTGGGCTCACAGAGGTCCAAACCTGCTTCCACCAGCAGCAAGTTGAGCAGTCAGCAGGTGGCAGCCATCTGAAAGGGACATGGTGGCATTGAGACCTCTGCGCTGGAGGGCTTGGCCTAGCTGAGCAGAAGTGGGAGTTGGGTGTGTGGAGAAAGCAACTCCAGCAAACTTTGTACCTGAAGATGTCTGCACAATTAAGTAGGAAAAGGGCTTGTTCCTGAGGACATTCACATTACTTTGAGGCATAGTTACCTTTTTTAAACCAGTAAGTGTGTGTTTATCTAGCACTCCAGCAAGAACTTACATTGTTGTCTCTTAATAGCTCATACTCTCAAGCTGGGGCTCTCTCCTCATCTGGTAGTTGGCACTGATGATTATTCCGTGTTGCCATGGCTCACTGAGTGGAGAAAGAAATAGTCTATTACCTCTATGTTATTGTCCTGCCGTTTCCTTCTATAGTTAAGCTGAGGAGACATTTTAATGTACTACTTTATGCTAAATGGTTTAAGGAAATGGATGAACAGAAAAGATTCTCCAACAGATGTGCACACTTCACTGTATTGTATACAACATTAATCCCAAGGCCTTTTTCCTTCGCTGAAAGCTTAAAAAAATGAGCCATGTCTGAGGGGAAGCCTGGAAGAAGCAGATAGTGCACCTTACTGTTGGGCAGAGGCTATTAACTCTCAGTCTGAAGTCCTGTATGTTTCATGCAGCTCCAAATCCCACAGCAGCAAGCACACTATTCCAACAGCTTGGAAGGTGGCTGGTGTGATGTTTGTATTCAGGCAGGAGATGAGTTTAGAGCAGCAAAGAAAAAGCTTTTCAGTTAAAACACACATACCCACCCCCAAAGACTGTTGGGTTTGCTCAGCATGTCCTTCTAAGCCTCTTTAAGCCAAAGCTGACATAAGTNTTTTAAGCCAAAGCGTACATAATTTTTTTTTTTTTTTTTTTTTTTTGTCTTGTTTTTTTTTAATAACAGGTGGCTGCAGATATTGGTGATGTTCGTCAACAGCACTGATGCCAGGGCTAGCAGTGCCATGGACATACTATCAGATTTAATTCAAGAGGAAAAGTAACTTGCATTCTTTCATTTTTCTTATAAGTTGAAATATACTAATTGACCTAATGATAAGGGGCTGTCAGCCTCCTTTGCTGCAAGGGTACATGCTGACTCATTTTGCCTTCTTTGTAGGTTGCTATTTTGTTGCTTTTCTCTCTCTCTTTTTTTTTTTTTTTTTTNCTAAAGCTCTAAGTGTCCAAACATGGCTTTTTTTTTTCTTTTTTATCCCCAACAGGTTCAAAGCCCAGTGTCATGTCATGTTTTCCACAGCTGTTTTACCTTTATTCACCCAGTTGCTGGTATGAAAGGTCTCCATTTCTATATTCCTAGCTTATTCCTCTGTAACGTGGCTCCTGACCACTCCTTCCAGTTTTACAGCCATTTTCTCATAGAGAGAACTACCACATTTCTTATTCTGTTGGCGTGATAAAGCCAATTTTGTCATACGCTTCCCTCAGGAAAATGTTAATTCTTCAGTATTTAGTGCTTGGTTTCTGCATGTTGCTGGTTTTACGTTCAGTGAAAGCTCTAGACCTGGCTGGTATAGGACTCTTACAACATCAACAGGAAATTACCTGAGGGTGATTTGCAAAACTTGGACAGTTTTAGTTTAATACAAGTGAGAAAGATTGTGAAGTCCCACTCAGAGAGATAGGAACACCTGTGTGTTGTTTCCTTGTCATTTGTTCTTCCACTCTTCTGTTTTCAGGCCTCTGCCAGGCTGGTGGACCAGGCAGCCCTTGCCCGTTGCATTGGCATCATGGGGAATCTGTGTGCAGCTGCAGCCATCCGAGCGCGGATGGCTGAGTGCAAAGAGTGCTGGCAAGCCTGCCTGAAGCTGGTGGTAAGGAGACTCGATGGCTCCCTGCAACAGGGCGCTCAGCCCTGCTGCCTCTGAGAATGGCACTCGTGTGTTTGTGCCTCCCCTCGTAGCTCTGAACCCTGACTGATATCCTCCAAATCTGACAGCTGGATAGAGGTCTGAGAGCAGTGGATGGTTCGCCTGAGTCGTGCATCGATAGATGGGTGGAGGAGAGTGTGTGGTTCTTTGTGAGTGGCCCCTTTCAGGGTAAGGATGCAACATGAACTCAATAGTCAGGAACCAAAGCACTCGGGGGCTGGGAAAGGATCTTAACTGCCTGAACATGAGAAGTTCCAAAGCAAAACATGCATGAGAACAAATCTGTCCCAAAAAGGCACCATTAGCTCCAGTGCTTACAGAATGTTCTTCCCCGCAGCTTGTGGGGCATCAGGGAGCACTGGCCAGTCGGTAAGCACGCAGGAGGCTGAGGAAGCACACGTTCTGAACCTCTGAACTGATCACACTTTATCTCCTTTGTGTATAGGATGGATGTGTTGATGCCGGCACCCCCAAATATCAGGAGTGTTTGTTTGCAGTGCTGGGCCTCATGATGAATTTACTGCTTGAATCTAATGCGACCATCCAGGTAAACGAGATCCGAGGTGTTCTCGGTAGCTTTCCTGTTACGATCACTTTCTTGGAGATTGGGAATCTTTGAGCAGTTAGAGCATCCTGCTCCCTTGTCACCGTAAGTGGCCCTGGTGCCAGTCTCTGAAGCTGTGCAGGAGTGTTCAGTAGCATGGGAGGAGTGACCACAGAGCAGCGTGAGCCTCGTGGTCTGTGCCCGGGAGAGGAGCCTGCCTGTACCATGTAGGTTGAGAGCACTCTGTCAGCAAACACGCTGAGGAACTTTAAGGCTGCCAACATTAGATTTTACTGATATTCCGTCAAGCAAGAATAAAAAATAATTAAGGTTACTATAAAGGATACTTGACAATTTAAGTAAGCTAAAAAGCACAAAACATAAGAAATTTTCTCCACTACCACCACCCAGATACTCAAATATTTGACAAAAATACAGTGTAAAGAGTGTATGGAACCATTCCGTGGTGGTGTGTTTTGTTTTGTCAGTCTCCAATTATGGGATATCCGTAGGTGTTTGGCACATTCCCAAATTACTAAAAACTGGAGAAATATTAAAAAAGAACAATCCCTTAGTTACATCAGGATGCTGAAGTGTTGGTAACTTAGGGCCACGTGTGCCCCAATCTCCACTTGTTTCTTTAATGCAGAATAATTTGTCTGTTAACCCGTATCTGCTTTGATGGTTTCCAGCAAGCAGCTGTTGCTGAGTTCTTGGCTTTGTTTTTCAGTGCCATGCTGTGGACATAAGTGGCAGATGCATGCCTCTCCTCGGGGATCAGGATGGGAGAATTGTGACGGTAAGCAGATAGCTCAACTCAGAGAAGACTGCAGTAGTTGATCTGACCTGAGCACTTCAGTGCAAACTGCTGTCCTGTGCCAGTCTTGTGGAAGCCTGTGCATTAGGCTTAGAGGCCTAAAACAAGTTTTGATTGTTAGTTAAAAAATAATATATCACATACATTATTTGAGTTTTGATATTCTGTTTTGATGCAAGAGATTTTCAGTGTTTCCTTGAAATCAACTAAATAAAGTTTGTACAAATCATTTCATCCTTCTGATTTAAAGTGTTAATCAGGAAGCAAAAGAGCAAGAACAATTTGGGTGTTTAACAGCTGTTTCTTTTTATAGTTCCTGTATGTGAATCATTTCTAGGACATTGTACTCCTACCAGGGGTGTGTAACTCCCACCTATAGGAATCAGTCAAGGCAAATGGGTAGAAATAGATGTGGTCTCAGCTGGGAGTCTGTTCACCTCTCTGAACTCACATGATCTATTTTGCTTGCAGTTACTTTGACTCCATGTCAGCAGTGCTGGGCTCGTTTCTACTAGGTATTTGTTCCAATAAATAAGTGTGCAGGGAGTTGTCCTGATCTTATTTTGGTCTCACCTCTGTCTATACTGGAATCTTTAGAAGCTATGCTGAGTTCAATTGCCAGTAAGGGATTAAAAAAACCGTGTGCTAAACATGTTCTTCATTATATTTCTGTAAACTTCTCCTTTTGTCACTTTAATTACTTTGTTTTTTTCTGCCATCTGCAAAACTAAAATAATTTGAAAACGTAAGTGAAGTTGTCTGTACAAATAAATGACTTTTTTCTCCCACACTTCCGTACTCAGAGAGCCATTGGAGTGTTAAGCCGCATCCTGCCAGCATCCTCTTTGGCAGTGGAAGAAGTAGTGAAAGGTGGAGTGGTGAAGAAAATGATAAAATTCTTGAAGGTAAATTACTTAGACTGATTTCATTTTTTTGCTTATTTTTATAGTCCCTAAAGAAAACCTGTATTGCCCCTGCGTTTAGCCTCCTTTCCCAAGGAGAAAGACCTGTGCAGTCACTCTGCATCTACTTGCATATTTGGAAGAGATGGTTCTTTTCTAGTTCTTCAGTCTCAGATCATCCTGATATCTTAATTTGGTATTTGAGCTTAGGCAGAAGGAATAACTGTATCCACGGTACCTAAACTATTCTGCATCCTTGAGTAAGTTGGGGCATGAACTGTATGTTTATTAGTGTACGCTTTATTCTAATCCAAATCCAGGCTGGGGGACAGATCACGTCCAGTTATGCTATAAAGACTCTTTCTGTCTGCACAAGAAGCAGCAGACGAGCTCAAGAAGAGGTGGTGAAGCTGGATAAAAGTAAGTGACAGCTTCACTAATTAGAGACTGAATGCAGAGAATCTTATAGCTTTGTTCAACTTACATGTGGATATTTGGCCTCATCTTAAAAGGAAGTGGGTGTGGTATCAGACAGGTAGGTGTCTTAGGTACTAATATTTGCTCTAGTTGTGTGGTATAACACCACTTAGATTGCTTTAAAATCCAGTTTCAATTAATGCTTATGTAATTACAACTGAGAATACTTATGTGTGATCTAAATGGTTGAACCTGTCAAGAAATTGTCAGCTCATGTAGTTCAGTTTGAACCCTAAGGATTTTCACTCATTAAAAGCCTCTCAGAGCATCATCCTCCTTTTGTACATCCAAATTAGTTTCACTGTCATCTGCAGATGAAGCTTACATTCCCTCAGATTAGCAATAGCAATTCTCTCATTGTTTTCACCAAAACTCTGGGTATTCATCTTGTGAAAAGTCACTATTTTTGTCGTCACAGTTTGCCAACCCAGACATTGCTCTGCTGCTGGGAGCCTGTTGGAATCAAGCTATAAAACCTATCACATGAATTGTGCTTCAGCTGTGTCAGTTCAGCTTCTGCACCAGCTGCTGCAGATACCATTTGTGTCTTAAGATATTTAGCTTGGGCCCTGTGCTTGGCCTGCTAGTATGGCAGGGTTGATTTCCCAGTTCAGTGCAAGATCTTAGTCAGCGAACAGCAAAGGTGGCACATCATTGAATTTCAGGGGAATGCTTAACACATGGAGAAACAAACTCCATGCTATAGAACCTCTTGGAGTGTAGGTTCAATTTGGCGAGACAGACATTTAGGCAGGTGAAGCTGAGAAAGCATACTGCATCCTGGACCTTGCTGAGAAATTCCTTCGCTTTTCCACATTTCCTAGAAAAATACCTCCCCATGGATCAGTGCTGGGGGTTCTGCTCTAGAGTTTAGATGAAGGCAGCAGAAGATATCAATGCTATTTGAATAAAGTTTGGGTGGGTTCTATACAAGAAATCTCTCTTGTTCACAGAGTTCAGTGTGCTGCTGAAGCTCTTGGACTCAGAGGATGAATTGATTGTAGGAAATGCTGCTTTCTGCCTTGGCCAGTGCCTTGTCATTCCTGGAGCAGCAACGTCCTTACTGACCTCCAATGTTGTGATGGCTTTGTTGAAACATGCTGGTGGTGATGCTACGAGAACTTCAGTGCAGGAGAATGCAGCAGTTGCTCTGGGGAAGCTGTGTGTTGCAGAACCAAGGTATTGCCAAAAAAAAAAAAATCACTATTCTCCTGCACCATCCAGTCATTACTAGTTGGTGATTCTTGGAAAACTGGTGTGTGAACCCTTATGGGAACTGGAGCCTGGCTGGGGGAAAGAATAGAGAATCCAGTAACAACCAAACCAGTGTAAGTCTGTTCCATTCACAGAGGCAGCAGGTACAGAGCAGGCAAGCAGTTTATTTAACTATCCTATGAAATTGATCACTCTTTCTCCAGCTGGATTTGCCACTTGTGGTACTGTCCACACAGTCCTGCTTTAGGATTTCTCTGTTCTTAGTTGTCTTACTTAAATTGCTTCCAGAAGCTCATTTTGTATTGTTTCGTATTACTTGTGCTGGAAGAACAAGCAGAGGAGGAGTGATGTTAAGTTTGTAGAGGTCAGAAATGAGAGCATAAATGTCAGCAAAGAATGCCTGTGCTGCTGCCTGCCAAGAGTATGCCACGTTCTAGCTAGCTGCAAACTGCCAGTTGGACACTGAACTGTGTTCTTGTTAGAAGAACCGAGTTCCAGCACGTTGCTATACCTCCTGAACCACTGCAGAAAGCAAAGTATAATGCAAGGGGTAATACTTAGGTTCCTGAAGTACCTTGCTTCTGTTGGGGTTCCCAAATGAGCAGGAAAGTTACCTGCTCTGAGATTGGCAAAACACTCCAGAGGTACAAGAGGGAAACACCATCTAGTTTGCTCTGTTGATTTGAAATGTCACCTGCTTGAACAATTGTCAAGTATTATTCAGATGTTTTGTTTTCCTCTTTATGGGAATAGTAATCTAAAAACTTTTGTCATGTTACTTCGGGAGGAATTAACACATTAAATGTCCGTGATGGTTTGGTCGTGGGATACAGTAGAGCAGTAGAAGCTTAAAAATCTTGTTGTTAGTCCTCTCGGTTCCTCTCAGTAACCTTTCTGTTGTCTTCCCAGGCACGTTGTTCGGCTGCGGGAACTCAATGGCATGGCCATCCTGAACTCCTCTATGAAATACGTGCACAGCTCCTGACATCCTCGAGAGAGCTCTGATAAATGTTGTTAATATCTCTTGCTGTTTAGTGTTTTCTTCTCTCAATAAAGCTAATTCAAAGCAGATAACCTTTTCTATTGCTTTCAAATGTTTGCTCATCCTACATAGAAGTCAGTGAAACAATATCAATATAAATATCAGGAGAAAAGACGATTTATTATCTAGGCTAACAACTAAAAGTAACAGCTTCTGCTAAGCTTGTATTTACTCTAGTAAATGATGTTGCCCTTGCTTAGGGGCAAGTTTCTTGCTGCTTAATCATTGACCAGTGGGTCATCTGCTTTCCAGTGTGAGTCAGTGCCCAGTGTTTAGAAGAAAACAGAAATAATCCTCTGCAGTCGTGGAGTTAGTTGTCATTTGAAGAACCCTCTTCCTTATACATGTCCACTGGTGGCTAGATCATGCTTTGGGATTGCTTGTGTGATATCACCTGCTTAAATACGTTGGGTTTAATTTACTAATTTACTAAGCTGTGAATCGTGGTGATAACTTATGGCAATGAGGTTTGTGTGTGAGTTAGGGATGGTTTCTGTCAGCAGCATTGCTGTTAACTGTCTTTGTAAATTCAGTCGGATTCCTTTGTCCTTTACTTTTGTGTGGAGTGAGAACAGTAGCTGACCTTCGTGATCCTAAGTGCTTTCTCATGGCCTCTTGTGTTCATCTCTAATTTTTAGAAACAATAACACAAATGGTACATCCTTCTGATGTCTGTGTTCTAGAGAGGTCGATAATGAATTCAGGGTAGCGTCAAGGTAAGTGTAACTTGAAAAGAAAGGCAGTAATGCATTGCTCTTCTTCGGTGTTCTTCCAAAAAGGCAGCTTAAATCACCTAAGGAGGAGTTTGTTCTGAAGAACTGTCTGTCTGCACTGAATTGTAGCAGCTTTATTGCTGAAGTTCATTGTCGGCAATAAAACAGAGCCTTAAAGTGAAGGCAATGCACTGGAACTGCTTTAATCATCTGTGAATCAAAAGAGGCTACAGCTTTAGCTGATGTTTAAGATGCTTCTGAAAAAGGAATCCGTTGCAGACTCTGTATGGTGAGCAGCTACAGTACTGCTGGTTGAAGGCTATCAAACTTGACAAGTATTCCCTTCGAAAATAAATAGGTGCACATACGTGTAAATCTGTGGTAAAAGCTGCGTCCTTGATGCTTTGACTGCGTGTGTATATAACCTCATCCCTTTAGAACTGGAGCTGACAAATTATACCTCATCGTCTTTTTGGAACAGCTGCTCAATCTTCTCACTTGAGAAGAAAGAAATCCTCCTGCACCTCTGTTTTCCTCCCCTTGCAGAGAAAAGCATTTGATCAATATTCCCATTTTGTTTTTAAAATCCCTTCCATTAAATTATGCCCAGCCTAAGCAAATATGTAACACATACTGGTACTTGTGTAGTGGTCACGTCCAAACAAGCACTACTCTAAGCCTGACAAATGCCAAGTATTGTCTTAGCAAAACCCCCAAGTCCTGTGTTTACAGAGGCAGGAAGTCAGAGGGGAATAGCAGCTGTAATTTATCTCCAGAAAATTGCAGGAGTTAAAATCCTCTTGAAGCCTAAAAGCTTAAGGTCTGTCTTGGGTCTGACTGACAAGGTGGGTTTGCTTAAAAGAAGCCCTGACGTTCCTGTTGCTATTGTCCTCAGAAGAAAATGGTGATCAGGTAAGTGAATTGCTTCCAAATCCCCTCTGCAAAAGGCATTTGAACTCGCTCATCCTCATCAAAAAGAGTTACTGCAGAGCGTTTGTACGTGCAGCAGCCCATCAGCAGGAGCTGTGGCTGTTTGGGGTGGGAAGGGGGCTGGAGCAGCGGGGCCATGTTGGGAGGGTGGGTTCAGGCTGTGGTCCCATTGGGAGGACAGAGAACCTGCATGCTGTGTCAGCGAGCCCAGCAAACTGCTGTGCTGGGTGGGGGCAGAGGACAAATTGCTGTCGGGACATGGATGGGGATGCCTGTCCCGGTGCCTGCCTTTCCCGGGCAGCCTGGGAGCAGGAAGGAGGCGGAGGGCCTGACCTTGGTCAGGGAGCAGCATGGTGGGATGGGCTGTGAGGCCATCAGTGCCTCATCTGTTGTGCTGTCTGCCAGGCTGTGCTCCATCAGGCTGCTGAGGGGTGGATAATGCCTTATTGTTTCCCTCCAGAGCAATCACCTCCTCCTCGGTGTCTTTTACAGCGCTTTTCTGAGCTGCTATTATGCTGCTTATCTGAGTTTTGCTCATTTTTTAGATGTGATTTCCACTGCCCTCACAACATTCATGGCTGTGTAATGATGTTCTCTTATCTCCTCAGCCTGCGTTGCTCTAAATTTCCTGTTTCTAGGAGCTTCTCTTGCTCTGGTGCGGATGCTGGAAGGATGCCCGAGCGGTGCTGCTCACTGGCACCAGGTGTGCTCTGCAGGGACGCGGGGCTGCTGTTAGGGGACAAAGGGCTGTGACTGTGCAATGCCACAGCAGCCCCCGGTCTCTTCTGCTGCTGTTGTGCAAGGGCTCCAGCTGGGAGCCGGGCTGCCCTGTGCATCTCAGCAGGCGCTGGCAGCAGCCTCTGCCCTCGGCTCAGGCAGTGTGTCTGGCTGTTCTTATCAGAGCCAAAGTGCTGCCTCACGCTCGTGTTCACAGTCAGGCTTTCATCTTTGTCATGCACATGAACACAGAATCTTCTGTTATTAAAAATCAATTGATTCCAATTCGTCTAGACTTCTGGATTTTTTTCTTGGAACAGATTATTGGTTGCTGTCTGACCTAAACTCTTATAAAGTAACCCAATACGCTGCCCTTCCAGACCACTCAGCGAATGCTCTGCAGAGAGGCAGCAGTGATGCCTTAGCAAGCTGCTCCCTGTCCAAATATATTGTCGCTGGGGTGACTGCTTCACAAAATGCAGGAGAAATTTCCCGTTTTTATTCTGATAGCATCTGAGCTGTTGGACTTATCCGGTGAGTGATGCGTTCTGTCCTGATGCCGTTTGCTGTCTTTCTACTTCTTTTCCTGCAGTGTCAGCAGGCAGAAAGGCTCCACTGGGTGTTGTGCTATTGGTCTGAGGTGTGTGACGGGATCAAGGAGCAACATTTCTGTGCAGCTGTGCTGTAGGGCTCGGGATGTGGCTGCAGTGCTTTCTGGTCCTGCCGATCTGCCTCGCAGCAGCACGCTGTGCCACGTTTCCTTTGGGAACATATATCTGGCCAAATATGTGGGGCAGGGTGAAAGCAAGGATGAGTCTGTAATGGCATCCTGCCTCAAGCACATTCCCAGGGTTGATGTCTCTTGTAGCAGGGGGCAGTCGGCCTTTGCTTTCTGCTTCTTGCTGTGAGCCCACAAGCGTGCCCTGCACGGATCCGCGTGTTTAACTCTGCTCACGAGAGCAGCTGTGTGCCTGCAGGCAGGCCGCTTCCTTTAGTTCACGGAGTTTTCCATCTAATTAGTAATTCTATTCTTTTTTTCGGGATTTTTTTGCTTTTTTTTTTTTTTTTAAATTAGCTTGTTCCCCAGAAAGTTGTGTTTGTGTATATGTGTAGTACTTTATGTGAGACCTTGGCTCACTGAAGAGTACATGCACATCTATAGACAGATCACTTGTACTGCTTCGAGTTGGGCCTCAGCTATGGAAGTTCCATCTGTTTCTACAAAATCATAACTCAAAGTCTGATATATATCTGGTCTCTACCTTCATCAGTCCCCATTTTTTAGCAATATATCCGCTCTGTGTTTCCTTATATCCGCTTTCCCTGCTCACCGCTGCTGAAGCAGCTCCCTGACCCCCTGCTTCCTCCTCGGCCCGCTGGAAGCTGGCAGGCACGGAGGCAGCGCTCGTGTTCTGTCTGCCAGGTGCCCCCGGAGCGGAGCAGCATGTCGGTGGGGTGCTGGCCCTGAGCTTCCCTGGGGAGACCCAGCCGGGATTGCGGAGCGGCCCCGTGCCCAGCGCAGCACTGCCCGTCACTGACGATGACACAGATGCGGTGACTGTTTATTTCCAGACGGCAGCAGCTGATGCCACAGACGAAGCGACGGCTGATGGTGTTCCCATCCACACGGAGATGGCTGCAGGAGCAGCCGTGCTGCCTGGGGGGCTGCCGGGGAGCTCGGGGGGGTCGGGCCGGCTGCACACAGCAGCAGCTTTGAACCTTGGGGACAGACAGGCGCTGCCCAGCAAGCTCTGGAGCAGCGCTGCCGGCCCCATCCCCCCCCGGGGCTCACAGGCTGACACCCCTGTCAGCACACTGCTGCTGGGCCCCCCCCAGCCCTCTCCCAGTGCAGGGATGCACCGTGGCCATGCTGAGCCCGCAGCTGTCTCGTCTGCCCCTGGCATCAAGGGGGAGGCAGCAGGCCTCGAAACGTCTCCTCTGCCTTCAGCAGATTTCCATCCTCTGAGGAAAGAAACAGCAGCGTCTCCATCTCCCACCACAGTCACGGTGGCTCCAGAATGGGCCCCTCCCAGCAGCAGACAGCTGCCAGCCTCCAGCCCGCAGGCACAGCCCAGCAGCACGGCTCTGACACCCACACAGAGTGCAGGGGCCATGCTGACAGCATCCCTGCAGCAGCCAGCTTCAGGGGAACCTGCTGCCATGTATTCCAGAACTACACAGAGGACTGCTATCCTGTTCTCCCCTGCTTTATCGCTGAAGCAAGGAACAACAGGCAGCGAGGGCAGGAACTCATCAACAGCCGGACACGCAGCCCAGCTGTCCATGCTTCAGAACGTCCTCCAAGGCAGCGTGCTCTCTTCTTCACTGCTGACATCCCTGGAAGCTCAGGGTCACAATGATTTACCTCAGCCTCTGTCCCAAGAGCCCCCTGGCGCAGCTGGCAGTCCGCAGCCCATCCTGCTGCCCCGGGCTCCCGGCTGCACCAAGCACCACACTTCCCAGGAGAGCAGCAGGAGCTCTCAAAGCGCAGCCCTTGTTCTGCAGAGAGATGCTGAGCACCAGCTGCTGAGTAAACCTGAAACATCCAGGTTCCCTGAGAACCCACAAGCTTTTGCTGATTCGTCCTCAGTAAGCCGCTCTCAGATGTCCATTTTACACCTCTCCCAAGCTACTACCGAGCTGAAAGGAGCAACATCTACTCTCCCTGCAGGCACGTCTGCCTTGCTGGACACAGCTCCTCGAGCTGTGAGCACACCCGGGGCTGTGCACGCAACCCTGCAGCCTCCGGGGGCATCCGCTGTGCTGCAGCCAATGGGCGTCCCCACTTCTGGGCGAGGGCTTCATGCACCAACTCCATCCACGTCCACTCGTTCTGGGTCACAGATTAGCAGCATTTCTGCCCATCCCCAATCTCGGGAAACATTTGCTATGCTGCATGTGAGCACTGTGGAAGATTCCAAGGGAAAAAGAAGTCTGCCCCAGCAGATCGGTACAGCTGATTCTCCCGCGCTGCTCCCACAAGCCAGCCCCAGCCTCTCGGCCCCGTACGAGGAGCACCAGGCAGGGCCGTCAGCCTCCCTGGCCCCACAGCCAAGCAGCGGGGAGGCTCCTGCTCCAAAGCTGCACCCACTCCATGCCCTGGAGCACCAGTCCAGCACAGCAGCTCATCCTGAGCCACCGGTGTCTGCTGCTGCTGAGATCCCAGCACACCTGGCACAGGTGCTAGCGCAGCACTTCAGTAGCTCACACAATGCATCCTTCAAAAACCTCAGTGCTTTCCGAACTGATCACCTTAAGATGTTACCATCGTATCCATATTTGTCCTTTCTGCTTAGAAGTACCGATGGCATGATGTGCCTGCTTCCCCTGCCAGGCTCCGCTTTGCCTCCAGGACTCCCAAATACCAGTCTTGGGGCTCTGGTTTCTGCTCAGCAAATCCTCTCAACATCAAATTCTTCATTGTTAGATCCTGGGGACTTGCACAACCTGAGTCTTCCTGGCTTAATTCTGGTTAAGCCCATATTTATCCTTCTCCCCACGGACGCACCGGGCCCACAGGCAGAGCACTCGCTGGGGTGTGAGGGCAGCCACAGCAGTGCCCTCTCGGACGTGAACAAGCAAGGTCTGGACACAGTTACCACAACACCCAGCCATGATATCGCAGTGCACACTGCTTCCTTTCATCCCACCAGCAAGCACTCGAGGCCTAAAGCTGCTCCCTCTGCTGCTTCCAGCCACAGAGTAGAGAAGAGCATCCCAAGTGCTGAGTCGCTCCGAAGGCTCCCACCAGCAGCAGGGCCTGCACCCAGCACCGTGCCTGCTCCTGTGCCACTGCCAGCGGGACATGGAGGCAGAGGCCCAGCGGCTCTGCACACCCGGGCAGCACCCACCTCCCCCACTTTCATACACCCTGACCATGCTGATAGCAACACCACATACCTGGAGCTCACACCCGTCGTGCCCACGGCCTTCGCAGGGATGGAGACCCCAATGCTGGCACCAGTGCATTCTCCATTTTCAGCAGAGCTCCACAGGAAAACAGCAACACCTGGGAAACTGCTGGCTGCCATCACCCCTCTGCGGCTGCACCCCAAGCCTGCTGCAGGCCTTCCCTCCTCAGTGCCCATGCACGTCCCCCCACCGTCAGCCGTGAAGCACTACCGGAGCTCCCCGGCACCCCCCGAGCTGTTCTCTCGGCACAACACAGGACAGGATGCAGAGCCAGCTGCCATCAGCATACATGTGAGAAGGATGGGTGCTGGTGGGTGCCTGGGGAGCAGCACATCCCTGCCAGCAGCATCCCACGTGAGGATGGGGCTGCCCCCCACAGCTGCTCAGGGCAGTGGGGCTGTGGCAGCCCCAGCACAGCCATCTGCATCTGCAGAGCCTGGTGTGGAGAGAGGGCCTGAATCAGCCCGGGCTGCACTGCTGCCTCCATTGGCAGGGGCTCACCTCTCTGCAGCTGGGCATGATCCTATCACCACCACACTCACCAAAAGCCATGTCCCTTTCCTGCCAGCATCAACTGCTCGATCCGAGCCAGGCCTGGTGCTGCCTGCAGGTGCCGGGATGAACGGATGGGCCGAGGTCTCCGCAGCAGCGGGGAGGAGCAGGGCCGTGCAGGAGGGGGCTGCAGCCGCTGCCAGCCTGCAGCCCCTGGGCATCGAGCACAGGATGGAGCATGGCACTGCTGTATGGGCCTCAGGGCTGCCTGCGACAGACCCGGCAGTGGGGCTGCCCCTGAGTATGGAGGAGGAGGATGCTGGGCGCCGTGCAGTGACAGAGGATACAGCTGAAGGCTCCGTGACGGCCCCAGTGCGGTCGCAACATGGGGGGGAGCCCCGCCACAGGGGGGGGCGGTGGCAGGGGGATGCGCTGAGCAGGTAACTGTGGGCTGCGGGCACTGAGGGGTTAACGTCTGAGCCGCTCCATGTACTGCTGTTCTAACAGCACTGAGCTCCTTCTGCAGTGACCTCATATGTGTATTAGAAAATCCTTTTCCCATTCCTGATGCTAACGCTGTCCTTCAGACCCAGCTTTCTCTTTCACAGCAGCCTCTGACCCTCTGCCTCTCCTCCAGATCAGCTCTGCGTGCAGTTCTGCTGGGTGCGATGGTACGATGAGATGTGCTAAGAAAAGGCAGACCTTCCCGCAGCGCTTTCCCTGCCCTGAGCTCAGCGATGTGGCTGTGCAGGAGGTGCTTCCGATCACACCGGGGCTGCTCACTGCCCGCGTGGTTCAACCAGCTTGCAAGCATCTCGCACTTCTGCCTGGTTTCACCAAGGAAACCACCCCTAACACTGTGCTCCTGAGCCTCTGCAGTGCAGGGCTGGGCTCAGCTGCTCTCTTCTCCCCGCAGCCTCGCCGTTGTCAGCGATGAGCTCTGTGGCTCCGGGAACTACACCGTGCGGATGAGCCTCAGCCCCATGGCAGACGCGGGCCCGGGGCCGCAGGGCTCAGCCCCCCCCCAGGACTCCTTCGTGGCCCTCCTGGCCGTGCAGAGCAGCCGCCAGCCCGTGCTGCGGGTCCGCTCCTGCTGCGTGACACCGACCAGCAGCCCGGGGGGCCCCAGAGCCGTGTGCTGCCCCCTCCCCAGGTACGGCACCATGCATGGGTACAGCCCAGCCCCTGTGTGCTGGAGTCACACAGACAGCAGCCAGGCTGAGTCCCAGGGTGCTCTGCTCCCTGAGATGTGTTGTAGCCAACACCAAGGGCTCCATGAGACACAGGGCTGTCCTTCCTTCATGCTTTGATTTATGCAGATAACCTGTCCCACTTCCCCATGCCACGTTGTCACAGCATCCTCCTGCCCTTCCCAGGGGGCACACAGCCAGGAGCGGAACAGCCCGAGGGTGGGAGGTCACCTCGGCGCTGCTCCTGAGCCTGGCCAGGCAGTGATCCTCACACCACAGCCCTTGTAGAGGTGTCAGCACAACAAACCTCCAAGAAACTCCAGGACCATGGCTTCCGCAGCACACGTGTCCTAGCTGGGACGCTGAGATTTGGGGGATTTTTGTTTGACAAGGACCTGGGCTCAGGCGTGCCCGCAGGTCTGCCCCTGTCCTGCCTTCACCTGGGGAGCACTGGAGCTGTTTTCCATCTGTCCCCCCAGGCTGCCCCTGGAGTGCACGCACATCCAGCTGCTGCCGAGCAGTGAGTCCGGAGCTGTCAGCTTCACCATCCAGCTCTTCCAGATGCTGAACCACTCGATGGCCTATCTGCACTGTGAGCTCAATGTGTGCCTGCAGGGTGAGGCAGGCTGCCAGCAGGTATGTGGGTACCCCACGGCTTGGGGGTGCAGGGCTCCCAGCAGGAGCATGTGCACAGCCCTGCAGAGCTGCTCCTGCTCCCAGCTCTGTAACTCCTGCATGCTCTGTGCTTCTTGAGGTCCGAATCTCTGTTCCTGGTTAAACTTGCTGAGCTCACAGTGCTTCTTTTTCACCTTCTGGCCACAAGCAATTTGCTTTTGCCTTGCCCAGGTAAGAAGCACATCCACAAATGAGCACTTACAGCCTGAATGGAGCATCACAAGGAAAGGGCTCTGCAGAGCTGGGCAACTTTCACACTGTCAAATTACCTGGAAGGGCGCAGATCTACCTCTGTTGGCTTGTCCTGGGCTGGGATGTGGAAATTTTAGAGCTTCCTAAAGCCTGGGAGGCCAGGGAGGAGGCTCCCGCAAAGCACTCAGTGCATGCCATGGGCTGCGCGGTGGGTTTAAAGGCGCAGCGCTACGGAAGCAGAGATCTGGAGAGGGGAGAAGCAGCCCGGCAGTGCAGTCAGTGCCTCCATCTCTTCCCCAGGACTGCTCTGGGAGCACGGAGCCACATCTCCCACCCGGGGACAGGAGCAGCCATGGGAGCCTGCATAACCTGGTGTCCCTGGGGCCAGTGCTGAGAGCGGGGCACGGGGCTGAGCAAACACCTGCGCAAGGTGCGTCTCCTGCATGTCATCTCTCAAGCAGAAAGCTCTGCTCAATTTGTGGCTTTGCCAGCTGTAAGGAAAACAAGCTTTTAGCAGCTTTCTCAACAGCCATCTGGTGTGGTTAGATTATATCCTGATGGCATCTCATCTCATACAGTCATTTCTTTGCACTGAGCTTAGGGCAGGATCCCCATGTCCAGAGGCAGTTATCAGCACCACAGGGTGATCCATCCACATGCACGGCAAGGCTGTAACCCACCCCTCCAGGTGCAGAATGGGGCTGTGCATTGGTTGGGAGCATTTCTTTTCTTTCCATAGGTGGAATACAGCAGCTGGCTCATGTTAATTAGATGTTGTCCAGCTGTTAGAGTGGGGAGGGACTCAATCTGGCACATCATGAGCACAACAGACGTCCTAAGCTTGCTGGTGCCATCTCTGAGAGTCACTTAAATCCTTCTGTCTGATTTATTTTCACAAAGAATGTTTACTGTTGAGACCTTATGGCAAGGAAGCAGCGTGTTTGACAGGGCACTGCCCACTCAGACTGCCCCGTGGAAGGACGCAGCCCTCCCTGAGTAAAGATGAATGGGGTTTTAACCTCCCCCACCGCTGTTCACAGCTTGATGACTTCTCTATTTCCAGGTCCCAACTCTGCCATGATGGTGCCCATCCTTCTGGGATCCCTGACCGGCTTTGTTGTCTTGGGCACTGCTTTCACGAGCCTCTGGCTGCATCACAGACAGAAAGCCAAAAGCCCCAGTTACCCCCAATTCAGAGAAATCTGTGGTCTGTGACCTGCAAGCAGCTGCCTGGTCCTGCAGATCCCACAGCACTGCTACAACGATCAGAACAGCAAATGCTTTTGAATTGTATACCGTATTGCTTCTGTAGAGCTGCTGAGCAAGACCTCGCCTTCCTCCCTCTCCTCCTGCACGCGTGAGCCCACGAGCTGCAGAGCAGAGGGGGCTGTGGAAGCTGTCCATCCTAAAGGCAGGGCTTAAAATGTGCCAGCACACTGGCTGCTCACAGAAATGGAAAATGTTATCAGGGTCCAGAGGAGCTATGTGAAATAAAGCACTAGGGTAGAGCCATACTATCAGGGAGAAGAGATTGTTAAGAAAATAACAAAACCCAAGGTTATTGGTTGAGAACAGGGACAGGACCCCAGAGCTCCACAGCTCTAGCCCCTCTGCTCCCCGCTCTGCTCCGCTTTGCTTGCACTGCTGCTCACTCTCTGGTAGTGGCAGCAATCTTCCCCTATCTGCCTGGGGGTAAGAGTCACAAAGTGGGAAGAAGTTCAGCATGCCAAAGTTTTGTCCATAAGTCTGGATTTCAGAGCACATAAAAAAACCTCACCATGTCCAACTCCTAAGTCCAGTTTCTTTACCACTGCTGCCCGAATGCAGGCACAAAGAAGCAGGTGCCAGCGCACCCCGTGTGACATGCAGCAGGGAAGCAGCTCTCAGGAGCTGTTCTCGGGGCTCAGCACCACCCTTCTGCCCTCTTTTAAGATGAATAAAGCAGAGAGAGCACTGTGACACAGTTCTGCCATGTGCAGGGATGCTGGCACCGCAGCGCCCAGGGGTCCCAGCCAGGACCACCCTGCAGTGTTCATCCCGCAGTGTTCATCCCATGGTGTTCATCCCGTGGCGTTGGTCCCAAGGCACCACTGCCCCCAGGCAGCCACAGTGCTCAGCAGCCTCTTCTGTCCCTGGGGCAGCCATCCTGGCTCTCTGTGCTCCTGAGATTTCTGTTCAAGCAGTTTCTCAGGTTTATGTGCTGATGGTCCTCACACATCAGGTCTGTGTCTGCTCTGCTCTTTGCCCTTCTGGTGCATTGTCCACACCTCCTCCAGCTCGTGCAGGCTGTGCTGCATGGGAGCCGTGCCCATCTCCCCCATATAAACCTTCCCTTGAAGCACCTGCCTGCCTCACATCACCCAGCCCATGCTGGTGCCTCAGGTGAGGAAGCCCAACTCCAGTGCAGCGCAGCCACTGCTGCATGGCACCGTGCTTTAGCACTGCACTCCCAGCACAAGCCCACCCAGTGCTGGATTTGGGCAGAGGTTTTGCACACAGCGTGGGTGCCTGCAGCAGTGCAGCTCCTTGCAGGCCCGGGACCCACCCCTCGGCCGTGCGCAGCACAGCTCAGTGCAGGCACCTCCCCACACCTCACAAGCTCCCCAGCATGCCAGCAGTGCAGGCAGCGGGCAGGCTACCCTCCAGCATGGCTTTGGAGGCAGAGCAGCAACGGGGCAGCCTCACCATCTTCAGCAAGGAGGATTTCGAGGAGGACTGGGTGAAGGTGGCCAGCGGGGGCTTTGGTTGCGTGTACCAGGTCAAGCACAAGAGGTGGAGGACGGTGTACGCAGTGAAGTGCTCCCCGTACCTGCTGCAGGACCCTGGCGCTGAGAGGTAACGCCTGCGCTGCTCCTGCGCTGCGGTCTGGTGCTGGTGGGGCCTTTGAAACTGAACCGGTAATGTCACCAGGGCTGGAGCCAAGGGACAGAGGATTTCCAGCCGTTTCTGCTGGGCTCACTGAGCTGATGAAGTTATTTATTCTAAATTTTTATTGTGTTCAAGCTGAAAGGATCCTGCCTGGTTAAAAATCACGTGCTGGTATTACTTCTCTTGCAATGTTACTGACTCTGGTGGGGATGGTTTCGTTTGGCAGTGATCGTCCCCTTCAGTGCTGCAGTTGTGTTTGCATTGCCTGTTCTGGGGACACAAATGGGTGAAGCTGATCAGGTCTGCTTCTGTACGTGGCAGTTCTTAGCATCCCCTCCAGAAGAACTGCTGAATGTTAACAGAAACATTCATTGATTTTTAAAAATACTTCTACGATCACGAGGATTTGAAAAACTGGCTCTGAAAATCTGGGTCTGGGAACAACAGCCAGCGATGTGTGTGCCTCCAGCAGCCACGGTGTGGATTGTGGGGGGTCGATGGGAGAGGGCAGGGGCAGGGCTCGGTGCTGCTGGCAGCGGGAGCGGGGAGTGCCTGCAGGCTGCTGCCCACTGCAGGGCTGACAGTGCTCAGCTCTGCGGGCTGGGGATGGCTGGGGAGGGAAGCAAAATCCTGGGGAACACAGGAATAGAAAATACAGCCACAGATGCAGTCACAGTAATTCTGAGGGTTTAAATACTGGGATTGTTACAGAGAATGGCTCTGGGGCTTGATGCCTCATTTCCTGCGGCTGAGCAGCACCGTGCCCGGCCCTGGGCGGGGCGGGAGGGGCCGTGCCCCGCGGCGCTGCCCCGGAGGGGACCCAGGAGCCCACAGCTGCGGTGCTGCAGGAGGCTGCTGCCTTCTCGCTGTGAGCCTTCCTCCCTGGGACACGGCGTCGCTGGGTATGCCAGCCAGGGGCATGCCTTAGCAGAGGAGGTGTGGCAGAAGAATTTGCTCAGATGAGCTGTGTTTGGAGAGTGAGTGGCCCGGTATGATGTCACTGCGAGCTCAGATTCACTCCCAGGGAGTGCTTTTTAACTGCAGTTTTTACACTTTTACCGCTTGGCTTCTGTCAGCACCTCTGGGCACCCTGACTCGTTCAGCAGGTTGGGAAACGCAGAGTTGGGAAAACAGGTCTGTCAGAGCTGGCAGCAATGGAGACGGGTCTGGGCTGTCCCGGGACGGGCTGGTGGGGCTCAGGCAGCTGCGGGCAGGGCAGGTCCCGGGGCAGCACTCCCCGTGGCCCCAGCCTGGCCCCTTTTAGGGATGTGCAGGGCTGCTTGGAAAGATCGCATGGCCCAAATCTACACAGCACTGCTGCCTGCAGGTCAGTGCTGGCACCATCTCTTGGTTCTTTGGTTTTTGTCTCCCAGAACCAGTGTGAACTGTCTGATGGAAGAAGCAACCAAGATGGAGAAAATCAAGTTCCAGCACATTGTCACTATCTATGGGGTCTGCAACAACCCTCTGGGCATAGTGATGGAATACATGGCCAGAGGGTCCTTGGAGAAAATCCTTCCCACCCACAAAATGTCGTGGCAGCTCAAATTCCGGGTTATCCACGAGATGGGCCTGGCTATGAACTTCCTGCACAGCATGACACCTCCTTTGCTTCACTTAGATCTAAAGCCAGGGAACATCCTCCTAGATGGGAACATGCATGTTAAGGTATGAGCTTTTTGCTTGTCATTTCTCTTAGTGCATGTGGGTTGCTATGAGGCCAGAAACCTGATAAGGTGGGGTCCTCAGGAACACTCGGTGACAGGTTGCCCTCTGGGGCCTGTACAAAGCGGTTGGCAAGCAAACAGTATCCCAGATCACACAGTCTGTGCCAGACCTGGGAACTCGGGTAAATGCAGATCTGCTGGACTCGGTGAAAGCTCTGACTTCAGTTTTAGCAGGGTTTTGCCAGGTCATAGCTGGTGGGCACCTCCCCACATCCCTGATCATGAGGGACAGAGACATCTCCCAGCTAACATAAGGAGAGGTGAGGCTGTGGACGCTGGAGGGGAGGTTCTCATTTTCTCTGCTTGCAGATCTCGGACTTCGGGCTGTCCAAATGGATGGAGCAGTCGAGCCGAATGCAATATATTGAAAGCTCTGCTTTGAGAGGCACCTTGAGCTACATCCCCCCAGAGATGTTTCTCCAGAACACCAAGCCTCCAGGAATCAAGTATGATGTGTACAGGTGAGGGCTGCTGTTCCGAGCAGGGGTGCGGTAGCCACCTGGCTCTTGCACAGAGCAGCTGATGCATTGCCTCCTTTTGGTACATCCTGGCTCTCTGCCTTGAAATGCCCTTGATGGGGAGCGTGCTGGGAGCAGCATGTGCTACTCTGACCTCTGTGGTGGAGAGAGAAGGAAGGAAACTCTGCAGCAATCCTCTGCTCCTTACCAGGCGCCTCTCTGGGCAGCACCGATCCTGTGTGAGTGGCAGACTGCATTGCCTGAGGTTCCATCATACCCTGCTAGGCTGCTGGCAGTCATTACGGGAAAGGAGCAGATTAGAGCACAGCACAGACACTGTCTGCTCTTTGATAGCAGTCACTGCTTGCATTTATTTTGATTTTAAGACAGCTGTAATATTCGCTACTTGCATATTCAAGTGGAGAAAAGATTTTAACTTTACTTTTTTTCCTTTTGGCCAAATTGCTTTGCAGCCCACATACAAAAGCTGCATTCTGGAAATCTGTCAGCTCCGTAGCTACCATGCTGCATAGTGACCCGAGACAAAAAGCGAAGGAGGATTCAGATGGTCACCTGAACTTGCACTAGTCAGGGACTCTGTAACACACTGGGAATAAAATGGACTACAAAGGGATGTAGACTGTCACGAGAAATGCTGTAGGTCACTGCACAAGCCCTGTGGCAGAGACGTCAGAGATGTGTGTGATGATTCATAAGCTATTGTCCTTTCGGGGCGTGGTGGATGTAGTCCTGGCTCTTCCATCCCCAAGGACGCCTTCCCTAATTTTTCCATTTCTAAGAAGATGAAAGCAATAAGTGGATTTTATGTTCGTGTATGATGAGAACTCTATGGGAACGATTGCTCACAATCTCTCATTGCCCGCAGCTTTGGAATTGTCATTTGGGAGGTGCTTATGCAGAAGAAGCCTTATGCAGGTAAATATGAGACTGAACACACTTTTTACATGCTCTGCGCTTATTAAATGTTTATTACAGCCACTTTCACAGAGAAAAACCCCAGTGTACGCTGCTGTGACTCTTTTTCAGGAGCCAGCATGATGGCCATCATCGTCAGGGTGGCGGCAGGAAAGCGGCCCTGCCTGGAGCCCGTCAGCAATGACTGGCCAGGGGAGTGCCAGCAGATGGTCGACTTGATGAAGCGCTGCTGGGACCAGGACCCCAAGCAAAGGCCAAGCTTTACAGGTGCTGTAGCCAAACAGCATAGGTTAGGCAAAGGTCAGCTGCACAGATTAGCAAATGGGGAATAAGTTGCGTGTCACTCGTTGCCAGCTAAACCGCCTGTTGCCCTGGCAATGTGGGGTACCCACCTGCTGTCAGCACATCCTCTCCATCCCTGTCCTTCCTCCCCATGCCGAGGATACACAGAGGACCTCCCCAGCCCCAGCTGCTGAGCTCACAGTCTCATTGCTCCTGCAGATATCCCTGTAGAAACAGACATGCTGCTGTCACTGATACAAAGCCTCGTAGTGGATCCAGAGAACGAGCGCCTTGTCAGGAAGATGTCCCACAAGCCTGCCATCGCCGGGAGCCAGCAGGTGAGCACGGCCCCCAGGGCCTCCGGAGGCTGCTCTGAGTCCTGCCCTCTTCGACCAGGTGCTGAGGAGGAATTTCCTCTGCCAGCACTACTCACCACCAGAGCACCTCAGCACCCTGTGCCTAGTGTGCTTGCATAGGGTGTACATCCGAAATTCATTTGTGGGGATGGGAAAAGTCCAAAGGAATTGAGGAAGCCAGCCCAAGAGGAAGATTCTTCTTCTTTCCACCTGCTGAGAGGAAGCAGGTTTATCATGGAGGCTCTATCACGTCTAAAAGTCAGCTTCACACAAGGAAAGTTGAGAACTCAGCTGTCGG
Source organism: Penelope pileata (assembly GCA_013396635.1). NCBI lineage: Eukaryota > Metazoa > Chordata > Aves > Galliformes > Cracidae > Penelope > Penelope pileata. The sequence goes on along the minus strand of WBMW01001212.1, from coordinate 101,615 downwards.
GAGGTTGCCCAGTTGTGCATTCATCAAGGAATGAGCCGCCCGAGCACAGGGCAGCAGGGAGGTGGGGTTGCCTGGGTTCCCTGCACAGCAGAGGAATGACCAGGTGGGGTATTGCCGTGGCACACTGCGGTGAGGAGGTTGGTGAGGTGTGTTTGGGAGCAACTGGGCCAGAGGAGCAGAATCTCACTGATACCCAGAGATCGCTTTCAGGCTCCCGTGTTCCCATTAGTGCCATGATTTGCTCTGCTGAGTTTCATGGGATTGGATAAAAACTACACAAATGGTAACACAAAATTCTAGAGCATGGAAGGAATCTGTGCAAAAGCTATGCAAAAAAGCAACTTTCTCTTATATTTTTTCTTTTCCCCTTCCTCAAAATGAGAGTGGCAAAGAAGAGCTCATCTTCTCCCAAGACACCAGAAATGGTGGTAAGTAGGAAACTTTTCTTTGTATTTAAAGATAAAGAAGAGGTAAACCATGAGAATAGCCTATTTCCTTGCTCTCCAGAGACAAAGACATGGCTCAAGGAAGTTTTCCGTGTGGGTGACTTTTCGTTTTAAATTAAGGAAAATGAGCTGTACAGGAAATAGCAGTTCCCATGACAGAGAGATGTCTCTCTGCTCTGTAAGAGGCTGCTCGCCGTGCTTCACTTCATGTTCCCACCTCTGAGGTGCTTTTCATTTCATCACACAGTGTGAGGATTCAAGTGCTGTCCCCCCCGTGCTGTGCACACCGAGCTGTTTCCCTCGGCCTTGCTGTCCCCCAACATTTGTTTCCCCGCCTTTAGGAACCCACCATCAGGAGGATCATGTTTCCCCCCAGCACAGCGAGGCCGACAGCCCCGAGGACGTCCTGTCTGAGGAGATGTGGAGGGCTCAGGAGAACGGCCTCACGCTGCTTCACCTCATGGTGATCCAGGGAAACGTGGAAAAGGTGAAGCTCCTCCTGAACTGTAAAGCCAACGTGAACAGCCAGGCGGCCTGCGGCTACACCCCGCTCATCGTGGCTGTTCAGAAGCGGTCCCCGGAGCTTTGCTCGGTGCTGATAGAGCACGGTGCAGACGTCAACGTGCCCGATGAGGACGGCTGGACGCCTCTTCACTTCGCTGCTCAGAACGGAGACGACCGAATCGTCCGCCTCTTGCTGGACCACCAGGCGCGGGTCGATGCGCAGGAGCACGATGGGTGGACGCCTCTGCACTTGGCGTCCCAGAACAACTTCGAGAACGTGGCCCGAGTGCTGCTGTCTCGCCAGGCTGACTCCAACACCCAGGAGGTGGACGGGAAGACTGCCCTGCACGTGGCAGCCTGCTTCGGGCACGTGGGCCTGGTGAAGCTCCTCGCCAGCCAGGGGGCAGACCTGGAGAAGAAGCAGAAGAACCACAGGACCCCACTGCACGTGGCTGTGGAGCGGGGGAAGTTCAGGGTCGTGCACTATTTGCTGAAAAATGGGGCCTCTGTCAACAGCCTGGACCAAAACCATTACAGTGCCCTGCACCTGGCCGTGGCGAGGGGCAAGTATCTCATCTGCGAGAAGCTCATCAAGTACGGGGCCAACGTGGAGCTGCGGACCGACAAAGGCTGGACCCCGCTGCACCTGGCTTCCTTCAAAGGACACATTGAGATCATCCACCTGCTGAAGGACAGCTGCGCCAAGCTGAACGCCCGGGGCAGCATGGGCTGGACGCCGCTGCACCTGGCCACGCGCTACAGCGAGGAGCCGGTGGTCTGCGAGCTGCTGCGGTGCGGGGCCGACCCCAACATCGCCGAGAAGTCCGAGTGGGCCCCCCTGCATTTTGCGGTGCAGCGGGGCTCGTTTCTGACCGTCATCAACCTCCTGGAGTGCAGGGCAGACGTCAACGTGAAGAACAGAGTGGGCTGGACCCCCCTGCACCTTGCCGTCCTCAAGGGCAATATGGCCATCATAAAGACCTTGATCAAGGCCGGTGCTCTGCTCGACGTGGAAGATACTACTGGCTGCACAGCCCTCCAGCTGGCAGTTAGACATCAGAAAGAGAACATCATTACGCTGCTTCAAGGCAAGGACTCGCTGATGAGTAACACGGGGAATAGGACTCTGGTGAATGATGTTAAGATTTCACGGCCCAAAACCGTTTCAGGGAGGACAGATCTGTAGATTCATCAAGGCTGGCATTTACAACTCGAGTTTTCCAGTATCAGAGTCTTAAACCACTGAATCCTGGCACCTGGAGATTTCAGGATTTTTTTTTTTTCCATGGAGGTTCTTAAGTATAAACACTAAAAGAGTTAAAGAAAACAGCTATAGGAGGCAGATGACAAGTTAAGCCTGAGAGTTATGGAATGTTTTAATGTTCTAACAAAACGTTACAGAATATTTTGGCTTGGTGATGCTGGCTTTAGGCTGTGCTTTTCTGTTGTGATGCTCACTGTGTGGGGTGGAAAGGGGTATGCATACTCCCTTTTTAAATGGACAGTGCTGAAATTGTGCCCAGCAGTGCACGTATATAATGCCTTCCACAGATCTTATTGCTTTTATTCCTTGTTTTCATACAGAGCAGATTGGTGTAAAATGGCTTGGCGCAGGTGGGAATTGAATCTTGAGATTCTCACCTGCTGCTGGAAATAGAAACTAAGCATATGGTACAGCAATGTGTCAGATTTTCTGACATCTCATTTTTGTAACAAGAACCTTTATTAAAAATAAATCAAGGAAGAAAAATCGCTAGTAAGAAGTACTTAAATGGATGCAACACACTGAAAAGTAATTCTACTCCNGGGGGGGGGGGGGGGGGGCAAGCTTTTTTCATTCTGAGCATTCAAATTACTTATTGATCGCACCTGCCCTTCAGACCTTGAATGCTGAGGCTGTCATTGCCCATCCTTGCCAGGTGCCTGGCATCATGTGGCAGGAGGTGGGATGGGCAGTGGTGGGGATGGAGCAAATCGGAAGCTTTGTCTCTAATTAAAATCTCATTGCTTGTTGTCAAAGAGCCTGGAAATCTCTTGCTGAGACCTGAGCTGTTCAGCTGTTGTTAAGCTGTCAGAGGCATTACATTAAATATGAGGCACAGACAAATCGCTCTCCCTTGGTGTGGCATTTGTACTCCAGTACCACTTTGAAGATGTTTTCATAGCAGTGATGCTTGAAGTGCTGCACGGTGATGGATGGGGCTGGCAGCAGGAATGTCTGTCTCCTGGAACTTAAAAACAAAAAAATCCATCAACCCACAGAACAGCCCAAACCCAGCAGTAACCCCAGTCAGTCTGGGGAGTTTCTGTTGATGTGTGCTCCAGGGGCCTGGGTTTGTGACAGGAACTTCTGGTGCTCGTTTCACATGCTTTAACCTCCAAATGGGGGGAGGAAGAAGCAAGGTGTGGGGGACGGGCTCTGCCTGCAGCACCGCTCTGTGCTGACTGCAGACGTTGTTCTCCCCGAGCTGTGGGGCCATGGAGCTGGAAGCAGCACGGCTCACCTCCCGTCCCTGTGCAGCCACTTTGGCCTCTGTATTCCTACGTGTGATGGGACGGGGGGAATAGCTGAAAAGCAGCCAGGGAACATGTTAATGTGATATGGAAGATGAAAAGGTTTTTTTAATATCAGTGCATGTTTTTTAACCAATCCAACCTCACTGTTAGCTTTTCTTTCTTACCTCCTCCTCTCAGTGGCAGCAGTGTTGCAGTAACGGGGGCACAGGGCTGTGTCACACAGGACAGCCTCCATCCTGTTCTGGGGACCCTTGCACAGTAACGTGAGCAGTGATTGTAGTAAGGTGCCTTCAGACATCGTTTGTGTAACTGTGGGTGTTGGTTATCTCGTGACTGGATGGATTTTACCCAAGAATGTCAACTCATCATGTGAAACGAGCAAGATGCTAGGAAGCAGGGAATTGGCCTGGAGTAAATCTCTTCAAACTGTGCCGAAATGAAAACAGAAGCAAGGCAGCACGTCCCCCTGCACGGAGCACGGAGCGGAGCAGCACGTGCCACTGGCACTGGGCCTCGGCCGCGCCAGTTGGGAAAGGGAACGGCTCCGAATACTTACACAGAGAAAGAAATTCAATTGCCACATAATTCAGTGGCTCATTCCTGTCCTCGCTCTGACAGAAAAACAAAACTCAGCTCATATGTCGTGGAGCGCTCTCCAAAAGAGCTTAATTAAATTTATAATGAAAATAACAGGGGATTAAGAAGGTACAAGGGAAATGTATGCCTTTACAGCACATTACAGAGGTGATAGAAGCAATTTGCAGAGAAAATTACCTGTTTGCTGCTCAGTTTCTATAGAAATTAAATGAGTCTTTACAAACTCTGTAAAAGTGCATTCCAGCCCCCACTTTGTGACTGTGCAGCTTGCAGCTTGTTATTTCTAAAATTAATCCTGGGTCTCCACCCTCCTGTTTCCCTTGTTCAAACACACTTCAGTCTTTTGTCCCCGCTGATAACATGATATAATCATCCCTATATCTCTTAACCGGGAGCTGCCAGCACTGACAGCCAAGCAGTGACATCAGCTGTGCCCGCTGACAGCAGCGGGAGCAGGACACAAGTCCTGTAACCAGCTCCTTGCTGACCTGCACCGCTCAGACTCTCACAGACCTGCGTCGCTGAGCCTTAAGCCTCACGAGCATCTCATCTTCAAGGTGTCCTCAGCTCTCTGGGAGAGCACAGAGCCGAGTTCCTCTCTCCTGTGTTTGGGAAGCTGCGCTCCTCCAGCACACGATGTGTCTTCTCTCATTGCCATGAGCAATCATTGCATTTCTAGTTTTCTGCAGTGTTATTTCTTCTCTTGCAGCTGCAGTGGGATGGCCACATACTGGGGGTAGGGAGGAGGAACAGATGAGGCTTTCCCAGTGCCTAATTCCTGCAGTGGGGTTGGGAAGGCCGCTGGTATGCTGATGTTTGTAAAAGGCTCTGAGATTTGTAGACGGAAAACAGGGAGTGAGTGCCAGGGTTTATTTCACATCAGCCAGCATGCAGCTCCAAATCACTGCTCCTCTTTCCTTCCTGCTCATATCCCTCGGGAAATGGCATGCTTCGAAGGGCAAAGGGGCAGTATTCCGATGACATCACTTCTGTGCATGGCTCAAAGAGGATTTAATGCATCTGAAACTTGGGTTGTCTGTGATTTGTACTTGTGAAACAAGTCGAAGCCAGGCAGACTGGATCTGTGTCATCTGGCACCATGCAGAGTTATAGATGTGTGCGGGTAACTGGTGTAATTCACTGCTGATCTGATTTCACAGCCTTCTCCATTTGCTCAGCACCGTGCATTGTAGAGGATGCTGGAGAGTCAGCTCCAGAGGCAACCGGGTTCTTTGGCAGTTTCAGATGCCTTTAGTTAATTAAATGCTTGCTGCTGAAATGCACCGGTGGCAGGGATGCCACCCTGTATAGAGATATTTAAAATATCTCTATGCAGGTCTAGCTAGGAGACTGAATCCCAGCAGCTCTACTAGCGTTTTAAGAAAACTAACAACCCTTCTGATCACTTTTTTTTTTTTCAGATTGCTGTTCTATTTTCCCTTGCATTGACCTCAACCCTATGAGCTCTTTGTGCAGCCATCTCCTGCTCCTTTAAGCCCCAGGGGTGCAGACTGGGCATGCTGAACCAGCAGAATGCATCTTGATTCCCACTGCTTCCATCAAAGAGATCCACAGGGAAATGGCTGGGTGTGAAGGGTTACAATGGCCTAACCTGGGGGACTGTTCTCAGGACAGCAGATCTGCAGTCCCTCTCCATGCACTGAGACCATTTGCATTATTGGACATTTGTGGACATTTAAGTGACCAACAATTTCTACTCCCTGTTGCTGTATTTCTGTAGCATCTTTGGAACCTTCTCAATCTCCTCGGGCTATTTATGTAAGAGAAAGCACCCGTATCCATAGGAAGACGAAGTCCCAGGGAGCATTTTGAAGTACAACGGATGCTGATAGCATCCTGCTTCCTCTCTGACTCTTAACACGTACAATTCTTGACAAGCACCACACAAATAAATTCAGTGGAGGGTAAATACATCTGCAGGAGCAAGGAATGGTCCTGCCACATCTCACATTCTAACCAGAGGGGTGACAGCTACGACTGTTATTGATTTTTTAAGTGCTGCCTGCTTCCTTAGTGCTGTATCTGACTAGGAACAATTTTTCACATGAGAAATTTACAACCTAACAAAAGGAAAGTGAGCAAGTGGGATTTGTCATGCCTATCATGGGATGATAAATTTTCTGATGAAAAATTTGTTTTCAGGAGAAGTGCTTTTGCTATGATGAAAGTAATTTGTGGGAATCTCACAAAAAGATTTGGGTTCTCTGTGGGGTACTCTCTACAGGAGAATGGCAGGAGGTATTTCATCTTGTGTTGGTCAAACATCAAATATTTCTGTTTCAGTAATATTGGAATCAAATTAATGGTCGATGTAAACTGGAATTAGATCTGGAAAACTTCCTGATGGAAATCCAGGAAGGAGTCGGAACGTTCTGGTCCTTTCTTAGTACAAATCCATTGCTGGTGTTACCTGCGCGCCCAGCCGCACCTCGCAGTGATCTCAGTCAGAATTAATGTGGTCAAAAGATGATGGCACGGTGTCACTCAGACCCTTGCAGCTCCTGCTTGTGATGCCATCTGTCTGCCTGTGGCTGCTCGCTGCTCTTCTTTGTCGCCTGTTGTTCTGTTCTTGTTCTTAGGGTGGCTCTCCTTAGAACTCATTAAACGTGGCTCCTCATTTTCTTTCTGTCCTCACCCTGGTGTAGGGACGAAGCCTTTCAGTGGTCCAAACCCACTGCAGCCTTGATCTTTTCCTTCCCTGCTGTCTCCAAGTCTCTTGTCGTGTTTATCACACAAATGGATCTTCAAAGGCTGTCTGCGTGTGACATGGCCTTTGCTCAGCTGCGCCTCTCCTCCCGGCAGCCATGGGTGTTACCGACAGCGGTGTTCTGAGCAGGAACCCTGGGGGGCTCCTGTCTTCTTCAGGAATGGTTGTATGCAGCACATTTCTCTAACTTGTCCTTAAAAGCCCTCCATTGTAGAGATCACTTCAAGAGGAATTTGTTGCAATGCTGCACTGTTGTTGCAGTTCACAACCCGATAAATAAACCTAGTGCTCAATCCACATCTTCCTTGCTGGAGTTAAGTAAGGTTGCAAATAATTGCACCTGAAAATGAGACCCAGATTAGAAGTATACAAAACATTTATTATTTTTGTTACCAAGCACTGGAACACAGTCCAAGTTCTCCTGAATATGTGACTTACAAATAGAATAAAATCCTACGAGAACAGAATTAATCACATCATGCTTCAGAGGCGGTTGCTCATTGTATCGCTGTTGAAAAGCTGAGCTCTGTTTGGCTCACAGGCAACGCTGCTGATGCCTTTATGAGTCACTAATAAGCACTGCTGCACTTAATCAGTTGCTCTCCTCTTCAAGGAGGCGATGCCGGAGCTTTTCTTGACGTGAGTCTGAGATTTACTTGCTGCAGTTGGAACTTCTGGACATGGATTACCAGACCAGGGCTTTAGGTCCCAAATCTGCAAGCATGCAACCACTTTGTGGGTTCACCTGGGCACCTGTTCAGATTAAATCAACCGATTTCCACAGGGGATCAGTGTGAACAGCTTAACTGTGGCCTTATTACAGATCCCTTCTGCCCAGTGCCACTCGCTAAGGGGGACAAGTGTGAACTGGAGTAAATATCCCGGAGCTTTTCTGATCTCTTGTCTGCAGTGTCTCTGGAATACAAATATCCACTTATGATATACTGAATTGCACAAGTTCAATCCAGCTAACAGAGGCACTTATTTAATGCACTTATTTAATTAATAATTTCTTCCTTTGTGGTGGTTTTGGTGTTTTTGAGTAATGGAAAATCAAGGAGATAAAGGATCAAAATAGTCCAATGGACAAAAAGCTCTGCCAGCGCCCACAGAACATGGCTCATGATGATTGCTCTGAATTTAAAACCCCACAACCTTACTGGTTAGAAAATATTGCATTAAAGATTCCATCTCTCTTTGGAGCAATTATATAGAGGATGATCAGGCCAGGGCTGACCAAAAGATGATGCCACAATTAACTGCAATGAAGGGTAAAATGAGCCTTTCCGTGTTGCTGTTAATCCAGTGGTGCATTTCTTCAGAAAGAGAAACCCTGTGGCTGCTGACACGTTTCGGCTGTGACAGAATTCAAGTTTGGGGCATATCTGGACTCATTCCATGGCACTTCTGCTGCTCGTCACACAAGCTTGTTTCTCATAAGGCAGAGGAGTGTTTTCCTGATAACTGTGAAGATTTTACTGCAGTTCTTTGGAGAAGCTTACCTGCCTGCTCTAAACAGAAAATAAATTCTTTAGAAGAGGTTTGGGGAATTAGTCTCTTGGAAATGATGTAAATCTGCTGGAAGGTTTTGGTGTGCCTGACCTGCCTTGATTTTGCTGGAATATTTGTTGTCTCCCAGGAGAGCTGAGTGGGTCCATTTGTCAGTTCCCTATGACTGCACGCGGCTGTGCTCTGCTGCTGGCTCGTCCCCAGGGATGCGGGCGAGTGCAGGAAGATGTCACAGGACGTGACCCTCTGAGGCTTGTAAAGGAGTAATGGGGGGAGCAGCAAACCAGCCACCATCAAACAAACAGAAAAACACAGAGAAAAGGTGAAACTTGTCCAAAACCTGCTGAGACTCTCAAGAAAGAAGTGCTTTCAAAATGGTTTTCATGTTAACAAGATGTCCAGGATGTCAGGACACCTCATGTTGCTGAAGGGCTGGGTTAAATGGGCATTCCACAGCATCGTCTGGACAGACAGTGCCATTCCAGTGGAAAATCAGTTCCTTTCTCTGTAGTGCAGCTGGCTGCAAGCATCCCTTCTCCAGGAGCATCCCTTCTGCTGCTGTTCACTGCCAGTGGAAAAGCTCTGCCCTTTCCCTGGTGCTGCATGGGGTTCTGCTCACCTCAGGGCTGGGCTCGACTTTGCAGATGGGGGCAAAAAGTTCCAATCCTCTTTGCTGTACCCAATGATCTGTTTCCAGCCACCCAGCTTCACTCAGAGAGCCCTTCTTTGTCAGGCTGGATGAGCCTCAAAATCAGTCTGCTCCCTGGAAAACATGTTGGCTTTTTTTAATTGAGAAGGTGAAGTTCACCAGCCCCTTCCCTTGCACTGATCTCTCTGAATTGCATTCCAGTTGTTGGAGTTTCACTCTGTGATCCTCTCAGGCGATTCTGGCTGTGTCTCTGAAGTCTTTCATCGAGTTTCTCAGAGGGCACTTGGATGTGCTTCCTGCAGCGCCCAGGACCTGCCCTGCAGAGTGGGGTACCACCACCTGCAGCGGGCTCAGACACGGGCACGGCTCGCGGCCAGGCTGGTAACTGCCCCAGAACCTCCTGGGGTGATCCCAACTCGCAGCAAGCGCACGGCAGGCGAGTTACTGTAAGCCTAATGGAAGTGTAGCCCAGAGCATTTTGCTGTGTATCTGCCACCAGCTGAGAATATGCCCAAACTCAATTACCATAGCACAGTAAATTGCCAAGCCACAATAATTCCATCATAAATCTACATCCTCAGGTTAATTTGGTGTGACTTTCTCATCTAGACTCCAGCCTCCATGTGTACTGCAGGAGCTGGTTCCCTGTTGTTCTGCACTTGTAACGTCATTTACAGAAAAGCAGTGCAAAGAGTGCTGTGCTACAAACTGTATTTCCCAGAGTCTCTGTCTTTAGCCAGCCTGCTTTTAGGCTTGGATTCTGCAGCCCACTTCCAAACTCATCAGCTGTGTTTTGGGGTCAAAACCTTTCTTTCTGTATCAGCATTCATGCCACACAGCTGCTCTGCAGCCTCACTGTTTTTCTGGCAAACCAGAAGTATTGCCCCCATCAGAGCCACTACTAAAGCTGTCCCACAGGGAGAGAGGGATTCTGAAAGGCATGCACAGGAATGTTTATTTAGATGGCAACAAGTGAGGAGTTCTTCACAAGGCCGAGCTCCACTCTCGTACCCCATCTGGTTCCATCACGTTCTCAGCCCGTGTTTCTCTCTGGAGCCCTGCACGTTTTACAGCTTTTGGTTTGACAGAGCTTACGAGATCTGCAGAGATCTTCTTGGCTGTCAGCTCCAGTGTCACTGTTGTTGTTTGCAGACAATAATAGATTTCTTGCTAACATTAATTTTGTGGTCCCTTGCTTTTTCTTGTGGTCTGCAAAATCCGCCCCCTGGCTGCATTACTGAGTGAATATTGACACTGGTGGGCAGGAAACACACGGCGCAGTCACAGAGCCCGATGCTGTGGCCCCGTTCTCACCCAGTGAGGCTCGTTGGCCTCTACATCTTCTCTGCATGCAACTTGGAAGGGTTTTCACTACGCTTAAGCCACAGATGGATACAGAGAGGTTGCAGAGGTCTCTGCAAAGACAACCATCTTCTGCTAATTCACTTTTCACATGCGGAGCCCACAGCACCTCCTCTGACCCTGCTGAGCCTTACGGCATCCCAGGTGAGCGGGCGGTGATGTGGTGTCCCAGGCCCAGGAAGGGTCCCCAGTGCTGTCCCCAGAAGGGCTGAAGGGATCCCCTCCAGGCTCCGTTTCACCAGACCTGTGCTGGCACACAGCACACCGCTCTCCTGCCACACTGCCAGCTCCCCAGCAGCACGTGGGGCTCCCACCAGGGGCCTGGCTACAGCCGCAGCGATGGCTGCTGGCTCTCAGCCCTCACAAACCTCTGCACTGATGCTTGCTCCCCGTCAGCGTGTCTTTAGTCTCATCAAAGCTACGGATACAGCTGATTGCATGCAGCGGGGAAGCGATGCTGAGCTTGGCTAAATGTGCTCGCTGCTTTCATTATCCTGCTTTCATCCATGTGCCCAGCACGGCAGCTGGGGAGTGCAGAATGCTTTTCCTTGCTTAAAGGGCCTGGGTTTTGCTTTGCTTAAAAAAGTCTCTTTAAACTTATTTCTAGGTCTATTAATTATTCATTATACCTTAACTATATTAAATCCTTCATCACTCTTTCTTTGGTGAAGAAAGTTGTTATTTATGAGTCAAAAGCTATTTGTAAAACAGATGGTCTGGTATCCCCAGAAAGGTGTGAGTGGAGGGACCTGTTTTAATTATTACAAAAAGCCCTGATCACAGAGAATGAGCTAATTTGACAGGTATAACTGGTACTCCTTTTTCTTTTCCCCCCCATGTGTGTGCAATAAAGCATCTCCACTGATCTGTCAGCGCTGATCTGAAACTACAGGGCTCGCTCAAGCGCCCCAGAAGATGGACAGATCAGTGCTGTCACATTTCTTCTGAGTGGTGTGAGCAGCGCTGGTGGCTGCCGTTGTTTTGTAGTCTGTGGGCTCCAGAGTAACATTTTGCTGCAAGGGAGAACCTGGCAGTAGCTGGCATTCGGTCCTGACAGGCTGGGGCTCGGCAAGCTGAGAGCAGCTGGGGTGTGCGTGTGCTGCTTCCTGGAATGTCATTTACTCTGTGTTAGGACAGAGAAGTCATCTGAGTTTAACTTGATAGCTTTGGAAATCCTTCTTACTGTGTAAACTGAAGGCTTCAGGCAGGGATTATCTTTCTGTTCTGTTTTGGTTCAGAACGGAATAGATCAGGGCCTTTGGTTCACGCCAAGGAAAACGCCATTGACTGGCACTCCAGCACGGTGGTTCTCTGTTCTAGCAGCAGGAAGGGTGGGTGAGTTTCCTTGGTGTTTCTTTGTATAAAGAAAAATCACCTTGGGCAGAACCCCAGCAGTGGGGCAGCCAGGGCTGAGGCTCTGCTGCAGTGCTGGGGTTCAGGTGCATCTGTGGGATCGGTTCCTGTGGAAACACCGAGCACCTCGGCAGCTGGCTCGAGAGAGCAGTGTGGCAGCAAGCACAACACGAGTGCGAATGCTCCTAAAGGAAATGATGACGTTCTCTGGCACAAAAGTCACAGGAAAAGCAGGAGGAGAATGTACCTCATTGTGACTGGTTACCTGGCCCTAGCAGTGCTGCTGCTGCTGGTGGCAGTCCTCACCTTAGGCAGGCTTAGGCCAGTGAAGCCCAACATCAGGTTTTTTGGGCATATTCATTTCTACATAAATATAGTGCTAAAAATATTGTACCTATGCAGATTGCAGTGCCGAGGTGCTGTGACAGCTTGTATTTATTTTCCATATGCAGAGACTGAGAGTTTGTTAATTCCACAGAACTGTTCATTGCTGCAAACCAACCTGGTAACAGGTTAGTGCCTGTCTGGCTCATTTGCTTCCCCCGACTGGTACAGGCCAGGCAGACACACAGGGTCCTGCAGAGAGCAGCAGCTTTCAATCACCGCCTCCAACCTGCGCTGCCACAGGCCAGAGCACACCGTGCCAGGAAGTAAACGCAGCTGTGGTGCCAGCAGCACCAGCGTGACTGCTCTTGGCTGTTTTTCATCCCTTCCTCCCCAGTCTGCTTCTGTCTAGACAAGAAGAGAGCTGGGGAGATTTAAGAGCCCTTTCAGTTGTGCATCTGCACACTCTTTGTTTCCCAAAACTGAGGCCCGCAGGCTTCAGCCTAGACAGAAGTTGGGATTCTTGAGCAAAAGCTGCAATAAGGGACAAAATGGAAAAATGCAACTAATCTGCAAAGCGAGTCAGAAAAAGATACAAGATGTCACCTCCAGGCCATCTCGATCACCACCCGAACTGGTGATTGAGCACCTGGTGAAGGGCAGTGGCTCCCTGGGGAGCACAGCAGATTGGTTGCCCCTGTGCTCCCCAGGCCATGGAAGGGGAGGACCCGGGATGGGGCTGCCCGGGGCTCTTTTAAGGGGCAGCTGTGGAGAGGGGCACAGCTCTGTCTCTCGGGGGGCAGCTGCTCTGAGCAGAGGATCATCTCAGCGGGGGATCGCCGATCGTCCTTTGTGTGAGTCAGAACTTCTGTGACATCTCTGTTTATGCTTGGTGTTAAACCCTCAGATACTTTGCCTGGGTTTGCTAAAAATCTGTCTGAACCACTTCCACTGCTTCGTTTGCAGAACACCATCCTCTCCTGCTCTGTGTCAGTACCATGTGCAGCACAACCAGAGGCCCTGCAGACTGACCCATTACAGCAAAATGCAGCTTCTGATAGAACAAAATAAGCAGATGACAGCAGGGTAGCTTGTGCATGTCTCCATTTAATTACAGTGCTGGGTGAGGACATTGGTTGCTGTCACATGTACTTGTGATGGGTAATATACATTCCTGACTCTTCAGGGAGTCATATTTTCACTGGAGATTTTCACCACAGAGGTAGTGGCTCTTTTTTCCTGTTCTTTTTGTTTCAGCAAGATTTAACAAGCTGGTTAGAGCTGCTGCAGGTAGTTTGCTTCTGTCGGGAGCTGAGCAGTCCACGGCTGCAGCAGGAGCAGGCAGGCAGCAGCAGGGTGCAGGCTGCAGTGAGTCACAGGGAGGAGAGCAGGACCAGGAAGACTCGGTAAGCAGAACTAAAGCTTCAGACACAAATAATGAATCACAAAATAGGGAGTGCAGCAAGGGTCTTAACAAAAGTTTCTGAGAATATTTGCTTTCTTTTTTTTTTTTTTCTTTTTAAATCAGGAACAGAGAAAGAAAACCTTCTTATATTGTGCTCAAAAAATAAATAAATAAAAAAATATTACCCTCACCATCATCACTGTGTCCTGGCACCTAGAGTCCTTTGGAAAGCAGTGTTTGTCAGGCGAAGTGATGGTGAGGGCCGCATCCCCCAGACCCAGCTCTCAGAGTCTCCTCACTGTTGCCAGAGCTCCTGCAGCCCCGGGCTGGGTGTCACTGCGTCCTGTGCCCACACAGCTGCAAGGGCTGCCCTTGCTCCTGGCATTCTCTGTAAAGCCGTAGGTGATGTTCTCATCTCCTTGCAGAGCTTTCAAGGCTTGATTTGCAGAGGGAAAGTGCTACAGCTTGTTCTCTACGTGTGGATACTTTTTGGGAAAGGCAAACCTGCCGCAGAGATGAGCAGGTGTGGCATTGCCACCTTTCCAAAGGCAGTGAGGATGCAGATGTTCCCACAGGATCCCTCTGAGTCCAGAGCGTCAGGAACAAGTGGCTTAAAACCCCATTGGGATGAATGATGGGCTGCAGGTAACTTTTTTCCAACAAAAACCTAATCTCTAGGGAATTATACCTGTTCTTTTTGATCCTGTTAGCAAACTTATGAAGAACATGGGCTCTTCTTCAGCTGCTTTTTTTTCTCCATGATGTTTTGGAAGAGCTGTTCATCTAGTAATTCAGGTGTGTTGAGCTGGATTCAGAAAGTAAATTTTCAGAGAAAGGTACAGGGTGTCAAAGATGATGGTTTTGTCCCATTCTGGGCTAACACTGAGCATAAGGTGAGGTTATGGCACAAAGTTAAGACGTTATCCACAGTGGGCTCATTTTCAGGGTCCACACCAGGTGTTAGTGCAGGGGAAATATCATGCATCACCTATGGCAGCTTCCAAATGCTTTAAAGGTTTTTTTGGTGCATATGCATATTATTTTCCATTTTGATCCAGCTCCTCACCTGGCAATTCACTAAGCCAAATAGCACTTTTCTGCTTTGCAATTGTAAATACATTACAAAAATAGGCAGTAACTTATTTAGTGTTTTATCCTCTGTACATGATTATTTGAATCTTGTAATTAAGACCAGTCTTAACTGACTCCCATCACTGCGTGGAGGTCTCTGTTGAAACTTCTTTGAATCCTGTGCCTGGGATCTCAAGTTAACGTCTCCAATCTTCTAGTGAACAAAATAACTTGTTTCCTATGCCTCTGTAAGAACTGTTTTTCCCTTGAACATAATCCTATTTGTGTGCAAAGCTTCTCTACCTGCATGTCACAGTGCTAATGCAGGCATGGCTGTCAGCCTTCCTAGGTGTTTGTAGTGGTTTGATCTGACAGCATCACGTAACACCCGATTCATGTGTGTAAACGCAGCGTTGCTCTGATCAGCAGGGGTTGCTGCTCAGTTCACATGTAGTGCCCGTTTCTGCTGAAGGTATGTGCTACAATCCCTCACTAATCTGGGACACGTTTAGGCATCTGTAATTTAAATGTATAGCTATGACCAGACCTTGAGGAGCCGTGTTCAAATGTTATAAAGCCCACGGGCGGAATCCCAGTGACACTGGTTGTTGGCCTCTTCCAGGAACTGGAGGGCTGGGTGGGAGCTCTTCAGGTTGAGGTGGGACTGCTGCCTTGGCTTCAGGAGGCAGCTGAGAGCATCTGTTACAGCTGCCTGACACAGTCTCCTTGATATACAGCTGGAACCCAGGCTGCCAGCACAGCCCATCCCATGGGAAACTGCTTTGTTAACAATACAGGAAAACCAGGTAATAAAAGCAGCCCTGCTTGGCAGCGGCCTTTATCTGTTCTGAAGCAGAAACTATGTGGATGATCCACAAACTGCATAGAGGGGAGAAAAAAAAAGGGATTATATTGCTCTCTAGATTGTTCTAACATCTTTAGAAAACAGCAGGTGATTGGAATGTGGGAGCCTGCCTATGGCTGTTGTAATCATCAAGCTCCCCAGAGCCTACATCAGTTTCTAGCAAGACCTATGTCCATGTCTTTTTATTCATCTTACTGTATTTTATTTACAGAGATATTACAAAATTATTGTGAACTGAGTACAATAAGTATAGAGTGGATTTGATGATGCCAGAATCAGTGTGGCAAAATTGTTTAATTGTTTTAGACTGTGAAACAAAGATAAGAAGGTAAGTGATGCTGGAAATGCCCAGACCCTTCCAGAGCCCCACTTGGACACAGGAGCAGGCCTAGCTAGGGACTTTCTTGGGCTTTTGTTCTGGCTTTTTTCCAAAAGACAGTCTTTATCTCATTTGCTGTTAATTTAAATTAGGCACGATGTTACTTTATACGCTCTACTGAGAAACACAGGCAAATTGCATCTGAGGTGATCCTTGGCTTTATGATGCCTTAACATTAGGTGGGAAGAACTGGACCTAGCCTGACTTCTCCAAGTCCATAGCTGATGCGCAGCCTCTCCTGCCATGGTCTTCATGTTTCTACATTCATCATGCTATCGTTCCTCACCTGGCTTGCATCTTGTGAGAGACTGAGATGAAATGCTGGTGGGCAGAAATGCTGCTGGGCTGGCTGGCGACAGACAATGGTTGGCGTCTTGTTTGATCCGAGCGCATACCGCGTGGAACAAGGTCCACTCCTTTAATTTCTCTCCATTCGGTTTTTAACTTGGGCTTCTATTCAATCCGCCCTTTTTACTTACATTTATGTTGATGTAGTGGTCTCACATGAGACTTGCTTGCCTTCCTCCTTCTGCCCATTGCTTGTTGCAGGGGTTGGATCTGTAGGTGGCAGAGCCTTCTTAGCCCACTTGGGGACCTCTTACTGCTGTGTGTGTTTGTCTTTTCCTTCAAGACTGCAGCAGTTTAATACTGGGTAAGCCAGCTGGAGGGGAAGGCGAAGCTCTTATATGGAGTTTCCACAAGCTCTGTCTGGCCCCTATTGCGAAGCGGAGAAGATGCTCTTGTCTTTGGTGAGTGTTGTATCAGTGACTCAACGTGCAAGCCAGCAGCAGTGACCCATCACATGGCTCTGTGAGTGTCTGTGTTTAGTGCACTCGAGGTTAGATGGCCACAGGCAAGAATCAAGCAAGTGCGTCTCGATTTTTGCTTCCGCTTTAAACACAGTGTGAGGATAGCTCTTAGAAGTGCCCCTGGGATGGATGTCCCGGAGCCCAAAGATCACCTCGAGGGGTGAGAGAACCTTGGTGTGAAGGTCCTCGTTATGTCCCTGACGAGAGGTGCGTGGGCATGGCACTGTGCAGCACTGTGCTCCTCGTGCCCAGTGCAAGAGCTCGAGACCTCTCCACGGCCGCCTGTTTGTGTGCGTGAATGGCATTGGTTTCTTTTTCTCATTCTTAAAAATGTGGTTGCTGTTTTTTGCTTCTAACAGTGGAGGATCTTCATGAAAGCCTTGCGAAATTCAATATTGAAGGTGGTGTAAATAATTGGATTGACAGCACTGTTGACATATCCAAGCCACGTAAAGGCGCTGTACATTGCTGGGGGGATGTTGCAATCGCAGTGCATGTTCAAGATGTGAGTGATGAAGAATGGGAGCCAGCAGATGATGAAAACACCTGGGGGAAAAGGAAAGAGACAGATTTTGATTGCTGAAAACTGGAAAAATTCTGAGATGGAGAACAGTAAGCCTTCTGTTTGTTATCTCTCAGTCTACATTAAAAAAAAACCTCTTTGCTGTAAGTAGACTGGCTGCATCAAAAAATCTGGCCTTCAAAGGTGCCAGTTTTGTGCTGAACTACACAGCCTCATGTGCTGTAAGCTATACTAGAAAGCACATGAGCTTTTTCAGTCCTGTCTTTGACAGTACAAACGCTGCACAGCTGGATGGCTTCCTGAGCCTTCTGTGCAGCACTGTGCCCCATTCCTGGAGGGAGGCAGCCCCCCACACTGGGAGCCTCCTGCGTGCTTACACAGACACATCTGATGTACGGAGTGGAACTGTTCTTCAGAGGCCTGGAAAAACAGTCTGCATTGGGCGTTCAGACTGGGTGCCCTACCCCTGAGCAGCTGTTGGCTTTCTGCAGGAACGCGAGGTGAAGCCAACGCGCGCTCTCACCAAGTACGATGGCTAGCATCTGAGTGGCTTTCTTCTCCTTCTGTTGTGAGAGTTTCCTCCTGTTCATGGCCTTGAGAAGGGTGCTCCTTGTCTTGCCATTAGGCATGGACTGGATCTCGAAGACCTTGGCTGTGTGTAGGTTTTCTTTTGTGTGTCCATTCTTCTCTGCTTTCCCAGGGCTTCCCAAGGTGCCCTGACGAGAAGCAATGGGCACAACCAGCTGGTGGTTGCTTGGTGCTGCTGGCTTGATGATGGTTTTCTCAGGGGGACTGGTACTGGACACCATCTCCATTTCCATCTCTACATGACTTTCTCTCTCCTGGATGAGAAGCAAATACCCACGCCATAAAGACAGGTAAATATACAGGCAGGAGCAGTGAACATCTCTTACAGAGTGAAGCTGGATGATGCTGAAGAACAATCAGCCCCTCTTCTCCCTCTCTACCTTTTTAGAAGAGGCTTGGAGAAAGGCCTAGAAGTTATTTACATGTAAGAATATGTTTGGGTAGATGGGTTTGACAACTGCAGAGAACGTCTCTTGCTCCTTTATTGCACAAGGAGGTTAAGAAATGGGAGAGATGCTGTCTCCACTCCCCATGTATTTTATTTCAGTTTTCACAGTGTAAATAAAAACAATTGATAAGCAAAACCCAACATAGCCAATGCAGTTCGACACTTAAATAATAGAGAGGAGAAAAAAATCAGAGACAAAACTTGTTGAAATGTCATGGCTTTTATAGCTGATCTTTAGGTGAGCTTAGCCTGGCTTTTTGAGCTCTGTGGTGTTAAACCCCTGCTTCACTCTAAGGAGCAGGAAGAATATTTAGATTTTGAGACTGAATGGTAACCTTTGTTCTTAGCTTAATTTTTTCCCCCACACTGCATAAATTCATTTTGAGTCCTGAGAAGAGAGAAAAGGGGAAAGCTGAATGCTCTGAAAAGCTACCACTTCTCTTCAACACTCACCACTTTGCGCTTATTAACTTGGAAACTCCCATTGGACTTCACAATAACTGTGCAGAGCTTCACGTCTTCTGGATGAGTGCATTTGTCCTAAGGGGCAAGCACCAGCTCATAGGTTACACAAGCAGATAGTAATGAGGAAGGGGTGCTGGTAAGGGGGGCATGTGGAAACACAAGCACAGGGCATGAAGCAGAAATTAATCGGTGCGACTAGGGTGCTAAGAGTGATGGAAAACTACTCTGGAGGGGCAGTAATGGCAGTGTCCCTCGTGTGTTTCAGCAAAGGAAGGGAGCAACAGAGGCCTGGTTACCTTCAGCGGTGCCTGCGTGTCCGAGTCCAGGCCGTGGCTGCTGCGCTTGGTGGTGACGCGCTTCCTGCGCTTGCGGAGCACGATGTAGATCTGCACGTACACCAGCAGGGTGACGATGAAGGGGACGTAGAAGGAGACGACGGAGGAATATACTACAAAGGCAGGGTTGGCAATGATGCACTCCTTCTCATCTGGAAGACAGAATGTTCCAGGCTCGCTGTCCCTGCTGCTCAGACCAGCACCAAATCCCATCTCTATTCCTATCTGGTCACAGTGCCCGGGGCCCTGTAAGGCCAGGTGGAGGCTGACAGCCAGCTGCAGATGGTACAACTCACCTGCCTTGTTGAGGCCAAAGAGGATTGGGCAGGAGATGGCAAAGGAGAGCACCCAGACCACGGCAATCATGAGGGTGACCCGGCGCTTGGAGCTGTAGCGGGTGTTGTACAGCATTGGCATCGCTACTGCTGTGTACCTGCAGCAGGAGTACAGACCCGGGGTTGTGTTACTCTGCAAGTGCTGACAGACTTTGCAGGAAGCTAGCTTCTGTGTCTGAAGGCCTGGACAGCAGGAGAGCACAGGGCGAGAGCTGATGGACCTCCACTGCCTCTGCCTTCCCTCCCGTGGGAGGCTGCGGTCAGCTCAGCACTTGTGCTCTGCTCTCTGACCGCTGCCCTCCTGTTGCTGCCTGCTCCATCACCCAAGCGTGCAAGCAGGACTGAACTAAAGAGGACACAGACAGCCTGAAGTCCACTTACACTCTCGACTGCCATTTCTCTGACTGCTTCTGACTGAATCCCTGCTGGGACCTCATTTAGGTCCTTTACATTTCTCTGTAAAGACTTCCAACCACACTAGCTGTCACCATTTCCAAACCTTTGAGTCTCAGGTAAGATCAGACCATGCAAAGAAGGCCATGGACTGCTGCTGTGGATTTGTCACCACAGAGCTCTCACCTGTCAATGCTGATGGCACAGAGGTTGAGGATGCTGGCGGTGCACATCATGACATCAAGGGTGACAAAGATATCACAGTGGATCCGACTGAACCTCCACTCTCCAACCACCTGCAGAGAGAATGCGGATGTCAGAGCAAGATGTCTGCGAGGACATGCTATGCAGGGGTCGAACAGGGTGGTCTGCTTGAGTCAGGGATCTGTGCAGGAGCTAACGCAGGTCTCTGAAGCATCACGGGTAGGTACCACAAAAGAAATGCATTAATTTCATATCCCAAGCAACCTCAATTGTGTTTATACTCTTTATTAGACACACTTTACTGATCTTTGCTAGGTGTAATTAACGGAGAGGGACATCTTTCCTTTGTGTCTTAGTTTAAAAAAAGAAATGGGGAAGAAATTTCTTGCATATTAATTCTTGTGAACAAAATTAATTTAACTCCGAGTGAAAGTTCTTTGACACATTGTGTGTTGTGGTGAAGACAAAGACTTGGTGATAACAGCTCTAGCTGCCAGTAGCCTCTTTCTCTTCCTGTATCTCGCAGTTGAAACTGAACTTTGAAAATGAAGCTTAATAGCAATTATTAGGACTACTGTAACTGGCATGTGATTGAAAAAGTATATTTCCCTCTAATAAAAATAGAGTCCTACTGCATTTGAAAATAGAATGAATAAGATAACTATTCTTTGGTTATTTCTGCTCTGATATACATAACCATAGGCAGCATGAAGAAGAATGACTGCATTGAAGCTTGAGTGACAGATGAATACTCAGTGATTAAAAAAGCTCTTAAGAGACAAAGTCACATCAGTAACTTCGACTAGAATTTGCCCAAAGGCAAAGGTTTCCAGCCAGCTATAAGCCTGAGCAAAATCTCACTGTGCTGTGCCTCATCAGCAGGTGTCTGTCAGTGGTTTTGCTGCTTTGAGCTAGAGGTGGGTTTAGCAGAGTGTGGATATGAGCAGAGAGGGCAGAAGTAAATCAGTAACAGCGGCATTCTAAAGGGCTGAACTCATCCTGCTTGGTGTGGATGTAGGAAGCTGAGCTTCCTGACCAACTCTGTGGGTGCCTGAGGGCAGAAGGAGTGGAGCCTCTTACATCGTTTGGGCTTTACTCCTCCAAATTGAGCACAAAGTGTCTGAGAGGCTCTCGTAGATGGCCCTAAGAGAGACAGAGCTCCTCACAGCACGAGTCTCTTCTAAAAATGGGCTGTTGTAAGGCAGAAATGCAATGGCTGAGTGTAACTAATCCCAGAGGCATTAGCTTCGATCACAGCCACCCTGTGGTCATGTTAATACGCTTTAACACATGCACAATGCTTTACATTTTTAAAGTGCCACACAAACAATGATTAACTGGAGTGATAATTAGTATTGTGGCTTCTCAGCAGCCCAGGTCACATTAGTGGGTTTGTTTTGCTCTGCATTAGTACTTAACGACCTGATTATGGCTTCTTCCACTACTCGCCTCTGTTTTATCGTTTTCTCTCCTATACAAATGCCTGAAAGTGAATTGTAAATTCCCTGTAGTTCCAGCCATACGCTTGCTGATGGCCATGGCCCCCCGGCTGGGGCGGGGAAAGCACCGCTTCTGCTGCTCTGCACCCTGAGGTGCGTTTCCTTCTGTCGTGCAATTTACTGTTGCAAGTTACTTGCTGTCGGGTAAACAGGCAGCAGTCTTGGGAGTATTTGGCTTTCAGAAAACATTGTGCCACTCAAATATGGCTCTATACTGCAGAAGCATAGAGCTCTTTTGAACCAAAACGACATGCTAACGGCAGTAATGTGACAAGCAGCTCACTTGTGAGTCTGTTTCTCTTATATATTGTGACATAAAAGCTCTGGATTTACAACCTACTTCTGCAATTGCCTGCTCTTGTTACTGCTGCAGTCCTTCAGAAATAGGCTTTTGATTACTGCTCGATGTGGCTTTAGTGTGACACCCATGATGTTGTTGCAGACTCATTCTTATGCTTGGGAATGGATGGTTTTGAAAACAAACTTGCGGTCATTTTCTCTTGATCTCTGCATTTATAGCCCAGCTCTTCAGTGCAATTGTGTTGTAATTCAGCCCTCTGAATAGAAGTGTATTTTCAAGAGAACCTGTCAGCTGCTATCATGTCTGCTTATTGAAAAAATCGACTGGAAAATTAAAACACTTTTGGGGAAATTCAGGTCTTGAATCAGCCGATGTCCAAGCTGCTAAGCATCCCCTCTCTACCGGTTCAGCAGAACCACTCAGTGCTGGGAGGACACGCTGGGCCACCTACCTCCAGGTAGACCACCCACGGCATGACCAGAGTGGCCACCAGGAGGTCTGCCACCGCCAGGCTGACGATCAGGTAATTGGTGGTGGTCTGAAGGGCCTTCTCCCTGGACACAGCCATGCACACCAGCACGTTGCCGAACACAATGACGAAGATGAGGAGGGTGAGCAGCACGGCATAGTAGTTGTATTGAGGCTTCTGGTCTGCATTGGACTCATTGAGTGGCTTGCTCCAGTTCCTGTCCCCACTGTCACCATTGTACCAGGAGAGGTTTAGGGGATCCATGAAGGTAAACTTGCCAGGTCCCAGTTCCACCCTGCACAAAAAAGGGAAAAGACAATCAAATGTTAACATGTAAAATAAAAATGACTGTGTGCAGTACCTTGCTCCTGGGATTCTCCAGAGGCTGCTCTCCCTTCCCCAGATTCCCGTGTGCAGGTGGCTGGCTGTCTAGGAATGTCATGAAGGGGCATGAGGGGAGCTGGAGCTGATGGCCAGGCACCTGGGCAGGGATCTGGGAAGTTCGTTTCGGTTTGCAGTTAATTCCTCCAGATTTCTGCAGTCTCGGACATCAGCTGCTGTGTGTCGCCGCTCGTCAGGCAGTGCACCGGCTCTCCCGATGTTCCCTGTCCACTAACAGCTCGGTGCTGGGTGCACAGGGCTCAGAGCAGGTGAGCTGTAACCCACTTGGTTTGTTCTTCATGGTGCTTTGGTCTGGGCTCTATTTTTCCCTTCTTGCAATGGGATTAAGCTGTGGTAAACATTCCAGCCCCTTGCTGAATTGTTTAGAAGAAAAATATTGAGATCTATACCTGAAGCAGTCATTACATCAAGACATGTCAGAGGGCACAGTCAAAGCATAAAGACAGGAGCTGTTTAAAAGCAGCTGGAGGTTTTGGCTGCTTTGGTTTGAGGTTTCAGGTTTAAAACAGACCTTGTTTCCTTTCTCAATACTTTCTAAAATCTCGTATTTCATATTTCCCAAGCTGCACCTCCGTAAAGACCACTGTGACTTGAAAATCTGGCCATAGTCTCAAGGGATCCTAAAAAAAGGCCATTTAATTTTCTTAATAAAAAACAAAGTGAATTAGATTTATAAAACCATGTAAGTGATCACAATAGCAAAACATTTGCAAATATCAAATTCACTTGGGAACAATGGTTTCTTTATGTTTCACTGAGCTTTTGTGTGCTTTTTTCATTCAAAGAACAATTTGTATAATAAACCCTGGAAATTTGTTGCATATGGGTCCTTAATAGCTGATAATTCAAAAAGTGTCTGTCTGACAGCGCTATCAGCGGCACTTGATAGCTCTACAAATGTCTTCTTAAAATCTGTCAAAGTGTCAGAAATTAATTAAATGTTAGCTTATGTGACTCAGAGTGAAGGGGGAAAAATCAATGCTAAATGCAGCGACAATTTTTTTCTTTTCTCCCATTGCTCTTTGATAATGCAAAATTATCTACAGAAGGCAGAAACATGCATAAAATGCAGGATGAAAAAAAGCTATAACATAGAAAAGTATCTGAAAAGTATAAAAGGAGTTGGATGATTTGGTACGTGTGCAGGATCAGCCCCTTGGCTATTCCTGCTCCTGAGCTCTGACTGCAGTTCATTTCCAACTTGATAACTCCACAAAATTACAAAGCCATGGACTTCAGAACTCGGAAGAAGAATGGATGTGAAAGGGTGTTTGGTCCCTGGGGGGTTGGTGAAGGCTCGGTTCTGGCTTGGGAAGCAGAAGGACTCTGGGTCAGCCCTCTTCCCTATGCCCTTCCCACACCAGCAGCCTCCAGCACGAGCTCCTGGCTGGGAGGGCAGAGGGGCTCCTTGTGTTGGAGCTGCAGCATTTCCATGTGCATCACATCTTGCACAGGTGTTCCCAAGACCATTTTGTGCAAGCCACAGTCATGCCACATTGAGGAACAGCAAAGCTGTTTTGGGGAGTAGAGTAATAAGGCGATCTTGTGCTGCTTGTAACTCAGTGCAATGGCTTTGGTCTGTTTCAGGTTTTAGCTTGATGAAGAAAAGGGAAAAACATATAACTGGCTTATGTTCACAAACCAAACTGCACAGCCATCCTTCTCCTTTATTTTTGTTTCAGGAGAGAGACATGAAGATCTGGCATTAGCTCATAAGCAGGAAGGAAGGAGGATCAGTGTCCTTGTCCACCCGGGAACCTCTGCCCGGTGCTCCCCAGCACAGGATGGTGCTCCATGGGGAAAGGCTGGAGACAAGGGGCTGTCAGCACAGGACCCCCAGCCCTGCTGGGCTCACCTGCAGCTGCACAGGAGCAGAGGATGTCTGCAGAGCTGGGTTCTGTAAGTGGCCTAACAGATGGGGTACGGAACCCCCTGGGTGAACTGAGCAAAAATTCTCTTCTTTTTCCTTCTGCAGCTTTTGAAAGACAGTTTTTATTTTATTTCTTTAAGTAGATTTGTCTGTACAGCAGTTTTTGGTGCATTTGTCCAGGCACCTGCACGCTCAGTGAAGGCTGAGGGGAGGGATGGTAAGAGGAGAGGGAGGGTGGGCACTGCCCTCTCAGTAGGACTCACAGGGTCAGAGCTCTGCATGCTGCTGCTGGGGCAGCACAGAGCTGCGGCTGCTCGTGCAGAGCTGTGGGACGCAGGTGTGGGCAGAGGCCTGAAACAGAACCAATTCTTTTGTGAATTAATTGCAGCAAAGCCACTTTAATTCCGGTCTGGAGCCTGCATGGATGGTTGCCGTGCCTGAGCTAATCCAGCTGCGGATTTATCAGCGGTCAAGGGCAGAATGGAGCTGCAGCCCTGCGCCTGAAATGGTGTGACACTGCCTGGGGCTGTGCCCCCGCCCAGCGCTGCATGGGAAAGGTGTTCAGAGACAGATCTGCTCCTAAGGCATTTCTGTTTCAGAGAAATCAATGTCTAAGTGATGTTTGCACAGTACAGTGCCTTCCTGAGTATTGTCATTTTCCTCTGAAAATGTGGAATCAATGGGCCACAGGAAAGCTGTCAAACTGACAGCCCTTCTGTCCTGCAGACGTCTCTGGATGCTGTTTGTTGGGCTCCACCGAGAGTGCAGCTCAGGCACCGCAGTGAGGGAAATGACTCTGGAGGAGGGAGATGGTGGGAGAGGAGGAGGTATTCTGCTTCCCTGCCCAGGAGCTCTGTGCACAGGGAGGCAGCTCCCAGGGTGGGTGGGCTGCATCCTGCTGCATCCAGAGCTGCTGTGAGGTCCCAGCCACATCCTCCAGCAGCCAGGCAGGGAGTGAGGAGCTGCGGGGCTGAGGAGGAAAGGTCAGGAATTAGGAAAATATTGTAAATTCAGGCTTGGCTGAACCATAGTACCTGCTGCTACTGCTCACGCTGATGGGAAATCCCTCGAATTTTCTGGTCTCATTGCATTTCTGAGTGGTTCTCTCCAGCAAGGAGGAGATTGTTCAAGTGGTAGGTTTGGCTACTTCTGTGTTTCTAGTTATAGAGACTAGGGACAAAGATGTGGGTGTTTTTTTGGGAGCTGAATTCTCACTCTTTAGCATCACACAACCTTTGTGTCTTTGCAGTACAATGGTTCTTCCCAGCTCCCTGCAGGAGCCTGATGGGAAGCGTCCTCCTCTCCCTTTCTCTATGGCCTCCTCTCTCCAAGTCCTCTGCTATTCAAACACAAGAGGATGGCACTTCAACCATGGTTATTGTTCACGTCTGAGTCAGAAATCTTGCTGTGTTTCCCTTGGTCTTGTGTAACATCTGAGGGGATCTTCCTGCCGGGAGTGTGCTGCAAGGCACCCCACGGAGGCAGCTCCTGCTGTAACTGCTCACAGCATTGTCAGCATGGGGCGCAGGGAAATGCGCTCCTGCTGCGTGGAGCTGAGCCACTGCCTGGAACCTTCTGGAAGCCCCTGGCTCCCTTTCCCCATGTAACTCGGAAGGGAGCTCTGGCTGCTGCCTGCCCTGCTGCTGCTGCAGAGCCATGCACCCCTATTGCTCCTGAAGAAGGTGTGGGTACGGGGCAAGCTTTAATCTTTCAGCATTTGGCAGATGAAGAATTTAGCAAGCTGGAGCTGCTCCAGGCACAGCCCACTTGAGCCAGTCTCAGCCTGGTGGAGAGGATGGGCAGACAGGGACTGCTCCTCACACCTCTGTGACTGTGCTCTGGATTGGACGCCCAGGCAGATATTGCACAGACCTCAATTCTCAGTGTTTAAGGATGAAGAATTTCTTTGAAATCAAAGACTGTATTGCTGGGCAGACACAAAAGCAAACTGTGGAAATGACCACAGGTTGTACTGCAGGATGCAGTGAAGTCTGTAACAGCCACAGATGTGAACCAATGGCGCAGGCACTGTGCCTGGCTCCACTGCTGCATTCCCACACGGAGATGGCTGCTGCTGGAGGCAGCTCTGGCTAGGAAGGCGTCAGTTGTTATAACCGCTGCTATAGATCTAACATCCTGGTTTGTGCAAAAGACCATTTTCCCTAATTCTTTAACATGTAAATTAATGCTAGATCTCTCTGACTAGAGCCTCTGACTAATCTAATAGCTTCCCAGCCTTGTGATGGCGGTGATCTCCTTCTACACTTTGTTATATATTTGAGATCATCCACCAATGTCTGCAAATAACTTTTAATCATTGCTAGAGATAATTGCATTATTTTTCAGAAATGAAAAGGTTGAATCTCTTCTCTCCCATCCCTGGTAGTTATCTATAGGAGTGGTTGAAATTTGAACAAAATATTTACTTTTAAGTATCGGTTAAAAGGTGGCAAATGTTGAAGGATTTTAAAAATTACTTGTTTTTGTCTGTTTAATGTTCACCCTACACTTTGGTGCTTGGTATTTGAAAAGGATAACTTAATTTGATTGCAGAAATGGATTGTGTTAATTCTTTGGATCAACAGTGTTCCCTCCTGTCGGGCTTTGTGCAGCACCCAGCACGCGGACACCGCAGCGCTGAGGCCTTCAGCTGTGCTTTATTAAAAGTAAATAACAATAATTCAGATTGAAGATATCAAATATTTGCCTTCCACTTATGCCATCTAACATTCATTTAGCAGCTGCTCTTTTCATTGCCACTCCTATCGCTAAGCTTGTTTGCAAAAATGTTTGCCAAAAGAAGCAAATTCCAAAGGAAAGCAGAACAGCTTTTTCCTCTTCCCCATTACCCCTCATTCCTAAATTTTGGGGGCTTTGCCCTGAGCTATATGTTGCATTTGCCATGAAGTCCCTTTTAATGGGTACTCTGTGAGGAACTGATGTGGATGTGTTGACCAGCCCAAGGGTCACCTGACCCCACCTCTGCATCTGAAGCTCTGGGGACAGGGGGAGGAACCGCTGCCATGTCCTTGGTGTGAGCAGGCACAGAGCCTGCGGGGGGAGGTGGGGAGGCTCTCTTTATTTCCCCTATACAGATCAGCCAGTGCTGCTCAAATTTCAAATCCTAATGATCTTTAATCATTTAATCCCTGACCCAAATCAGCTCCACTGTTCTGCTTAAATCCTGACTTCCACCACCCACCTTTGTCATCTTTGCAGGCAAAATGTGGGTAGAAGGACACATATCTGGTCATGGAGCTATCCCTGCCATCTCCTCCGTTGAGGGCGGGGCTGGGTCATCAGCTCCTGCAAATCAGCACTCGTGGCCGTAGTGCTGAGAAGGACCTGGGGAGATCACACCGTTCCTGCTCTGCACTGGCGCTGCTCCGAGGCAAGTGTTTGTCTGACACTTCAGTCCAGCCTTCTTGAGTGCCTTACACACAGGCAAGGCAGTTCGTTACCCCTCATACCAGCAGCAGATGTGCAGCTGTAATGCTGTTGTGTTACTGTGTCCCCCCTCCCCGCTCAACCATTTGGCCACGGGTGCAGACTCACTGTGCTGCAGATCCTTTCAGCTGCTAGTTGTGACACAAAAGTGCGTGTTCGTGCCTACCAGAAATAATTCTTCCAAGATTCTCTTCCCATTGGGAGTTTTGCTATTAGTTTGAAAGGATTTGGCCCTTAGCTTGGGTAGCAGAAATAGTGCATTTGGGCCTCCTGCAGAAAAGTAGGAGAGAAAGAGCCCTGTGCAGTGTTTAAGCTAAACTGCACTGAGGGCTGGGCACTGATTTACCAAAAAAACCCAACAGCCATGAAATAGCATAAGCTTTACAGAGAGTGAGTCTGCATCGAGCTAACAGCACTGCAGCCCCCGACCAGGCCTGCTCCCTGGTTCCCCTCTTGTTGCAGATGCTGGGAGGCAATTTGCAGCCATGTCCCCATGGTGATGCTGCAGTGATGCCTCTGTCACCTCTCTCCCTGGGGCACCCCAGGACAACCCCCCCCTATCCCCATGCTGCGGGGGAGCGAGCTCACGAGGAGCTGGGCATCACCCCCCAGCCCTTGGGCTGAGCTGACAGAAGATGCGGTGTGACAAGGATTGTCACCGCGATCAGACAGCACCGCGAGATGCCCGTGGTTCCCTTGCCTGGCTCTGCAGCCATCCTGGAGCCAGGTGCTGCCCCGCGCTCCCGGCCTGCCGTGCCCCGCTGCGTGGGGAGGCAGAGGGGAGAGGATAGACGATGCTGTGAGCTGTTTGGCATCAAACAAGCTTCATGAGAGCACACGGAGCTCTTCAGTGCTCTGTGAGATTTGGCGCTGGGAGAAGAGAGCCACAATCTCAGGGAGCTGCACGGGTGGCATGAGCTGGGGATAGCGGCCATTCTGCCCCCCTCACACACGGCACGTTTGTCTTCCAGGTGGGTGCTTGGCTGTGTGCTACGTCCTGAGCTGCGGTGGTGGGAGGCTGTGGCTGTCCTGCCAGATGCTGCCAGTCAGCAGGCACCAGCTGAGGGCACAGGGAGCGGTGGTCAGAGGACACAGGAGTAATTTTTGCACCTTACACAACAAGGACTCTGTTTGTTCTGAGGCTTTTAAGTGCGGTCACAGAAAACAGCATCTATCATGAATCCAATTCATGAGCCCAGTAATCTGGACCTGCTCTAGTTACAAGTTCTGTATCATTTGCATATTAATTTAATCTAGAAAGTCATTAATGGGGCTCAAGGTAGTCATTAATATTTCCATCCTCCATGGGGGGAGCAGATACTCTTTCCAATGAAGTGCTACAAGGAGCCACTAATGTTTTTAATTATGGAGTGTTTGGTACAAGTAATTGTGGAAGTTAAAGCAGGGCCAAATCCGATGCTACCTCCAGTGACAGTTTTAATCTTCAGCAATATGAATAAGGGGGTAGGGACGGCTAAAAGCAAGGCGTGCATGGTCTGAACAAAGATGCCCTGTGTGCTGGAGGTGGAACAAGCAGAGAAGTGCAAGGCGCTGGGCTTCCTAAAGCAAACACCTTGTAACTTTCCTAAAGGGATTGTATTCTCCTACATGCTCATCCTGCGGACAAAGGTCCCATCACCCTCCCATCAAAGCTCAGTCTTCTCAACCCGTTTTGAAGAAATAATTTGCAATGAGCTTCAAAGGAGATATCATTTGCTGTTTTCCACCAGACCTGTGTCTTGTTCTTCTCTGCAAACCCTCCTGTAACAGTACTGAAATAGCAGTGAATTCTCTCAGTGCTGTTTTCTTGTTCCAATAAATAGACCCCAGAAGAGTGGAAAGCCTCAGCCAGGAACGTGTGCGTGTGACGTCCCTCGCCCATGTGAGTCGGCTGCCTCTGCTGCCTCGTGGTGCTGCTGCCGTCCATGGCCTTTGTGGAGCTCTGCAGGGGCGAAGCAAACCACAGGCACCAGCACCATTGCTTGTTCAGAACATGGGCATGAGTTGGGTTGGAGGGGAAATTACCAGTTCTCCATATCCAGCAAATGCTGAGATGGACAAATTCTAAGCCTCCTTCCCAGCTGCCATCACTGATAAGCCTTCGTTTCATTTATCTCAGAGCCTCTGGAGTGATTCATATAGCACCTCCATTATACTCTACTCCTCCTGATTTTCTGTATCTCTTTTTCCCTTAGGGATTTTGCAGATATGTGTTTTGCTGAAACTTGGTACATCTGTCCAAAGTCACATCTGCAGCAAGGATGGAAATTGCACCAGGTAATGAATCTGCACCTTTTCCACTCAGCAGAAAACTGGAGCTTGGCACTGTGCTGTGGCTCTGCCTGCACTTTCCTTGAGTTTATGGCTCTCTCCAGGAAAAAAAAGAAAAAAAAAGAACCCATAAGTGACATGGGTTGCTGTGTAATCGTGGGTTGTTGTTGTTGCTGATGGCATGATTTTTTTCACTCTAAAATTGGATGTGTTCTTAGTGGCCAAGGCGTTGTCACAGCTGCCACAGTGGGGATGTCTTCAGAGAAATACCTTTGGGGTGCAGTGCTGATAGAAACGTCCCCGTTGTTGAACCATCACCTCCTGCATGTATTTTGTCATTGCTTTACTTCAGTATTTCATTTGAATGTTCTTTTTTTTTGGTCTTTTTCTAAAATAGATTTATTGTTCCTATAAGCCATCTCGTACTGAGGTTTTGTGGGTATGTTTCTGAGGCCTGAATCTGAAATTCAGCAGTTAACTGAATTGCAGCATGAAGTCCTAAGTGGTTTTAACTTCATTATTGTTGTCCTTTTCATCATTTTCTGTTACTGCTGTAATTTCCTAATTGATTCTTCTTCCCCACTAAGAAAAAAAATCTTCAGATAAATAAAAATAACACTTGGAAAGGATGGCAAAGGAAATTGCAAAGCAATAGACACCACGTGTAGACAAACATCCTCCTACAGAATGAATAATTGCACATTGTCATCGCATGGAGTTTGCTTTTTGTTGGTAAAGCACCTTGCAAAAGGAATACATATGCTTCTATTCTAGAAAAAATATTTAGAGAATATTTAGGATTCACTGCTGGCGTGGAATAAGGGAGTGGTAAAGTCCTAACATCCCTCTTCCAGGAGCACTGACCTCTGTCAGAAGCTCTGAACCCAGAAGTTTGCAGCTAAACAAACTCTGTTAGTGAAGAAAAATTGATTGTGTATTGGGGGAAAAAAGGAAGCAAAAAAACTGATGAGAAAAGCAGCTACTTTGTGCAAAGTATCAATTCAGTCCAACTTTCAGTGGAAATGGTTTTGGCCATGAAGGTTTTGGCTAGCCCTAGCCCTTACAGCTCTGCAGAACCAATGTCATCTTTGGGACCACCGGGAAAGATATTCTCAGTGCGTGCTGCCTCTCCCCACCACGGCTGCTGTGTAAGCATGCTTGCTTCTGCGACAGGGATGTGAAATCTCCTGGCTCCCTCGGATCTTGCTGAGAAAACATCTCTGCCAGCTGAGCTCTCTGTGCGATGCAGTCATTGTCATTCTCAGCGTGACACCTTATCCTGCAAAGTGCTCATCGATCCCTGCACTGTTTTGAATACAGAGCATCCTGCACAGTGCCACGGCATCTTTCAGAACTCAAGGGCCGTGAAAGGGACTGGAAAACACGCGATGTGACTGAAGCGTGCAGCCCTTTGCAGGCAGCAGCTGTGCAGAGCTGATGTCCCTGTCTGAGCCGGGGCTGTGCAGCGCGTCCCTTTCCCCGTGCCGTGCCTCCCAGCACCCAGCCCTCTGCCCATGGAGCCCTGGGAGCGTGCCTGCCCCGCAGCTCACCTGCCAGCCTGCTCTCTTGCAGCTCATGCTGAGAAAAGCTACAGTGCCCAGTGTTCACTAACAGGAAGGACGGAAGCCAGGCAATTGCTAACAGATATCTGAGCACAACTCTGAAGCGCAGCGTGGGCAAGTTCAGCTCCAGCCCGTGGTGGGGCTGTGCCTACACCCACCCTCCACCCATGGTCTGGAAACAGACCCTGACTGCAGCAGTTACCCCAGTGCTGTCCCAGGAACTCCTGAAGCCGTCTGTACCACTCTGTGACAGCCTCAGCCAGCTCTTCTCATCTGTTGTTTTTTCTAGAGTGGAAGCACAGAGGCTGAGTGGTGCCTTTGGGTGCAGCTGTAAAATAACAGCAGTAACTGTAACGCGTTGATATCCCCTGCTACTTATTTACACAGCGGAGGTCTGGAATCCCCCCTCCAGGGTGGTGACCAACATGATGTGCATGCTGTACAGCTGAAACCAAACCAAGAGTAACGATGTGTAGAAATCTGGGCTAGCATGAGGGTTTGGATGTTGACTTTTTGATTCCCCCATTAGTCAGATAATTAAAAATCTCTCATTATTAGTATGATTTTGTGTTTTTTTTTTTTTGCCATTAGGAAAGTGCAAATGGAGCTTACGCGTTCCCTCAGTCATGGTGTGCTGAAGTATTCCTGTACAATCACAGAGACATTTCTGAAGCATCCATAACCCCACAGAGATTATAAATGATTCATGTACTGGGACCAGGGCGGTTCTTGCTGTTTAATCATATAGATGGCTTTTTTTTTTTTTCTATTAATGTTTTTCAATTAGTAAGGTCTTTTAATTGTAGCTTCTGAAGCATGAGTAACTGAAATGAGGCTCCTAAATCTGCGTGTGGATGGCTGGGGGGGAGCAGGCTGGCTGGAGGCACCGCGCTCTCCCTGGTGCTGGGACAGTGCTGCATTTCCCGGCGTGCAGGGAAGGCTGCACCTCGAGGGTGTTCTTGCCTGGAGCGGGCATCAGAGGAAACAAAAAGGTTGGAAATCTGACCTCAGGATTCTGCAATCTTGCAGATAATCACACTTCTCCAGACTGTTGCAGACATATGTAAAAGCTTGAAATATGTGTATAAGAAGGTGGCTGGAGGTCAGAAGAGTGCCTGTAACAGACAGAGTCTTAATTCGTTACAACTCCAAATTGCCTGAGAAATCTCGATGGTGTTCGGGGCCAGCACCCAGTTCAGACAAGTAATTTGCAAGTTGTAATTTATTAGGTAATACATTTAACTGTTCTGATGTATTTTTCAATTCCAGCATCCAGGGGAACATGATTCAGAAACCTGAGATGCTGGTGAAGAGCTCATTTTTCTATAGAGCTGCAAATTGCACAGTGTGTTCTCAATAGTGTTGATTTTGCTGATACATCCCCAGTGCTAGCAGTTGGCAACCTGAAGCAGTGGGTAAAATCAGATACATGTATTTATCAATGGTAAGTGTGTTTTCAGCTCTTGGGACATCTCAGACAGAAATAGCTGAGGCTACAGATTCTGAAATTTGGGATAAATAATGGAACATGCACAGAAAGGAAGATGAAAATCAAAACGAAAGCCAACTGCAGGGGCTGCACACTGGCGGTGGATTTCCCCCACTCCAGCAGGGCTGCACTGCACTCTGATTAGCCTTCCCCAGACAGCAGTGCCCAGGCTCAGTGTCTATTTAGCTCCATCAGAAAAGTGAAGTGTGGACGTCACTCTGATCACCCAGGCCTACCTACGGGGCTCGGCACTGCGCTCTGTTACTGGCTGCTTTTATTGCTCCTTACAGTCTATCTCTCTTTCTCCGGTGCTACATAGCACATAAGGCTGCATTTACATTTTCTGAATGGACTAATCATGGCTCTCTGCTTTGATAAAGAATGTGCAGCCTCCCACATAACCACATGAAAACCAACAGGGAAGAGTAAACCAGAAATAAATCCGTTCTAGGGGGCTGAGAGAAAAATACCCACCAGGATAATTGGGAGGGATGTGCAGCAAAGAAGCAATTGAACACGGAGTCACATCTCTTAAAAAATTACAATGCTAAAAATATCCAGATGAAGGACAGCGAGAGAAAACATGATTGAAGCGGAACAATTGGTAGGGAGTTAATACTTATTAGCAACCATTTTAGATTGAATATAGGTTGGTTTTGTAACAGCGCAAGGAGTGATGCATCTGACAGGACTTAAACAATTGCCTCCCCCTTCCCCAAAGAATCTAGTTAGCAACACTGGCACAAACCATCAGCCTTGGCTGTGTGCTCCTGAGGAGTTAGCCAAGGCAGCTACAGTTACTGAAAGTTCTTCTTTGTAAAATGCAGCAAGCAGCACTAGATCCTGAACAAATCTTTACAAATCTTTTCCCCTCAATTTCAGATCTTAATATGTTTTAACATATAGGCTACTGTATTTTTTTTTTTTCCTGTAGCTTTATAAGAACAACCTTGAGGGGTCAGACAAATTTCCTCTAGTCCATCAGCGTTTCTTCAGTGGTAGCTGAACCCTATTGCCTGGGCAGGAATGCAGGGACAGGGGCAGTGCAAGTGATATTTTTGCAAGCTATCTCTCATCACGCAGCAGTTTGTATCTCAGGCACTCACTGAGCAAGGGTGGTTTCTGTTCATCTATTGCCCTTGGAATTGAAATTGCCTGGTCTCCCCTTAAACCTGGGTTAATAATGTTTTGGAACATTCAGCATCCAAACATCCCATGCCGAGAAGCTCTGCAGCTACATTACGAGTTATGTGAGCGTGCTCCCATCCTGTATCTCTTGGCCTTGAAATGTCAGCTGTGTCCATGTGGGGAAGCCAGCCCTCACTCCCAGATTTCTTAAGCATTCAGAAGAAATTTGTGCACACGGTGAAATTGAAAAAGAGTTGTTATGCGATGATTGAAAGGTCCGTGAGCCAAATCCTTCTTATCCATATCTGAAGAGCTACAGATACTCGTGCACGTGAAGATAAGTATTTTTATAAAGTTCCTTGTTGTATTAGAGAACTCATATGTGGTGGTTGTCAAAAAATATCATGACTTACATAAAGAAGGGTGTGAGAAAAAAGGTAAGTCTAGCAAACAGATGTTACTGACTAGCAAGTAAATGCTTTGCAGGAATAGAGTAGGGCCTATGAGCTCATTCCACTGCTTCTTTCACATAGTGGGAATAGCAATGCCCACATTTTTCAGTAATATGAAATCCTGCTTTCTTCTGGAGGAAGTCTGATTTTTATTTTTTATTTTTTTCTATCCAAATAGTCCCTGCAGTTTTGCAGACAGCTTCAGAAGATAATCCTGTGTCATACCTTGGAAGCCAAAGAGGGGACAGCCCACAGGTAAGGCAGTTCACATCTGGGCCTCGGGGCAGTTCGGCTGGTACGTGTTGCAGGCTCTGACCTTCCCCATAGGACTGAAGTGACCCATTCAGCAATAATGGTTTTAAAATGTGGCATTACCTCACAATTACTTTTTTTAATCTAACAATGAACACGGAGGCATCCGGGGAAAGGATGCTTTCTGAGAGAAGGTTTTACTGTCTCCTTTCGAGATGCAACAAAATATCAGCATTGTTAGCTCTTTAAAGGCAACATTGAATTCCAAACTTTAAGCAAGCAGAGGATAAGAAGGTGGAGATTTTTTGTTTTAAGACAGAGGTGGAATTTTAGAAGAAGAATACACAGGAAATCATACTTTCTGTGTAGGGTTTCCTGTTCATTAAAGTCATGGGTCCTCGCTGTCCGTGCCATTGCTCTACCATTTCAACCTGACAGCAAAATGCTGCTATTCTCTCCCAGCTGCATTTAGCAGAGTGTTTGCAGCTTGTGCTATCTATTGACCAGTGCCTTTGCTGCTGGCAGTAACAGCCTGAGCATGCAGCCCTCAGAGCATATGTGGGGATACATTGAAACCACAATGAAGTGCCATTAGGGGAAGAGCTGAGTGTTTTCCCAGGCAGGCGTCTCATACTTCAGCAAAGCTGGGAAGGACTGAAGTGCAATCTTTGTGCTTGCTGCCTTGCATGCATGCAGTGTGTGCAGAGTGAGTGGATGCCAAGCTGTGATTCCCTTGCGAGAGGAGCGTGTGTATCTCAATCACCTTTGCTTTGCAGATTTACACGGGTGCAGCCCGTCCCGCAGCTCCGTGAGGGTTTGGGATGGTGCTGTGGGAGCTGTCAGGATGGGCACGAAGGGCTCCCCACGGCCGCTCACCTGACCTATGTCGTTCCCTCGCCTCTCCCAGTGTGGAAGCAGCACAGGAGGAAAATGCAAAGGTAAAGGGAAGTCCTTTGCTTCTGGGTAGGTCCATGTTTGCTACAACCTAACCTGTGTTGTCAGCACAGCCCCTGCCCCCCCCCCAGCTCTCAGAGTGCCCATGGCTCTCTCTGAAGTCTGAAACTTGCACTTCTGCTTTACACATGCTGTGACACATCACATAAGGCAATTTGCTTAATTTACATCAGATGATTGTGGCTCTATAGCTACCTTTAGGAACATTCATGGAAAAGGCAGTGTCCAAACTTACATCTATGTAATTCTGTTGAGATACAGTTACCCCTCCCAATTTTACAATATCAAATGGTCAGAAGAGCTGAAGCCTGCCTTTCTCTCTTTCTCTCTCCATCAGGTTGGCCTCGCATGCCATTCCCTGCCTGTGTGAGCAGAAGGTAGCCACGGGGCACGAAGGTCGGTAGAAGGTACCTTTACAACTCTGCTCAGAAGGGTGGCACATAAGGAATACCAGAATTTCTGTAGGGTGAAAAAGATTAATAGAAAAGAAAAAAACACAAAAATTACAGACTGTGCTATTTGCACTTCTTTGGTAGGGTTCTTCATACTCCTTTGATGGAGTTAGAAATATTAGAAATATTAGAAATATTGTCAACACATGTTTTTTCTAGACCTCTACAAGCAAGTGACTTTTACTTAATTTAAAAAACAAAACCACAGGATTATGAATTCTTAAGGCCATTCTGAGGTTAAAGAGGAAAAATTGAATTAGACACTGAACGTGTTAGAAATATCACCCATGCTATGTTGCAGTGAATTGTGTCTGTGTGTAATCTATTTGAGCAGTTATAGTGTTGTGGCTGGTTACCTATAAAACAGCATTTTTTTCCTTTTTGATTTTAAACTGCACTTGTAGAGCAGTGATTCATGCTCCACATGCTGCTAGCTCTGTGGCTTCATGCTTTGCATGTGGGTAAGTCAGGTGCAGAGAGGCTTGGCGATTAATGTGAGGGTGTGTGATCTGTGCAGAAACCACCTACAGTCAACAACTTGGAACAAAAATAGTTCCATGCTGAATAGGACCCAACACAACGTGTTGTCTGCTTCCCTGCCCTAACTCTCTGGTTTACACTGGTTTCAAAAAGCGAAATGAAACTTGTAATTGAAGCACAGTGGAAAAATTATTAAGGTAGAAAGGGGAATAATTCACACTTCCTTCGTGCCACAGAGGTTACTATAAACCTTGCACAACACTTACGGTGCTCAGAGAGTTCCTGAAAGCTTGCCTGCCAGGGCTGCTGCTGGAAAGGGCGATAGAAACCAATCTGCTGTCCTTCACTGGGAAAGACAGCTCAGCATCCAAACTGATGCTGAGAAGTAAGTTGTAAGGTATGTAAGCTTTGCTTTGCTTAATGAGAAAGAAGGGGGAAAAAAGTGTTATAAGAGGAAAAAAAAAGTGTTTTTCTTAGAGCAGTTTGACTGAATAATGTCATTCTTTAGGGAAATGGAATGTACCTACATTATACTCTGTCTACACATCCTCCTCCTACAGTTTTCCCTGTCACTTTATTTCCATTGTGTGTATGTGAGAGCAACGCTGAGCATCAAACTTCTAAAAACAACCCTAGTTTCTTGACATCTCTACATGCATCTTTAGTATTTAAAAATAATTGCTTATTGGTTTGCAGTTAGTGTTTTGGAAGAAGAGAAACTGAGTCCATATTTTTAGATTTCAAATTTTGCTTTTGCTTAGTCTATTTCAAAAGAGATGAAGATGGTATAATGGCAAATATTTTCTTTTTTAATTGTCTTTATTTACACTGCCAGGCAGTGCTGACTACACCATCTGCTCTTCTCTCTTTTCCATCACCAGGATATTCACAGCATTTGTACTCCTTCCAGAAACGCATCAAGACATGTCTCTTACCTTCAAGCCATATGAATCTCTCAAGTAGAGGTACTGGTACTTTGTTCCAAATATATCCAAGGCACCACAGCTCTCCACCGTGGCTTTTCCCGAGCTCTCCCGCGTTTCCAGGCAGACTTTCAGTATTCAGTGGCACTTCTCCTGACCGTGCACATGCAGAGGAGCACAATACCGACCACCTGCCCTGCACCCTGGGACCTGTGCAGATGAAACTTGCTGTGGTTAACACCAAGCTGAGTCCAAGACTGCTGGGGCTATAGGAGCTCGGGGAGCAGGTTGGCTCCCCGGGAAGATGCGATCTGGGAGCAAAGCTTCCTGCAGAAATTCTCTGTCCATTGCCTTCAGCACCGCGCTGGGTGGAGAAGCAGCAGCTCGGTCCCCGTTCCCAGAGCCCACATTGGGCTCACTGCCGTGCAGAGCCGCCCCTTCCTCCCACGCCGTGATGCAAACAACCTGTTCCACTCCAGCTCCCGGGGCTGCCCGCGGGATCCTTCCCCTTTCCTCCGGGCTCTCCCTTGCCTGCCGGGGGCCAGCTTCCCCGCGAAGCCCCAGGAGATCTCTGCAGGGCGGACGGGCGGCTCCTCTGCCCCGGAGCTGCCGAGCGCCCAGCTCCCGCGGTGGCTTCAGCACGGGGAGCCCCGGACAGCGCGGAGCGGGGCCGGGCGGGGCGGGGGCGGGGGGCGGAGGCTGCCCCGGGCGAGCGGAGCGCGGCCCGGCCCGGCCCGGCCCGCAGCGGAGATCGGGGAGTGCCGGGAGCGCCCCGAGGGTCCCAGGCGCCCCCGCTGCCCCTGCGTGCGCCCCGCTCTGCGCGCGGCTGTCGGGCTGCACGCGGAAGGCAGGGAAAATGCGGAGTGACCCTCCAGTGCGGATAGGGAAGGGAAGGAGGCGGGAGTTCCTGGCTGAGGAAGATGTCTCTAGGTGTTATTTCTCCCGTAAGCGGCTCGTATACTTTCTTTGCAAAGAAGCAGGTCGATGCCAAAGAGAGAGGTCGTTCTCCCGCGTTCTTCCCCAGCAGAAATGTCCCAGCGCGATCCTGTGTGCTTGCTAACCAGGCAGGCTAAAATTCTCAGCAGTGCTCCTGATTTGAACGCTCTCTGTAATGGTAAATAGATCTCCTTGCAATTCAAATACTAAGAGAAATCATTTCCTGAAAGGATGATGAAAGTATAGCTGCAATATTTTAATTTCTTCTTACATGCTAATATCTTTGATGCCACCTAACTTTCAAAGTGTTAGAAGTCCAGAATTTTCAAGGTCTTTCCTACTAAAGCTTTTGCTTTTTACAGAAATGGCTTGATTTTCTTTTCTGAATGTATTTTTCATGTTACTAAATAATACTAGGCAGAGAGAAAAATGAAGGAAACCCATCTCTGGGTAGGTTTAGCAAAGATTCGATTTCTAGCAGTTGTTCTTTTCTGCAAAGAAGAGGATCTAGAGCAGCACCTTCAACCCTTTCTGCATGTGGGACCCCGAGCGCTTTGCAGCAGAGCTACTACTGACCCCGTTAGGAAGTGGCACACACGAATTGCTGTGAAGTGGACGTATACTTGTCTGTTTGATTCATCTCAGTCAAACCGAATCAGCCTGACTTTCTAAGTAGTATTGAGATACTGTCCTTTTTGTCCAAGTAATGTTCCACTGGGAGTTTCACATGCAGTGCCAAGATAGACAAATGAACACCAGAGCTGACACCTTCAGCACAAAATCCAAAAACAGTCACAGGAATTGTTGCAATATTGCAGTAACCTGGAAGTTTTCCTCTGAAGTGCTCAACCATTTCTCAGTACCAGTACAAGAAACATCAGCTAATGGAAGCAGCAAGAGGCTTTAATCAGACTATGTAGCTCTCCTTGCAAAGTTTTAAGTGAGATTCATTTCCCTTGGATTTTGTATCAAGAATTTCAATAAATGCCCTAGGGCTAGATGAATCACTGGAGAGAATAAAACACAATAACAACAAAAATTGATGCATTAAAAAAAAAAAATAGCCCTGTACCTGAAGCTAAAATAAAATGAAACTTTAAAACCACTGCTATAAACTTCTTATACAGAGAGTTTTGTCCCCAAGCAACATCTTTTCTTTTTTTTCTTTCCAAGGCTTTTCTGGTTTATGATTGCTTGTTGAGGAGCCTCGGTGAGTTGCTCTTTGGCTGGAGGTTGCTCAACAGCAGATCTCTGCAAGCAGTCAATTCTAAAGAGCTGTTACTGGTTAATTTGGAGCAGACGCATCTCTCCTAGGACATATCTCCTCTTTGATTTTAGGAGTATAATGATTGGAGTACAGTTCCTGAGGCAAATATCATGAGTGTTTTGCAATATTCCTTCAATGAGCCCTCTCCTTTTGCTTCTCTAACAGAAAACTTAGTCATCTGATCAGCACTGAAAGCATATTAGGATAAGATACCTCCTGCACTGCACCGTGTCGCTGAAAAACTAAAATGGCAGTGATAACTCAGTCATCCAGGTCTTCATGACTAGATAGCTTATTATTTTACTGTTCTATTACATGCTGCTGGTGTGGAAATCTCTGAAGAAAAAGATCTTGACTGACAGCTTTATTTCTCTGATGCAAGGAAAAGCTGGCAACAAACGCAGAAGATGAAATGTTTCTGACTCCACTGAGGACAACAGAGAGGTTTCCTGGGGCCCAGTCCAGAGCTGCAGACTGATCTTCACAGCAACCTTAGTGCCACTTTATTGCCTTTTGTGTCAGGATTGTCTGTCTTTCTGCCATCGTTGTTCAATAAATATAAAAATATAGATTTTCAAAGCAAATTAGTGCAGGCATCACATTACAAATAGCTGTAGCACTGTAACTCAGCAGAAAGAGATTCAACCCCATGTTATTGCTAAAACTGCATGGAAAGCAGCTTTCCTGTCACCCAGAGAAGAGACCGGGTATGATGTGTGAAGTTTGGTTTGGAAGCTCGCTTACCACAGTAGCTCTCAACATGCCTAATTTGCCCTAGCTGTCAGCTGGAGCAGCAGTCGCTCACTGCTCTGCCGTGAAGTCGATGTGAGGAGAGGCAGCGCTTCGATGGGGCTCTGCCCTGCTGGGAGCGACTGATTGCTGCTGCTGCTGGATGGACCAATGGCCGG
Source organism: Penelope pileata (assembly GCA_013396635.1). Classification (NCBI taxonomy): domain Eukaryota; kingdom Metazoa; phylum Chordata; class Aves; order Galliformes; family Cracidae; genus Penelope; species Penelope pileata. The sequence continues at coordinate 60,744 of WBMW01001212.1, read as the reverse complement.
AGTCTTGGGCAGCACACATTTTTGATGAGGTACGCAAATACGATGCAAATTCCACTCTGATGTTATAATGAATGTTTGATGGCAATGTTAAGTTGCCACTAGACAGACTACATGTAGAGCCAAATTCAGCTGATCGTACTGGAAGCTTCCTGCTGCTCATGGTGAATATCAGCTGCAAAGGGTACTTCAAGGCTTCTCTGAGATCCCTGCGTATTTGCTGCTAGATCGAAGATAAATAATGCACCTCCGTATCCCAGCTAACTTTTAATTGCTGCAGTTTATTTCCCCAAAATGACTCTTTAGCAATTTCCCCTCAGACACAATAAGTGTAAAGTTTGTATTAATCATGAGGATTAACATTTATTGGTGCAGGAACACCTTGTAAAAGGAAAGAAGCTTTGCCTTGGTGTTTGGGAACTAATGGTCAATCTGCTTAATGAATAGATTGGCTCAGCAGAAATCTGTTCCTTTCCTGTCTATTTCGTACCGAAATGGACACTGCTAAGTAATCAGGCTCACCCTTTCCTGGGTTACAAAGGCCTTTCTACATCTTTGGCTCTGCTCTCCCATACCTTACACAGAGGGTGCTCTGCATGCTCTTTTTTTGGAAATCAGATTCACAAGCTACCTGGATCCTCTTTGTGGTTAGGGAAGTAATTACTTTACGCAATATAATTTGCTTAAAACCATGACAGTTTTAACTATAGTTTAAGGCTAAATGACTGCTCAGCAAGACAGCTGGTAAAATTCACCCTGTAATAAGACTGAAGCAATGTAAACAAGCCCAGCCCATTTAGGGCTTTGAGTTAATATAGATGTCAAATGCTTCTTTCAATATCTCTAAATTTCCTAAGCCATCAGACATTTTCCTCCTTTATAAACGTATTTATAATAGATCTCATCCTCTGTCACCTAAGTTCACAACATAAATCTGGTCCAAATGCCTATAATCGATGATGTTTGAATATAAATTAACTTCCAGTGAAACATCATCTAATATGTTGAAACACTGCAGGCACCTGTGACACAAGGTAATGAAGAACTCCTCCCACAGCAGTTTTAAGGAGCTCCAGGTGGGGTTCTCCAGCTGCTTGGAAAATGGCTGTTGTAAAGAAAAAGCAGCTAGGAACAGCTCCAAGCAACTGTGCCCTGCCTGCACGTTAGATGAGATCTGAGTTTGCCTTCTGTTGTACTCCTGGTTGTGACAAGGAACTCCTTTTAAAAGTTTCCTGAAGAAAAGCAGCATTTCCTGGGTGTTTGTCCTACAGCATGATCTACAGGAAGCCGAGGTGATGTGTGTGTGTTTGCATGTTCTGCTGAACCATGCTCAGGATCTTACAGGGTTAGAGACAGTTAAGGCTAAAAAATCAGTTTAGGCAAGAGAGATTGAAAGTTTGTCTGCTGTGATCATGGTAATTTTGACAAATGGGAGACCTAGGACTTGATGCTGGGTTTACTGACAGAAGCTGCTCCAATACGCTTTGGGTCAGGCCTTTAAGGTGTCTGGATCAGGCGCAGGGCAGAGCACCAGGCCGGTGGCAATGGTGCTTGTAAAGGAGACAAGTCCAACTGCTGAAAACTAAAGCCATTTCTTTGCAGCCTCCCAGCAGGTTGAGTAATGCCAACCAATTTGAATCACGACCAGCAGGAAGTGATCCCTGGAGCTTGATGTCCTCCATCCTGCTCGCACAGTAACAGTGATAAAATTGCTATTATGGTGATAAGGCTCAAAATTCAGTTGTGTTTCTTGAGTTGTGGTGATTTATTGTTTGGTGATTATCTTGCTGGAAGCTTGAGGATGGAATAATCTCCACTATGTGCGTAATCACAGCATCAGAATCTTTGGAGCAGGACATGCTGTCAGCAGCTGCCTGTACCATGTGTGGTAGGATCCTTTAGTTTTACAGCCTGTGTTGCATTCAGTCTTGGTGTCTATTAGCCTATGGTAAAAATTACTGTCTTCTACTACTTAATTTACTTTAATATCTGGAGTGGTTCTGCGTTGTGCCAGCTGCTGGAGCCTGTTCAGAGGCAGCTCTGTGCCTCCCTGGGGCCGCACTGCTCCCAGTGCTGCAGCCCCCCATGGCACACCTAGTGCAGCTGGGAGGGACAACTGGAACAAGGTGTTTGTCAACAGCTGGTAAAAAACTGTATGAAGAAATAAACGCACAGGCAGAAGGAATGTGTGGATGTTTTTTATGATGGGTATGTTTGTGCAACTTGCAGTGACCTCAGAAACCATGGGGTAGGTGCTGACTTCACCTGTGGGTATGCTCCAAACCTCACGAGCTACGAAACCTTTGTATTACAGCTTACAATTTTTCACTCAACTACTCTTATAGAACACTCTAAATTATTTGTATTTCTTATGACAAAGTGATGTTATGAAAATTAGTATTTTAAAACCATTTTTTGTACAACGAAGTGCCTCAGTGCATTTCTTTCATGCTAAAAACAGCTGCTGACCCTCAGCCGCATGTCCTCACCGTGAGGAGCTGCATAGAAATTCTGTAAGAAGGAAGGAAAAGGGGTCACCAAGAGAAAAACTGTCCCTGTGAGTACAATTCTAGCTACCAGATAAAGTCTGTCAATGATAGTGGATCCTGGGAGGTGCCAAGCTCAGCTTCTTTACCAGTAGATGTTGGAAGAAAAAAAGATTAATTGCCGGGAGCCTGAATGGACAATAAGCAAGAAGAGAAGAGGAACGCAGAGAAGGGGCAAAGAGAGAGGCCTGGCTCTGCGCCTGGCTGCAGCACCGGCCAGAACTTGGCAGCACGGTGAGAAGAGCTGCTCTGAGTTGTTTTTGCTGGGGTGGACTGGGAAAAATAGCTATTGTACTCTTGCATAAAAGAAACTAGATGCAAAACGATCAGATACATTTTATTTAAGAAAGATCTTTGCCTTAGTGGACTGTTCCAGCTTGTCTATAGGTTGAAGTACATCTAAAAGTCTTGGAATTGTATTTCAAAATGAAATTTTGACTTGACATTTCTGAGCCTTGTAACTGCAGAAAAAGTGACACCAGCAGTTTTCATCTGCTTTTAATACCGGTTTTATACCAGTAATTACCACATCTTGTAATTAGTTGAGCGTTCTGAATCTCTCTGTCAGTCATCATGCAAATTGGGTTGTTCCCAAAGTGTGGGTGCCCATGTTATTAGCCTGCAGTCCCTGAGTTTTCCTTTCTTGATTCAAAAGGCCATTGGAGCATCTTTCCCACTGGCAGGAACATGACAAGGTGCAGGGTCTGGCTGTCCCTGGGCAGGGCTACTGAGGAAGGCTCCTCATGATCAGTCTTGGCGTTCAAAAGCCAGGCTGCAGCTTTTGCTTGTTTTCAAGGCATGTAGAAAAGGGTTACAGTGCTGGGGTACTTATTGCTCACATGAGCTGTTTTCTCTCTAGTGGGAGCCTCTGCAAAGTTCAGCAACAGACTTGCTTCTGTTTGCAGAGCTCACCTGCTGCGATGAGCCCAAGCCTCTCTCCTTTAGGAGATTCTCATCCCTGTTAAATAAAAGCCAGCAAAGGTCAATGCTGCATACCTGATTAGCGAGGCTGGAGCTTGTAGGCTTCTGCCCAAGAGACAGGAGTTGACTTTGGGTCTCCTGCACTTGAGGCCAGCACCCCAGAGGCCAGGCTTTTCTTTTACTCTCTCCCCTAAGCTCTGTGGAAACTTGCTGATAGGCTGTACAATCCAGCATTAGGAAAAGAACTTCCCAAGAACGTTCCAGCTATCCCCACTCACTGATTCCTGCCCTCTCCATTCTCCATTACCAACAAAGAGTTGTTTCATAAGTCAGTAAATCAGTTTCAATAGGGAAATCGATGCTTGGAGATTATCTGCACATTTTTTTTCCTTTTAGCTTGCATTCTTTGCAGCTGTAACCACCCAGTCTGCAGCATATACCAGTGCTGCAATCAGAATACTTACATTAATAAAAAAAAAAACAAAAAAACTGCTAATTGGACAGAAAAATTCTGCATTGTGCCTCTCATGGATAATTTAAATCAGCAGGTAAATATAACAGGGTGCTTCTTATCTACAAACAGGAAGACTCTGTCTTTAGCAGCTGTCAGGAAAGCTGTGAGCAGTCAGTACAGACTGGTCAAATACTCACCTGCTGTGACCAAAAATGATAAGTAAGCATCTAAAAGTCCTATGTGAGAGAGTGCTGTCTCTTCCTGCTTTGGACATGTCTTTCCACTCTTAAGAATTTTACTTCACAGCTCATTTTATCACTTCATCGTGCTAGAGCTGCTATTACTGACTGGGAAGTGAAGACTTCAAGCTGAAGCTGCAGGGAAGTGAAGGTTCGGGATATTTGCCGGCTGCATGGAGTCCCTGTGTGCACTGCTGGGACCCCATCTGCTGGCTTTAAGTTGTTTGGGGCACAGGCAGTCTCCTCCTCGCTAATGTTAATCCCTGAAAACTTCTCACTCATCTGTTCAGAGGAGCCCAGCTGGCTTACAGCTACATCAGGTAGTAGAAATGCTCATGGTAGAGAGCTCTTTGGTGGGCGATTTCCTGCCACTCATTATCAAGAAGGTGGTGTTTCTAACTAGGGAGCAGGAGATCTGATCCGATCTGAGAGTCAGCTCCGGCACCAAGGTGCCTTCCTCTCAGATTAGGACTCTAAACGAGGGACTTCCATTAACCCTGGAGCAGCCCATTTCTACTCAGCATACTGAGCAGGCCATCAACAAAAAAATATCAGCTGAATAACCCACAATGTAACCATTCTAATTATAACTGTTGAAGTGTGAAGCTATCCTGCAGCAGAGCATACATTGTTAGGATGATTTAAAGTTATTACTGACTGCTTGGGGCACTTTTCTGCAGACGTGTGCCAAATGACAGCGAAAGCAAGGAGTCAGCCCTGTGAGTACTGCTCAGCGCGGGGCTCCTGCTCCATCAGACGTACAGCACCGCGCACTGCTGCGGGCTGGCACTCGGCCTGCTCAGCTGACACTGAGACAATAAGGCAGGGAAGTTGTCAGGTTTCACCACACAAACTTAAATTTGAATGCAGTTATGTGGAAATGTTCCTACTGGTTCGGTCGTTTCAGAGGAAAGCGCAGAGCCCCGTATGATGACAGAACTGCTTAACCAGGGAACCTTTATCCTCATGCTGGCAGTGGAGGACCGAGGTGCTGCACAGACCGGCTGATGACCCTTCCAACACACCCAGTTGTTGAGTCTATCTTCAGAGTAAGACATGGTGCCCATCTGGATGTACCCCAGGTTTGGCAATTCCCTATTTCCACTTACTCTCTTCACCCCAGACCTGTGTTTGATTATGGGCAAATAGTGGTTGCTGGCTGGGTGCTTTTCTCCAATTGGCTTTCTAGCTCCAGGGGAAAATACAAAAACCTGCAGCAGGAAGGGGAGTGAACCATTCACTTAACAAGATCTAATTAGAAAGGGATTCTCGCATGGAAGCCCTCCATGGGTAATTGCCGCTCATTTTCGAGCTGTGAATAGAATAAGAAAAATGGATGTAAGAAGCTTAATCAAGTCCTTTCACAGTCCTGTAGCGATCCGTAGCTGAACCCCACTTGACCAGGGCTTGAGGGGGAGAGTGAGAAGAAGCTGTTGAGAAAGCATTCCTGAAAAGCTCACTGAGCAGCTAACGAGGCCGATTTCTGCCGCAGCTCTCCCAAGACTTATGTTCTTGTCCTGTTAACATTCGAAGATCAGCTGAGCAGTTCCATGGGTTGTATTTTGGGACAAATTTGTCTCTTCTCCATCAGGTGACCAGAGAGGACCCTTCTGGGCAGAAATGGGTCTGGCAAGAAGCTTCAGGACTGCGCCTGATGCGGGAACCCCGAGCCCAGCGCGGTGCTGGGAGCAGAGCGCGTTCCCCGTAGATGTGTGCATCGCTCCTCCAGCAGCAGCGGTGCAGCAGCTGTGCACACAGCTCGAGGCTGGCTTTTGTCTGCTCTGACCCCAGGACTCAGGGATCTGATCAAGTTGGTTTGCCCTTTGCACACCAAAGAGGCTCTTCCGAGGTGCCAGGCACGGGCTGCTGAAGGGTTTGCTTCCAGCACCTTCTGCCCTCTGTTCTCATCACGCGGGTGCCAGATGCTGCTGTCCAGCAGTGTTTCTGATGCTGTAAGACAAATCCATTTTCTTCTCAAATACCTTAATTGGATTTAAACTAGCACCAGGGCTGCTCCTGTGCAAGCTGGACAGCCCTCAAGGTGCCAAACACAGAGGCAGTTGTGTGGCAGAGTTCAGTGTCTGGCACAACAGAGCTGCTGCCAGCAGCTGAGCCGTTTGTGTTTGACCGCTGAGATAACGACACAACCCATCCTTAAAGTCTTCTCATTTGTGTTCCTGCTCCCTGCAGAACAAACCCAGCCGTGTTACAGCTGCAAAAGGCATGTGTGCTCCTGCAGCTCCTGCCTCTCACCCTGCGAACAGCTTATTCTGCTAGCACGATAAACACACAGCACTAATTATGACCCTGTCACCTTCATCAGCTCCCCACTAATTGTTTTGGCTTTTTTTAATCTCACTGCTTGGAGATGAAACATGATGTTTGATTCTGAAAAGGAGCTGAAAAGAAAGGAGAAGAAAGAATCGCATTTTAAAATAGAAGCATCAGGTAGATCTCTCAGCTGGATTTGAAATTCAAATGACAGAAGTTATAACTATGTTATGTGTTACTGGAAGCAGGCATGGCACATTCCCAGAGGGCCTTCTAGGGCTGCCCCTCCTCGCTTTCCATCCGCAGGATCCACCTCGCTGCGTGCTCCCAGCGCTCCCAGCCCAGAACAGGGGGTAACACACTGAGGTGAGGCTCGTTCGTTTTCAGCTCTTCTGGGAGAATGTTTCCTTTTTTCCTGGACGAAGCTGCAGAACGTGTTATGTCACATCCAAGCTTTAATGTCTGCTGTGCATTGCTGTATGCAGGACCCCAGGGGCACACTGCAGCTGCAGGGGGAGCAGCCGCAGGCACTCAGCGTGCCTTGGTTCCAGGCTCCCTGCAGAGGGGGCACGCAGAATGCCTTTCCTCTCCAAGTTCCTAACCCTACAGCCATACTCTCAGCCTGGCACCAGCAGCTGCTGGCACCGGGTCAGCAGGGGAATCCCACTGCTGCCTCACTCATTCCGGGCGCTTTTCTCAGAAAAGCTGAACGGTAGCTGAGAAATCTCCCAGTTGCTTTAGTGCGTTTCTGCCACATGGTGCCAGAGGGGGTTTCAGCCTTCTTTTCCCCCCACACAACAGCAGAGCTGTTCATGACAGTTTTTGTTCATTTCTAATTCAAAATCATAACAAACAACATTCTCCTTCCTTTTGCTTGGCATGGCAGATGCTGAAAGGGAAAATTAGAATAACATGGAAACGCACATTGAAGTTCTCTATCTGGATGGAGTTTGGCACTGCTGAGCACGGCCGGTGAGAGCCAGGGCTGCTGCTGCACACCGCTGCCGGGGGCATCGATCCCCCTCCATCACAGCAATCGAACCCCATGCGAGGAGTGCTAAGCCTCATTCTCTCGGGTTAATTCCACTCCCCTGACTGCCTGTGGAACCTGGTGGCCAATTTCATTCATATGGAAAGTAATGCCTGGTAAAGCCATCTATCGTTGCGTAACTTCATGAGGTCGTGGTGGAAGCTAATTTCATATTTCCTATAACATCTTTCTCATTGCCTTTGGCAGCCAACCAGCAAAGCCAATGAGCTGTCCCCTGATTGATTCACTGAGAACAACCCCCAGCTGTGCCTCTGCCGCAGCCCCGCTCCATGCCCAGAGGCATCGCAGGGCAGAGGGGTTCCCCGCATTGGGTCCTGGATTGGATGTGCATCTGCTCTGCACTGCAGACCAGGGCTGAGAGGAAGATTAATTGAAGGCTTGATTTCTTCTGTTTTCCTTGGATTAGCTAAGTGGAAGAGGCACGAGGCCCTGCTTATGTGCTGGTGGGGACATGGTGCAGACTCCCAAGCCGTGCTCTGGCTGCGTGTCAGGTTAATTGCAGTGCTGCAATAAATGTCACTGCGGACAAAGCCCATTGGCCAGAGCCCTTCATGCGAGCTGCACCGCTCGCCTTCCATCACTGCCCCAGACAGGATGAGGACGAGGGGAAGGGGCTCTGGGAGGAGGGGGACAGGTGGAGCGCTTTGAGGTAGATGGAAGGGTAAAGAGAAAACACAGAAGATACCATCAGCTTCCCTTTCATTATTCACCCTGCAACTGAAATTGGTTATTCACCAGCACGTTGCTGGCATTTGAGCATGAACTGCTTGCTCATACTGGAGAGAAGTTTTATTTCCATTTGCACATGCAGTCCCCTGTCTCGCTCCCCCCTGTCCCAGGTCCAGCCCTTCCAGAGCACAGGTGCAAATGATCTCCTTATGTTTCTAGGCTCCATCAGCTGCTCAGCCATCGGCTCAGGCCGTGGTCAGCCCTTTCCCACACCGCTGAGTGCCCGTGCCGAGAAGGGGAGGAGAGCAGGCAGTCAGACTGCAGCTGGCAGGGGAAATCCAGGCTGAGCACTGCCTGAGGCTTTCCTGGAGATTTGGAGTAATTGCAGGGAGCAAAGAAATCATACTTTAAAATGTCAAGCAGCGTTTATCTGAAACCCTTCCCTGCTAAAGGGAAATGAAAGAAGATGCTTCAATAAAGACAAGGAACACCAAATCTGCCGGGCTGCTGCCAGATGCCCTGGGGACCCATATCCCAGGTGCAATCAGTGTGGCCCCCACAAACCTGTCTCTGCCTCAGTTTCCCGTTCTGGGTGTGGGAGTCCCCTCTTTATCCACAGACCCACAAGCAGCCATCAGCAGCAGCAGAACAGCATTTGGCTCACTCAGGCCGGCAACCTCAAGGAACCGTGTCCGGGTGCCATGCAGCACCAATGCACTTTGCGGTGTGCTCCCACCTGCACACCCAGGGGAGCCGCAGCGGCTGTGCCAACAGCGCTGAGCACGGTGACTGCGGACAGAAGTGCTGCGGTTGGGATCCTGCTTTTATTTCCTTCTGTGTGAGCAATCCAAGGATCTCTCGATTACATGTCCGTGCTCAGGGCACTCTGCATGCCTGGCAGTCCACCTGCACGTGCAGCTGAACCCACACATTCCCGCGTGTGGGGCGGCTCCGTGCGGGTCCGACTTCTGACCACGGGAATCCTGCATGGATCAGGTGGCCGTGGTGCACCGGGGACCTGTGACCAGAGAGAAGGGATTTCTCTTAAAGTCTGATTAAATATTGATACACATGATCAGCACTCATCAACCTTGGTGTCTTTGACCTTTCTCGAGGCAGAACGACACAAAAGCAGATCTGTTTAAGTAAAACACCAGCACATACACTGGAAAAAATCGCACTGCGGTTACACCAGCTGCTGCTGCTGACACCACTGACTTACAGTTGACAGCAGGCTGATGGAAGGAACATGAACGGCTCCAGTAACAAACACATAGCTTACAAAGCTCTTCGCCACATTGCTGGAGGGATGCTTGTTTTTCGTTAGCAGCCAAGTGCTCACGAGGGCTATGGCAGCCGTGCTGCTGCTGGCTAAGCCAGCGCTGGAGGTCAGCTGCCTCCTCCCAGCGTGCAGGACTTCAGCTCCCAGCTTGGCTGGAAACTTCCTCAGCACTCTGAAGTCACCTCGGGTAACATCTTCATGCGCTTTATTTCCTCACCTCCGCTGCCCTCCCACGCACACCCACCGCTGTGCGGTGGCACCTCAGGGCTGAGCAGCGGGAGCGCCTTGCCACTGCTGAGCCATTAAACACTCAAAATCTAATTACTAATACAGCTCTAACTTTGGTCTATTTGCGAAGCTTTGTTATCAAACTATGCCTGGCGAAACCAATGTGCTAATTAGCCACATTGGAAATAATAGCCCATTAATCTAAAATTGTGCTATTTATGCTGCAACAATAACAGTCCTTTGCAGGGAGAAGTGCTGAGTGGGTGCTATTGTCTGAGTGGGGCTCAGTGTGGTGGGGATGGGAGGAGATATTTCAGACACAAACAGCAGCTTGTGGCAATGAAGCGATGCAGGGACGGGGTGGGAGGTTTGCTCCCCTCAGGCTCTTCTGGCAGTGATGAGGGTGTTTGTTAGCAGGGAGGAGGAAGTTCATTGCTTATTCAGGGCTGCGGTTTATTGCTAATGTTTACCACTGGCATCTTGACTATTTCCATCTCACCCGTGCGTTTTGGTCAACAGCACCAGCTCCATCTCAGCGTGGCTGTGAAGGGGCTCAGCAGCAGACGTACAGCAGTGTTCTATGGCTGAGGTGAGCAGTCGGCCACATCCACTGTTATGTACTCCAGCTTCCAACCAGTTTGTTGCATGAACAATTTCCTGCTGACAGAGTTCAGTTCTACATCCTTTCCTAGAAAGAGGTGGGTTTAGCTCGAAGGCTGTTCCTGTTTCCTGGGTGCTTTGCAAGGGAAGTGCTTGCTGCTCCCCTTGTTACACCAACACTGTGCAAGCGGAGCGACGGAAGGGGATGGCTGCCTGCGCCTGGCTCTGGCAGCTGGTGTGACACCGCCCAGTGCCTGCGCTGATGGAGGGAGCAGTTACAGGATGATGGCAGCCTGGTGCTGGCTCTGCTCAGAGCAGGACACTGCTGGCTGGGAGCTTCCCAGTGCCGTGGGCCCTTCGGCAGCTGCTGGGAAGCCCGGGGGGTGCTCAGGCCGCATGAGCCCGGGGAGCTGCCCGGCCTCGGTGTGCGGGAGGTGTGCAGGTGTGTGTAATGGGTGGCACTGCCCAACCAGCAGACACCGAATGGAAGCAGCGCCCGTTCGGAGAGCAGAGGCCCATCCCCGCCGCTCAGCTCCGCGTTGGGGCGGCTGCAGTGCCCGCGCTGTTCGCGGGGCGGCGGCGATGCTCCCCGGTCCGCTCTGGCTGCGGGGCTGCTCCGGGGAGGGGTTCTGCTCTCCTCCGGCGCTGCTCGGAGCCCCCCGCGTGTCCCCGGCGCTGAGCCCAGCCCAGCGGCGGCCTCCCCCCGCCCCCACACTCCTTCCCCAGCTGCGGGAAAAGGCCGCTGCTCGCATGTTTGCCGGGGCAGAGGGTGTGGGAAGGGACGGGAGCCGTGTAAGTGCGTTAGCAGATGGGGAGGGAGCTTGCGGCCAACTTGGACGGAGGCTGTGGATGCTGCGTGCGGACCCGTGAGCTCAGCTGCATGGTTTCCGCCCCTGACTCATCCCCGGGCTGTGCTGCAGAACATCGCGCACCACGCTGTGCTCGGGAGGGGCTCCTTCGGGCGTCCCAGGCAGGGGAGAGCTGCAGGGTGCCTGTCCCTGCTCCGAGCCCACAGGCACCCCAGGATCCTGCAGGCACCCTGGGATCCTGCAGGCACCCTGCTCAGTGCTATGGTGTGTGGGGAGAGTGTGGTGCCCCCGCACAGCCCTACATGATTGTGTCCCCACCGTGCCCTGGCCCACAGCACTCTGTTGCTCTGCACAGGTCTGTTGGATCCCCGGGGTCCGGCACCCAACCCCACGGGTGGGTGCAGGGCAGGCCAAGCCGTGCTGTGGCCATGGTCATGGGTGCCCTTGGCCCATGGGGCTGCCATGCAGGCAGGGCAGCGTGGGGCCTGGCTCCCTGCAGCCCTGCCAGCAGTGAGCGTGGTGGTGTGGCCATGGGTCACCCCGCAGCTGGCATGGGGAGCGGGCAGGAGGGGCTCCATGTCCTCCAGGTGAGGCCCTGCCCTGCACGGGAAGAAAGGGGCTTTTGTCCTCCCTCACCCGCTGGAGCTGTGCAGGAGCTGCCGGCCTGAGGGCAGCCCTATGTGCAGGGGCATGGGGACCGCTCGCTATTCGAGAGTAACTGAGCCCGACCCCTTGGCATTTGCTGCCTTTGCCTCTTCCCACGGCGGGAACAAGCAGCGTGTTCTGCAGGCTGTGGTGCGAGAAGAAAGGCGGCCTTGTCTGCGCCAGAGGTGGGGCGCCGGCCGGGGCGGCCGCACTCCCGCCCGCATTCCTCCAGCAGAGGCTGTGCGGGGCTGCGTGGGGCAACGGGACGCTGTGCCCGGGGGCATCTCCCCTGCAGGAACTGGTGAGGAGCAGGCAGGGGGCTGCTGGGGGGCTGCTGGGGAGCTGCGGGTGTCAGCGAGCGGATGGGTATCAGGGAGGAGCTGGAGCCGATGTTGGGATCCTCTCCCCAGAGCAGTCGGGGGGTGATGGAGCAGAGGGCAATGGGGTCGAGTGAGGTCACGCAGCAGAGGTGGGTGGGAGTGGGGCTGTGTCCCCACAGGGTACTTAGCCACAGCCGGGATGGGGGGGTCGGGCTGCCCCCATCCTCTCCCACAGAGATGCTTGCTGCTGCGCTGCGTCTCACCATGCTGGGAAGGGGTTAACACCCGCACAGATCCCACCCTGGTTCCACTCCCTTCCTATGCTGGAGCCCAGCCCCTCGCTGGCTTTTCCTCCGGACATGGTTTGGGGGCCTCGGTGCTGGCGAGGCACAGGCAGGCAGTAGGGTCTCATGATGCTGGGGAGTGTGGCTCCCTTGTGTGCAGGCAGCAGCAGGCAGCCCCGCCAGCCTGGGGGGGGCGTGGGGACGCTGCCAAGGAGGCTTCTGCTCAGCACCCGCACCAGGACTGGGTGGCAGGTAAGGGAGGGTGGGGGCTGTGTCTGCATCCCATGGGCACTGCAGAGCTGCTCCCAGGTATCGGGGCTGCCTGTGCTCTGCCTCTGCCAGGAAGCTGCCCATCAGCTGGCGCAGCCCAGCACCCCTCCTGCACGGGCAGCTGCAGCTTTGGGGCGGCCCATCCCTAAGTCGAGCAGAGCAGTCTGGGCTCTGTCCCAGCCCTGGATCTAACGCCTGCTGTTTTCCAGCATTTCATTTTTTCCATGGTGTGTAATAGCTGCCCGCTCACCCCTGCAGCTGTGCTCAGGGCGGGAAGTGCTGTCCCTCGCCCCGCAGGGCCGTGGGCGATGCTGGCACAGAGCTGCTGCAGGAGCTGAGCCCTGGCCTCATGCTGTGCCCTGCGTACCCAACGGCCCTGCACAGGCCGTGGGGCCAGGACGGAGAGGACCCCATCACTGCGCACTGCAGCTGGCCCTGGGCTGGGGTCCCCACTGGGGTGAGCCCACTCCAGAGCTGCGCTCACCCACAGTGGGGCCAGCCTGACCAGGAAGGGTTAAGCTGCATGTAGCCAGGCCCCGGCGGAAGGGAGGGACATGAGGAACAGATGGTAAATTTAGTAACCCCAGATCGTCCCGGCACAACAAGCGGCTGAGCACCGGCTGAGGGAAATCGCTGCTCGTGGGCCGGGCTCCTCCTGGCAGAGGAAGGCTGTGGGTGGCTGCTGGCCTTGAGCTGTGTTCGTGTGTCATGGGGAGCACTCAGGCCAGGGCTGCTGCTGGGAGCTGCTGAGGGCAGGAGGAGTGGGGTGGGTGGCAGTGTGTGGGAGCCCCTGTGCTGGAGCCAGGGGGCTGTGCTGGGATGTGCTGCAGTGTTGCGTGGACAGCTGCATGCTGTGCCCTGGGTCTGCCCATGGCCCTTGGGGTCCAGCTGCCGACCACTCCCTGTGTGTAGCGGTGTCTGTTTCCTACAACACCTCCAGAGCCATGCTGGTCTGATGGCTCCTTCCTATGATTGCTGTCTGTGGGTGTCCCTGTGTGAGCTGGAGGCTGTGTCCTGCTGGGCAGGGATGCTCACCAGCTTTGGGCAGCTGCAGAGCCAGAAGCAGGAGCTGAGCACGGGGACTCTGTAGCACGGCTGGAGCCCTGTGCTGGTGCTGCCCATGCTGACACCTCTGTCTCTCCCAGCCTGTGCCCAACGCTACCCGGTGCCTCCGTGCTGGCGCCATGGAGGCACCCAGCAGGACCGCCACCAGCCCGGCCCGCAGGGTCCAGACCATCATCCAGGTGAGGCATGGACCTGAGGCAGATCGAGGGAGCTGTGCCTGCCAGCACTGCCCCGCCACACAGCAGGGTCCGCCTTGGTGGCACAGGGTGCGGGGAGGGGAGGATGTCCCAGCAGTGATGGCAGTGCTGAGCACCTGCGGGAGCAGAGGAGTGCAGCCAGGAGCCCTTCCCTCTGTGATGCCAGCTCTGCTGGGTGCTCTCCTCGCCCACTCCTCACCCCAATCCTATTACAGGATCGGCAGTAAAGCCAATTGAGCTAAGTGGCTGCTGCCTTGGATCCTCTTAGAAGCAGCCCAAGCCCCAGGGATCTTCCCTGTGGGACATGACCCAGGCAGGCTCCCGGTGCAGCTCCCCAGGGCTGGCAGTGTCCTCCTATCTGTCCCTCCTGCTGGGCCTCTGCACCACCATCTGCACAGCTGCATGCACACAGGTGTGTTCAGGGCACATGTCCCTGTGCTGGCAGGAGAGGGGCTTTGGAGCAGCCCAGGGAAGTTGGCTCCTGCCACAGGTGCTGTGGGCACCCCTCCCCTCTCATCCTGTGCTGTGGAAAGATAAGGAGCCTATAAATATTTATGACTTGTTTCTGTGGTGCACAGCAGGAACAGAGGCAGCTTCTGTCTCTGCTTGCAGATGGCTCCAGGAGGAGCCAAGCGGGACACGTGCAGTGCTGCCTGCATGGGCTGGGGCGTGCAATGCTGTACACAGCCCTGACCCATCCTACTCTGACCCTTGCAGAACAGCCCCCTGGACCTGATAGACACAGGCAAGGGGCTGAAGGTGCAGACAGAGAAGCCGCACTTGGTGAGCCTGGGCAGTGGCCGCCTCAGCACTGCTATCACGCTGCTGCCGCTGGAGGAAGGTGAGCACTGGCTGCTGGAGCACCTCCTGCGCCCGGGTGCACCCCAACCCAGGTCACATCTTGCTGCCTGCAGGGACCTCCCAGGGATCACCGTGGCGGGGTGGGGAGCCCGTCCAAGCCACGGAGTAGCAGGGATGCTCAGCCTCTCTCCTGGCAGGGAGGACCACGATTGGCACGGCTGCGAAGGACATCGTCCTGCAGGGCCCCGGGCTGGCACCTGAGCACTGCTACATCGAGAATGCACGAGGGACGCTCACCCTGCACCCCTGTGGCAATGCCTGCACCATTGATGGAGTGACGGTCCAGCGGCCCACGCGCCTCACCCAAGGTAGGGCCGTCCCACGGGTGGAGGGGTGTCAGAAGGCTCAGCCCTCCTGGGCAGGGCTGTGCCATGGGCGCAGCTATCTGACCGTAGCAGAGATGTCTCCGGAGCCATCCCGCCACAGCTGGCTGGTGGTGTGCCGGCACCCTGCGGGAGTTGTCTTTGCCCCAGAAGAGGATCACCCCAGGAGCTGCTGCTGATGTCAGCCCGGAGCAGCGTCGGAGCTGGCTGCTCGGAGGGCCCTGCCCCTGCAGGAGGGGTCCCTGTGCGGCCGGAGCGGTTGGGTTCCCCGCGGCCGGAGGGGCTGCCTTCCCCACGGCCGCTCTCACACTATCCGTCTCTGCCCGCTTTGCGCGTGAATCACTGCTTTTGGCCGCGGGCGGCAGAAAGGTCCCCCCAGCAGCGCGGGCAGCGCCGCCCGAGTCCCGCGTGTCGGACCGCGCACCGGACCGCCCCCGCCCGGCGGCCCC
>WBMW01001212.1:0-41209 GCA_013396635.1 Penelope pileata | reverse complement strand
GCCTCGGGGGGCTCCAGCTACGAGAACACCTCGCCGCCCTTCTCGCCGCTCTCCTCGCCCGCCAGCAGCGGCAGCCACACCAGCCCCTCGCCCCGCAGCCAGGAGCAGGGCCCACCCGTTGTGCCGCTGCGCTCCTCCAGCTACAACCATGCCGTGCAGCCCCCCCCGCAGCGCCCGCCGCCGCCCTACGGGGGCCCTGGTGACGCTCGGCCAGCAGAGAGCCCCCGCGCCTGGCGGGGTGCCCCGGACAGCCCCGCAGCCCCGCTCGCCACCAGTGCTGTGGAGCACAGGGCAGGCAGCCCCCGCGCCCAGCCACCCAGCAGCNGCGCCCAGCCACCCAGCAGCCCCCCGCCCCCCCCCCGCACCATGGGCTCCTCAGTGACGCGGGCGCGGGCAGCCCTGCAGGAGCGGCCCCCCAGCCCCTTCCGAGAGCTGAGGGATGCTTCAGCCCCCGGCCGGCAGCCTGCAGCCAGGGTGCTGCCGGACACTGTGGGACACAGCAGCCAGGGTGGCCGTGGGCTGCAGCCCCCTGAGAGCCCGCGGGCAGCACGGAGGAACATGGAGAGCATGCGGGAGCTGCCCCCCCTCAGCCCCTCCCTGTCGCGCCGGGCCGCCAGCCCCCGGGCAGCCTTGGACACCCCCTCCCTGCAGCCCCGGATGGGCAGGGAGGTCCCCGGGAGCCCCCGCGCCAGGCGCAAGGGCCACGAGGAGCCGAGCCCTGCTGGGAGGAGCAGCAGGGCTGGGAGCCCCTCGTCCCCGCTGTCCATGGAGCCGTCCCAGCGCCGTCCCAGTTTCAGCTCCTGCCTGAGCCCCGCGCACAGCCTGGGCTCCCTGGCCATGCCCTCACCCCGGCAGAGCCCCCGTGCCCAGAGGAAGCTGTCAGGGGACACGCGGCTGCCAGCAGGCATGCGGGAGCGCAAGAACAGCATCACCGAGATCAGTGACAATGAGGACGACCTCCTGGAGTACCACCGGCGGCAGCGCGAGGAGCGGATGTGGGAGCAGGAGATGGAGCGCCTGGTGAGCCGGGGGCCCGGGGGGAGGGCTCCAGGCCCAGCGGGTTGGAGCCGGGATTTGGAGGGGCTGGGGGCCGTCCCAGCACATACGAGGTGGCCTCACTGCAAATGGCTTTGAGCTTGTGCTGTTTTCAAAATGTAGGCCTTTTCTCGTGGGGATTTTGCTGCAGCTGCTGACAGCAGCTTATGAATGATGCGAGCAGGCTCCTGGGCTCGTGCTTATCCAGAGAGATTATGGCCAGGAGCAGCAGTTGGTGCCTCTGCTGCGTGGGGAGCTGCTGCCTCGCTCTGAGTGGCCCTGCTCGCAGCAGCCGGGGAGCCCACGAGCTCAGCATGCTCTGCTGTGTGCGGCTGCCTTCTGTTGTGGACGTGTCATGCTGCGTGCCCTGGGTTTGCACAGCCAGGCATGCCGGGCCGGGGCTGCAGCTCTCAGGGACGCGGCGGCTGCCTGCGCGTGGGGTGCAGGCACTGTTCCTGGCTGGAGGCTGCTGGGAGGCTCTGCGGGCATTGCGCTCTATATTTAGGGATGGGATAGAGTTTTTATAGAGCGAGCAGCTGCCTGGGTGGGGCTTGCCCTGTGTATCTGTCTCTCGCTGCTGCTGAGCAGATCCCTGGAAGCAGCAGGGGCTGCAGGGGCAGTGGGGCCAGGGGAGCGCTCCTTGGCTCTGCCTGGCCCAGATGAGGGTGCAGCGCAGGGTCATGTGTGTGTCCCCACCGATGCTGCACCTGGTGCTGCTCGTGCTCGTCGCTGGCATGCAGCATCGCTGGTGTTTCCCTTGGGAGGGGACTGGGTGGGTCAGCACAGCGTGTGTGCTCGGGGGCCCCACCTGCCCAGGGTGCCAGCCGGGACCCTGCCTGATGCTGCCTGCCCTCTGCCCATTCCCATGCCATGGAGCAGTTTTTACTCAGCCCTGACTCATGGCAGGCGCAGACAGCCTGAATCACCTTCTAGAAATAGCCCCGTGCAGAGGCAGCGCGGCGCTCGGCTGGGGCTGCTGTCTGTAATTATCTGCCTCCAGCTCCAGGCACACTGCAGACCAGCAGTGTGAGTTCTGCGCGGGGCGGGGGGTGTGCCGGGCCGGGCACGGAGCAGCAGAGGGGCCAGGAGAGCATCGGGGCAGCTGGGAGCAGCCAACATGGGCGATGTTCCCAGAGGCAGAGGAAGCGCTTCCTGTGTGCGGAGCGGTGTCCCTGGGGTGCGTAGGAGGGGGACAGTGCGCGGGGCAGGGTGACGCACCGGGGACACTGCTGGGAAATGGGGAAGTGCCCCAAGTCCCACTGCCATGGTGAGCTGTTGGCAGGCAGCGCTGCCCAAAACTGTTCTCCTTCCATGTGTCGGGGCTGCTGTCCCTGTCTTTATCCTGCACTGTGAGTGCTGGCAGTCTGTGTGTGTGCACCCTGCTTGCTGTGGCCCGGCTGCCAGGTGGGCATTGTGGCCCCCTGGGCACCGCAGAGCCAGCAGGGATGTGGCCAGCTGGCACAGGTGCAGGATGCTGGGATGGGAGCTTGGATGGGTGCTGAGGGCCTGCACTGACCAAACCTCCCTACAGGAGCGGCAGCGCCTGGAGACCATCCTGAACCTGTGTGCCGAGTACAGCAGGACGGATGGCAGCGAGCTGGGTGATGCACCCCGGCTTCTGGCTGCCCACGGGGACACTGGCCGGCGGGCACCGAGGGGCACCGCGGGGCTGGGCCGCACCACAGAGGAGCTGGGAGTGCTGCGTCAGAGGGAGAGCCTGGAGAGGTCGGACGAGGAGAACCTGAAGGAGGAGTGCAGCAGCACCGAGAGCACGCACCACGAGGTGAGGGGATCGGGCTGCCCGGGCCATGCCATGCCGTGCGGTGCCGTGCTGACTGACCCTCTGCAGCATGAGGAGCTGGCCAGCCCCCGCGCCAAGGAGGCACAGCGCCTGGAGGAGGAGCGTGCTGGCGTGTTGGGCCGCCTGGATGAGCTGAAGGGCCACGTCAAGGAGCTGGAGCAGCAGCTGCAGGAGACGGCACGAGAGGTGAGGGCCCGGGGAGCCCCATGAGTGTCTCGCTCACCCCTCAGCTCCCCACTGCCGCTGGCTGGGGCTGGCCCAACAGCAGCACATGGGGTCCCAGACTGATCCGGAGCCGCAGCACACATCTGGCCCGGCTGCTTCCATGGCCCCTCGTGCTGGCAGGGCCAGAGTGGCTGTGCTGACACAGCTGTGCCCGTGCAGGCGGAGATGGAGCGGGCGCTGCTGCAGGGCGAGCGGGAGTCGGAGGTGGTGCGGCTGCAGCAGGAGCAGGAGGTGGTGCGGCAGCTGCAGGAGAAGCTCTCCAGCCTGGACGCCAGCATCCGGAAGGAGCGGGACAAGGTGAGCCCTGGGGCTGAGCTGTCCCTTGGGGTCATGGCGTGCTCTCCCCTTCCTGGTGCTCCTGGCGGGGTTCTCCCATGCTCCCCTGGGAACGCGTCCTTCTGTCTCGTGGGTCTGCAGAGGTCTTTGGTGACAACTGCTGCATCAGCTCCACGGGGTCCCCACGTGCAGTGGAAGCACGGTGTGTGCAGAGGGGCCGGGCAAGCTGGTCACTGCTTTTTCTTCTCCTCTCTCTGGGTTCACGCTGTGCTGGGATTTGTCTGTGTGTTTGCTCAGGACCGGTGTGGTGTCCCACAGCTCTGACAGAGGAGGACAGGGGCAGTTGCTGGGGACACGCTGGCTCTCTCTGGCAGCCCTGGTGCCGCAGAGCTTCCCAGCACCGACCCTGGGGCTCAGCGCGGCCCTGCTTGCTACCCTCCCTGCCAGCCGAGGTTTGCGGGGAGCCCTCTGGTTCCGCTGCCCATTGGGATGCTTTGTGTGGTCGCACATAGTGGTGGCAACTGCTTGAGCATCCATCTTGCTGGGGGTGATCGCATCGCTCTCTTGTGAGCATGTTCTGGCTCTGGCCAGGAACGCACTGCCAGGAGCTCTGCAGATGTGTCACCAGCTTGGTGGCTGAGCAGCAGCACTGGGCTGTGGTGGGCTCCAGGCCCGAGTGCCTTCTTCCCCCTGCCCTCCTTGGCCTGGATGTTTTTACAACCACTGTGGTCTCTGTGGGAGGGCGGACCCCGTCGCCTCCCTGTGATGATCCCAGCTCGGCCTCATGGAGCAGCCGTGGGCTCCCGGCCCCTGCAGGGCAGCACGGCCCCGGGAGCACAGGAGCTGTGGGGCACTGAGCACAGTGCTGCCCGGAGCCAGCATCCCACAGCACCCTGCTGCCGCCCCTCGCCGTGCAGCGTCCCTGACCTCTGGGGCACTGCCTGCAGCTGGATGGGCATGGCGTGTATCACTGTGCCCGCAGGCGGCTGGGGCTGTGCGGGCTGAGCTGCCGCTGGCACGTCCCTGCAGGGCTGTGTGGCATCAGGGTTTGCGGTTTGTTGTTGATTTTTCTGGCTGTTCACAGACCATTTTCTCCAGTGAAAGGCAGTGTTGTGCAGAGCTAGGAGAGGAGCAAAAAGAAACCCCATTCCCAGATTCTCAGCTGACCTAACCACCTGCTTTCCTGTTCAGTCTGCACTAACCCGCTCTAACAGTACTCTCTCTGAACACTGCCACTAACCTCTGACACCTCCGCATGCCATGCAGCCCCCTGCTCACAGCGCGGGGCAGCGGCCCAGCCCCCTGCCTCTGTGCCCCCCATCTCTGTGCCCTCTGCTCCATGTCTGTGCCCAGGAGCGAGGGGCGGCCTCAGCTCACTGCATTCCTGCGCTGGGGAATGAGAGCAGCTCTGTTCCTGCCCCGAGTGAGGGGGCTCCTGCAGCAGCTCCAGGGACAGCTCTGCTGCTGGTGCTAGGTAGGAGAGCTGCAGGGCAGCCACAGGACACGGAGCAGGGCACGCTGGTGCCACCAGTGCCATTGCCACTGAGTGGCTGGCTGAAGGGTGCGAGGGCAGACCGAAGCCACACAGGAGGGACCACGCAGGCACATTTGCAGACAGCAGTATTATTTCCTGAACACTGCGCAGTAGCAAATCCAGCAGAAGCTAAGCAAGGAAGGTGCTTGTGAAACAGAGCCTTCGGGCAGAATATTCATATGCAAGATTCCTTTCCAGGACTGCAGGAATGTGCGGGATTTCCTAGCAATGTCCCAGCACAGATGGGACTTTCCGTGTTTGAGCAATGCCCCAAAGCACAGCAGTGCACAGTGTGGCACGCTGTGGGGGTGTCCTTGCAGAAAGCCTGGAGGCGGAGAGCTGGGGCTGCTGATCCCAATTGTGCTCTCAGCCCTCAAACCAGGGCTGCATGTGGCATCCCATGACATTTAGCCTCTAACGTGCTGAAGGACAGCCTGAGTGGCTCTGTGAGGAGCGCACAGACACTGCCTCCTGTTGCCCTGCCTGCAGCCGCACTGCTACGGAGATGCACACTGGCTGCCCAGCCCAGCTTGATGGACCTGCGCTGGCAATCTGCAGCATCCTGGGCTCTGAGCACCATTAGCAGAAGGCCCTCGTGGCCATTCTGAAGGTGGCCGTGCACTAAAGCAGGGCCTCTGGCAGTGGCTGGAGCTCCTGGAGCATTTGGCACGGCTGGGATAACTCTGCCCATGCTGCAAAGCCAGATCAACATGCATCTTCTCACTGCACATAAGCCTTTGGCATGGACAAATGAGGCCAAGGCCCTGGGCTGGTCGTAACCTGTGTCGCACTGCCCAGCCCGGGGTTCCCATGGCTCCTGTTCTCCTACTCTCTCAGTAAATGCCTGCGTGCTCCTCTCATGCCCCTCTCTGGCTGATTCCCTATCTAACCCTGCAGCTTCTGCATGGCGTGGATTTGAGAAGTGTGTTTTCTCTCTTTTTTTCCTTTTTTTTTTGTTTTGTTTTTTTTTTTGTTCTCCCCTGATTCAGGAAAGGGCAAAGGTTGATGCTGAAAGGAAGGAGCTAGAGAAACTCCGTGCGCTTTACAATGAGTCGAAGAGCCACCTTGATAACTGCCCTGAGTCAATGCGGGAGCAGTTGCGGGAGCAGATGCGAAGGGTCAGTGTCTCACCCCCACCCCTCCCGGACCATGGCCCACCTCCCTCCGCTCCAGCTTAGGCCAGCTCTTCCCTGGCAGCTGGGGCCGCACTGAGAGCGTCGCACCCGGGCCGGAGGAGGCTGGCGCCATGTCGGTAAGCTTGCCGCTCCCGGCCCCGGGGTGCGGTGTGGCTCGGCAGAGTGCGGGGCTGCCCGCCAGTTCCTCTGGACCAGGCAGGGCACAAGCATGAATCCTGCCCCCAGCATGCCAAGGAGGAGCCATGTGCCCCACGGCAGAGCCCCGTGCTGAGTGTGGTGTCCCCTCCTGGGGTTTTGCCCGGCCCCTTGCAGCAGGATTTGCCCTGTATGTAGGCTCAGCCGGGGCTGCACCCCTGCCTGGAAGCTGCGATGGAGGACGGGTGCTCAGGGCCGGGGCTGCCTGGATGCTGAGCGTCCCTGGGCGTGGAGGTGTAGCTGTGTCCATGTGCCTGGCGCTGGCTGCAGGAGCTGGGATGCACAGGAGCTGGTTCCTGTCCTGGGGTACCATCCCCAGGCTGCCTCCCGATGGGAGCCTCAGGGAGCTCTGTGTCCCTGTGTGTGTTTGCTTCCAGCAATTTCCTGCAAGCATTTATTTACACAGTCCCATCACAGTTTATGTTAGCGCTGGTCTGCAGCATTTTTTCCCATTATCTGGTATTTTCTGGTAGCTGCTGGCTCTCTCCAGCTGCAGCTGGGGCAGCCCTCATGGGCATCGCCTTTCCAGGCTGGTGCAGACATCCAGCACTGGATGTGGCCCTGGGTGACAGCAGGTGCTGCCTGCAGTGCATGGCAGGCCGGGATGCTCTGTGGCCCAGGAGGCAGTGGAGTGGCCCAGCGCTGCGGTTCTGGTGTGCAGCAGCCCCAGCAGCTGCCCTCATGCCCTCTGCACTGCATGTGGCCAAGGAGCAGTGGCTGCCCTGCTCCTGGAGCGTGGGAATGTGTTCTCGCAGTGGGAGCACTGCTGGGGCAGTGTTTGCAGACCTGAGCTGAGTGTCACCATCCCACGGTGCCGCCATGGCTTCAAGTCTGGGTGGCATTTGTCTGCAGTGGTGCTGGTCCATGGGGACCTGCCTGCCCTCAGCTCGGTGACGGCGCTTGCCATGCTCCTGGCGTGGTGGTGGTGATGGCACGTGGCAGTTCCTGGCTCTGCAGCCTGGCAGAGCGTGGCCCCAGCCTGGATGGGGTTGGGCAGGAGCTGCGGTCTGGCTGAGGTCTGGGGGCAGCTCCTGGCCATCGTGAGCAGCTCATCCCATGGGATCTGTGCCCAGTGCCTCCTCCTCCGCCTTTCCACGGAGGCAAGGGAGTGAGTGGCTGCCCATTGTGTGTCTGAAGGAAGCAGAGGCCCTGGAGACAGAAACCAAGCTGTTTGAGGACCTGGAGTTCCAGCAGCTGGAGAGGGAGAGCCGGCTGGAGGAAGAGCGCGAGGCGCGGAGCCAGCAGCTCCTGCAGAGCAGGGCCGAGTACCTCTGCAGCATCACCCGCAGGAAGGTAGGACACGGGGCAGGGGTCCCATGTGGGCTGCCCCCAGCACCCTGCATCCCTCGCCGCTGAGCTCAGCCCCACTGTCCCCTAGGAGCGGGTGGCTGCGCTGGATGCCCAGGCCGCCCAGATCCGGCTGCAGAGCACGCAGGAGGCTGAGCGCCTGGCCCAGCAGAGGAATGACGTCCTGCGGCTGCTTCAGAAGGTAATGGTGGAGGGTTGGCTCATGCTCCCTGGCATTGGGGGTGCCCCAGCACTGCGTGCTCACACCATGGATGCGGGAGTGTGCAAAGTGTTGTGTGTTCTCCGGGGGAGGGTGGAGCTGCTGCTTGCACAGAGCTGTCCCAGCAGCATCCTCTGCTAGGGAGAAACCTGGGGTGTCCCTGTGCAGGGCTGGGCAGGGCCCTGCAGTATCGCCATTTGTGGATGTCACTGATCAGGCTGGGATGGGGCCCTGCCTCCTCCTGCAGCAGTGTTGGCAGGTTGGGGTGAGCTCAGTGGGGCCTGGCCGCGAGGTGGTGGTAACCTTCTTGCTGTCTCTGCTCTTGCTGTCACTATGTGCTCAGGAGAAGGAGAAGCTTGCATCTCTGGAGAGACGGTACCAGCTTGTCACAGGTGGCAGGAGCTTCCCCAAGATGTCATCAGCTCTCAAAGAGGTAACTGGGGAGGAGGGGTACTGTCCTGAGCTGCTCTCAGCAGCGGGGATGTGCCCGGTGCACTGCAGCTTTTGTCTGCAGCAGTTCCTCTGCTTCCCAGTGCCTTCTGCCTGAAGCTGGGCACTCCGCTGCTCCAGGCTTGTCCGTGGGCTGCAGGAACCATCACCAGGGAGGGAGGGAGGGAAATACCGCAGAGCTGCTCTTAGGAGCAGCAGCCCTTTTGTTCCAAAGTTTCTGAGCCCGTCCATGGTGTTAGTGGGCAGCATGCCGAGGGCTGAGCGCCACAAGAGAGGGGCAGCACTGCTGCATGGCACTTTGCAGCCTGGCTCTGAGTGCTGGGGCTGTGCTGCTGGGGAGAGGGGCAGGGCGGCGGGGTCCCCTTGTGCCACTGTAATGCTGCATGCCCTGGGGACGTGGGCTCCTGCTGCTGTGACCCCACTGCCTCTGCCTGCCTTGCCTATGTGCTCTTTGCTTTCCTGCAGGAAACCCTCCATATCTCAGAGCCTTATGAGCTGCTGGAGGGAGCTAAGCCCCTGAGCCCCCTGCCAGGAGCAGCTGCCTCCTTAGCTTCTCCTTCTGCCCACTCCTACCCCAAGGCACACGAGGTAACAGCACTAACTGCATGTGCTTGCGCATGTGCTCCGCACAGGGCAGGCCAAGCCCCTGCCACAGGTCTCCTCGCAGCTGGGTGGGCACCAGCCCCCTCCCCACTAATGGGGCCTCGGGCAGCATGGCATGCCAGGCAGGAGCAGGCCAAGGTGGTGCAGCCTGCCTGCTCCCCATTCAGCTGTTTGGCACTTGAGCTCGGTGACTTGAGCCTGGCACCAGATGTCCATCCCTGCCGTGCTCCTCCTGCTCGGGGTTGGCGCTGGGCTGCTGCCGTCTGCTTTAATCGCAGTGCTGTGCTGCGTGGATGCCCTGCACTTCCCCTTTGCTTAGCGCTGGTTGGGGAGCTGGCTGCCACCCAAAAGCAGAACAGGCTTTCCAAAATGCATGGCATCAGCTTGTTTGGTTCAGGAAGTGTGAGGAAGTGTCTTTTGAGCTGGCTGGCAGGCAACACTTATCTGTGAACTTCTGACAGTGATGAAGCAGTGAGGGCAGGTCCATGTCAAGTGCCTGCACGTGCAAGGCTCTCCAGTGAGGGCCTGGCTCTGGCTGCCAGCAGCACCGCACTCTGCACATGAGCCCCTGTGCCTGCAGGGCTGGCATGCAGGGACTTGTGCTCCTGCCTGCCCTCTGCTCTGCAGTGTGCAGGGCTGGCAGCTGTGGGATGGTGCATGCGGGGAAGCTCTCAGGTGCTCCCTGGCCTGTGCTGGGCTGATGCAAAGCAGCTCAAGGCACCTCCTCTGGTGCTGTCTTGTCACAGAGCACTTGTGGGCAGCATGCCTCTGCCCAGGGACCTTGGGGACCCTGGGCTCAGGGTGGTGGGAGCTTGGTAGTGCAGGATCTTGGCAGCGCAGGTTGGAGCCCTCTGTCCCCAGTACCCAGCGATGCTGCACATAAAGCAGCAGAGGCGCCGTGCTGGGACACCCAGCCCTGCTTGCTGGCAGCTGCAGACTGGGACAGCAGCGAGGCAGGAGAGGGCTCAGCTGGTGGTGGTGGGGCGCGTGCGTGCATGGGGAGGTTTGCTCCTGCTTTGCGGTCAGTGCCATGAGGCCAGCACATGGGTCTAACTCTCCTCCTTCTCCGCCATGGATTTCTAGGAGTACATGAGGCTGTCTGACGTTTTCAGGTTCTACAGCAATGCATACGGCTCCAGCCTGGACACTAAAGCTTCTGCTGTTGCCCCTGCTGCTGCTCAACGCTCTTTCTTGCTTGCTGTGCCCCCTGCAGCCAATGAGGTACCTGCTCCAGAGCATGCTCGGTTGCCTTCCAGGGGCTCCTGCTCTGTCCTGGGCAGCACTGGGGGAAGCAGGGCAGTGCCGGGCTGGCTGCACGGCTGCCTCCTGTGCCCAGTGCTCAGAGCTCGCCTGTCCTCTAGGCTGGGTAATTTGCTGCAGCTGAGCAGGCAGGAGCAGTGGGAGCACTCCAGTCTCCTTGCTGGGGAGTACTTCTTGTCTGCTCCGTATGGGGCTCAGGAGCAGAGCAGGGTGCAAGGGGATCAGTGTGGCAGCCCTTCACCACTTGGCTCTGGGGCTCTCGTGGGCTGTGGCTGCTGCTCCTATGAGAGGAGGATGTGAAGCTGGTGAGGACAGAGCTTCCTCCCTGTTGCACAGCGCCTGGGCTGGGCAGGACGAGGGCATGGAGAAGGAACGTCTGAGGTCCTGCTCTGCACTCATAGCACCAAGTGCGAGCAGCACTGCCTGATGCCCTTCCTCTAGGGGACGTTTTCTGAGGGCTTGTCCCCATCGCTGTCTGTTCCTCTGTGCCTGTCTTTGCCTGGCTGTCCTTGTGCGCAGCTGTTCTCCTGGCTCACTTTGCTTCTCTCTGCCCAGTACGTGACCGTTGAGCAGCTCTCGGGGATCCTGGGCAGCCTCAGTGCCCCTGCTGGTTCCCCCTTGGGCCATGCCCCTCCAGCTCCTTCATCCTCAGCCTGTGCTCCTCTTCCTCCTTCTCTGCCGGCTCTCTCTTCTCCCTCCATCTCTGCAGAGGTTTGTGTCCCATTTCCCTCCCTATGCCCTCAAGCTCTCCCTGGGTGGAGGGGGGTGCTGGCAGGCTGAGGGGGACACATAGAAAAGGCTGAGGTTCCCGGGTGCTGCTGTGCAGCCCTGGGGTCTGCCCCTCCCCGCCCATGCCCCTGCTGCCTGGGGCCAGGCACTGCACAGGCATAGGGCAGAGGTGCTCTGACCTCTCGTTCTCTGTTTGTGTCTGTCCCTCTCAATGTTTTTGTCTGTCCCTCCCATCTTGTGTGGCATCTCTCTTCAGATGGAGAAGCAGCTTCCAGGGGGGCCAGCGTGGCTCCCTGCTCTTGATTTAGAGAAGTGGTACCAGGAGGTCATGGCTGGCTTTGAGACCTCCTCCCCTGTCTCTCCTCCTTCTTCTCCTCCTCCACTTCCAGCTAAAGCTCACTCTTCTCAAAAGCCTCTCCAGGTAACGCTCTGCTTCCCCTGCAGCCCCATGGGGCAACAGCCTGGGGACCGCATGGTGCAAAGCTGCTGTACTTGAGGGGGGCAGATGGTGCTCGTAGCCCAGGAGGGCTCCTGGCGTGGCTCATTGGGGTGCTGGAGTCCACAGCAGTGTGGAGCCGTTCCTTCCAGCACTGCTCTGTGCTGGTGCCTCAGTTGTCGCAGCAGCAAGGGCATCGCTGGGGTGAGCAGACCCGCACAGTGCAGAGTGCATAGGGCCAGGGCAGCACGGGAGCTGGCACCGGTGTTAGGGTCAGGGAAGCTGAAGCTCCCTGCCTGATGTGGGAATTTGCGAGCTCCTTTTCCCATCTCACCTCTGCTTCTTTGTGCCCAGGTCTATCGTGCCAAAATGGAGGGTGACAGTGGTGTGCTCACCCCTTGGATGAAGAGCAGCACCCCGTCATCCTCACAGCTCAATATTTCCATGCTGGGGCGCAGCCCCTCACCCAAGGTATGGCTGCAGGGGAGCTGCACCCTGTGCAGGGCTGCTGCTGCCCGGCACCTGGTGCCAGCCCCATCCTGAGGGCGTGGGACACTGCTCACCAGGTGCTGTCTCTCCCCAGGGCCCCTCGCATGCCACGAGCCATGCAGGCAGCCTGCCACGCAACCTGGCAGCCACGCTGCATGACATCGAAACCAAGCGGCAGCTGGCCCTGCAGCAGAAGGGTAAGTGCCAGCTGCACCCTGCCGCAGCTCCGTGGGGCTGTGGCTTCCCTCCCAGCCACCCAGGGCAGTCCGGGCTCTGGCGGTGCTCTGGCCTCTTTGTGCAGCTTGGCCAGTGCCTGGCGGAGGAGGGAGCCTGGCTTTGTCCCTTCCCTGCCCAGCTGAGGGCAGCGGGGCAGCAGGAGCCCCGTGGGCAGCACGGCCAGAGGCACCAGCAGGGCTGGGGCGGGACGCAGCGCCTCTCATGGTCTCTCGCTTTTCCCCTCTCTCTCCCCTTCCCTCAATCCCTCCGCCCGATGGTGCGTCTCCAGCCGGCCCGCTCCCAGCAGAGCCCTCGCCACCAGGCGATGTACCAGGTAGAGATGTGGAGCAGCACGGGCTGCCTAGAGTAGCCCCCAGGCAGGAGCATGGCTGTTCGCTGATACTTTCTGCAGGGATGGGGAAGGGCACGGCCAGCCAAGACTGCAGGGTGCCCGTCAGCGTCTGGTTATGGACAAACTCCCAACCCCTGCGGGCGTTGCATGACACAGGAGTTGGGAGAAGCTTAGTGCTCTGTGCCTCGCGTCCACCCAGGGGGACAGGAGCCCAGGCCTTGCCTCATCCCCCTGGGGGCTGTGCTGCGGGGCCCGGACAGATGATCATGCCTGCGAGACAAGGGGTGAGAGTGGGTGCATTGCAGGGCTGTGCCTTGGCCAGCACCTTGGTTCATGGCATTCTTTAGGGCAGAGCTGCTGCTCCCTGAGGCTAGGCTTTGGGCTTGGCACACGCGCTCCCAGGCTGATCCCCCGCCAGTGCTTTGCCTGGTTTGCTCCTGCCAGCCTGATGCATGTGCCCCTGGGCTGCCTCCGCCATGTGTCCGAACGTGGGCAGGGCCATGGCCCCGTGTGTGGCTCTGTGCCAGCCGAAGGTCTGGAGGAGCAGCCGCGGCATGTGTCCCTGGGCAGGGCTGTGCCATGTCAGCCCTGCATCTGGAGAGGGCAACACAGCTCTGGTGGCTGTGAGCGCAGCGGGGCCAGGCCTGCCCAGCCCTCTTCTGCACAGCCAGGGCCGGCACCAGGGTGCCATCTCACCCAGGGCTCTGAGCCCAGCTCCTCCCCAATAGGTGCTGCTGCCTGGAGCACTCTCTGCAGCCACCCAGCAGCCACAGCTGCAGTGCCCACCTCCATCTCTGCTATCCCACCCCGACCCCTGTGGCACTGCCGGGGACACTGAGCCTGGAGCGCAGCTCCCCAGTGGGTGTTCGCTAGGTACAGGTCTGCATGCACCCGTTGCATACGGTGCTCAGCAAGACGTGGTGCTGTGGCAGAGCCAGAGCCAGGCTATAGAGGATGGCCCCAAGCTTGGCTGTGGTGGGCTCTGAGTGCAGCAGGTCTGTGCTGCTCTGTGCCCATGCAGCAGAACCTGCTGCGCCCAGCCACCCGCTGACCTGCCTCTCCTTCTTCCTGGGGCGCAGGTCAGCAGGTGATTGAGGAGCAGAAGCGGCGCCTGGCAGAGCTGAAGGAGAAAGCAGCGGCCGAGGCTCAGTCACAGTGGGAAGCCCTGCACGGGCAGTCACCCTTTCCCCCTTCCTACCCTCCTCTCATGCATCACTCCATTCTCCATCACCACCACGCCCACGGTGTGGGGCCCCGGGCCGAGGAGCTGGACCACGCGTATGACACCCTCAGCCTGGAGAGCTCAGACAGCATGGAGACCAGCATCTCCACGGGCAACAACTCCGCCTGCTCACCTGACAACATGTCCAGGTAATCCCAGGGCTGGTTCTGGCCCTAGGTTGAGCAGTGGAGGAGTGCAGGCTGTGTCCAGTTTGGCCCGGAGTCCTCGCCATAGGCATTTCTGCTGCCAGGAGAGCCAGGACGCCCTGCCCAGCCTGCCAGCCCCATGAGCAGCAGACCCCAACCCCACACAGACATGGGGGCATGGGGGGCTCTCTGGCACTGCTGGGGCTGTGCTTGAGTGTTGCGTGGGAGCTGCCTGCTGCGAGCTGTTTGCTGTGACACCTTCATGGCACCATCCTCCATCCCACATCCGCCTGCAGTCTCCACCAGCAGCAGCTCTCCAGGGCTGATCCATGGGGCACCCTGTCCTTGCTCCAGCCAAGCATGGGGGCTTTGCAGCTGTATCCCAAGAGCCCCCAGCAGCAGTGGGTGATGCTGAGCCAGCCCCTGGCACAGGCAGGGCAGTGCTGTGCACGCTGGGATGGCTGGCAGTGCTATGGGCGTGTGTTGGCCATGCAGCACCCGGTCCTCTGCAGGGTGGCAGCTGTGCTTGTCTTGCAGCATGAGCGGGATGGATGCAGGGAAGATTGAGGAGATGGAAAAGATGCTGAAGGAGGCACACGCTGAGAAGTCGCGGCTCATGGAATCCCGGGTGAGCAGGTGTACCCGTGGGAGCAGGCTGGGATAGGGGGCAGGGGCTGTGTCCCATACCCACCAGGCTGAGCACCCCTGTGCCTGCAGGAGCGGGAGATGGAGCTGCGGCGGCAGGCACTGGAGGATGAGCGCCGGCGCCGGGAGCAGCTGGAGCGCCGGCTGCAGGATGAGACCGCGCGCCGGCAGAAGCTGGTGGAGAAGGAGGTCAAGATGCGGGAGAAACATTTCTCGCAGGTGCGGGGCTTTGGGATGCAGCTCCCGGCTCCTCCTGTGGTGCTGCCATTGCAGCCTGGTGGTGCTGGTGGGGCACAGGCCTTGGTGCTGTGCTGCGCAGCGAGGTGTGCAGGGCAGTGTTGCTTCCCCAGGCCCGGCCCCTGACACGGTACCTCCCCATCCGCAAAGAGGATTTTGACCTGCGGCTGCACATCGAGTCCTCGGGCCACAGCGTGGACACATGCTACCACGTCATTCTGACCGAGAAGATGTGCAAGGGCTACCTCGTCAAGATGGGGGGCAAGATCAAGTCTTGGAAAAAACGCTGGTTTGTCTTTGACCGCATGAAGCGCACCGTCTCCTACTACGTGGGTGAGTCCCTACGTGTGCCCCTGTGCTCAGCCCACCCAGGTGCCAGCCAGGGCCTGGCCTTCAGCCCAGCTTGGGGCCAGAGGGCTCCTGGCTCCCCTGCTGCACTCGTGCTGTGTCCCACGTACCCGCCCGCAGTGCCACTGCTGACACTGGTTCCCTCTCTCGGCAGACAAACATGAGACCAAGTTGAAGGGCGTCATCTACTTCCAGGCCATCGAAGAGGTTTACTACGACCACCTCCGCAGCGCTGCGAAGGTGAGAGCCGGGTGCTGGGGTCACTGTGTGGGGGCACGGTGTCACCCCACTCCATGCCATGGGGAGGTGGGGGCAGCCCCGTGTCGGTGCTGACCCCCTGCTCTCCTCCACAGAGCCCCAACCCCATGCTCACATTCTGCGTGAAGACCCACGACCGCCTCTACTTCATGGTGGCACCCTCGGCTGAGGCCATGCGCATCTGGATGGACGTCATCGTGACGGGGGCCGAGGGCTACACGCAGTTCATGAACTGAGGGCCATGTCGGGCCGCGGGGCTCGGGGCCGGGTGTGGGCAGCCGCGGGGAGCTTTTTTTATGTTGACTTTTTAAAAACAAAATTTATTCGAAACGCGTTGGAGCACTGAGACGTGAAACGAGGCGGGGCGAGGCCCAGGGAGGGAGGAGCGGGGCTGGGGCCCAGGCACCGTCCTCCAACCACAAGGAGGCGTGCGCGCCTCTGTTTGTCGTGGCGTTGCGCGCGTGCGNCGCGTCCGGGCCGGGGGTTGCGCGAGGCGCGGGGCCGCGGGTGCAGCGCCGAGCGGAGGAGGGGGCGGCGGCCGCCGCTGCGGGCCGGGAGCCGTCACGGCGAGGATGGCGCGGTGCTGGATGCTGGCTTGGCTGCTGCTCGCCTGCTGCCCGCCACGGACAGGTACACGGCTCAGCCCGGGCCGCGGCGCCCGTCCGGGGCTGCTCCCGTAGGGCCGAGCTGGGCCGCTTCCTATCGCCGGGTCCCNTCATGGTGGCACCCTCGGCTGAGGCCATGCGCATCTGGATGGACGTCATCGTGACGGGGGCCGAGGGCTACACGCAGTTCATGAACTGAGGGCCATGTCGGGCCGCGGGGCTCGGGGCCGGGTGTGGGCAGCCGCGGGGAGCTTTTTTTATGTTGACTTTTTAAAAACAAAATTTATTCGAAACGCGTTGGAGCACTGAGACGTGAAACGAGGCGGGGCGAGGCCCAGGGAGGGAGGAGCGGGGCTGGGGCCCAGGCACCGTCCTCCAACCACAAGGAGGCGTGCGCGCCTCTGTTTGTCGTGGCGTTGCGCGCGTGCGCAACGTGCCATAAAGCAAGCTTCCGCCCGTCCCCTCCCGAAGCTCCGCCTCCTCCTTCCCGGCCAATAGCGCTGCAGCTCCCGTCGTGCCCGCTTCCGGCTGTCCCTGACGTGGCCCAATAGGGGCGCGCAGGCNGAGAGCGGCAGCACTGAGCGGGGGCTGCGTCCGCCCCGGGCCCGCGCCGTGTCCCGGCGATTCCCCTCGAGGCCGCGGGGCCCCTCTCGGCCCCTTCCCACAGTTTTGCCTCTTCCTGCGCAGAGCCCCTGGCCGTGATGTCCGTGGACATGGGCAGCGAGTCCATGAAGATCGCCATCGTGAAGCCGGGCGTGCCCATGGAGATTGTCCTCAACAAGTGAGCGGCGTCCTGCGGGCGGGGGGAACCCTGGGAGCGGCTGCTGCTCACGGGGGTTTCGGGGCTGTGTCACCGGGGCTGAGGCGTCATCGCAGATACCCTCGGGAGTCAGAATTTGGGAATGAGGGGGTTCGAATAGCTCTGTTTCTGTGTTATGAGAGGAACATCCCTGTCTAGTTTGCCTTCACTCCTTGTGCTTCCTGGTGTACCTGAGCAGCTGCGGGGCACAAGGCTGAGCCCTGGGGGGCAGCAGTGCGATTTTCACCCCCATCTGAGGGGAGCTGAGCTGTGCTTTGTGGGCCGGGCAACCCAGGATCTGAATAATTGAGAATGTGTTGTGATACAAATGTGAGAGGATGTGGTATCATGTTCCTGTGTGTGGAATATCCGTTCTCCATAAAGGAACACGAAAGCTGGTTTGTCTTCCTGCACCTGCTCAGAACCTGCAGTCACTTATGAGGCACATAGAACTTCTCTTTCACTTGGCTGCTGGTGCTCCCACCAGGCCCCGAGACAGTGGAGAAGCTGCAGGTGGGAGAGGATGTGTGCTCAGGGGCATCCTCACTTTCTAGGAGTCCAGACTGAGATAACAAGTGCATTTCTCACCCAGCTCCCTGAGTCTTGACAGTCCTTGGCAGAATGAGAGAGCTGTCTGGCTTTGCTCACTGTAGGGAAGCAAAAATAAAGCAAGTTTTGTCTAATTAGGAAATAGAATGTTCCAGAAAATTGCTCCTGAGTCTTTCATCTTCAGGGCAAGTCATTTTGTTGTAGCCTTGTTAGAGAATTGCTAACATGTTACAAGGCATTCCCTGTGCAGATATTTATGAGCTTACTGGGCAACTTTAGGCCATTTAATAGTTATCATAGAGAAATACTCATCTTTGAGCTTTTATGCTTGATTTCTTGCAAAAATGATTGGGAATCATTTTTGGGAAAAGTAAGTCTGCCACGACAACTTGAGCTATTCATTTGAAAGTTAGCTGTCCACGTTTCAGTCAAGCACATTTTTCCTTGTCATAAAGTACATTGAAAAGTATGAAAGTTATGAGGAGAGATGGTGTTATTGCAGCTCCTTCAATTAATGGAGCTTGTCTTTCTCTCAGTAGGTGGTATTTGAGCATGTTCCTTCAGTCTTTCTGAACTGAAAATGCTGCCATTTGTCACTAGGACCTCTGTATTGAATGTTCAGCTGTATCCCTTCTTTCCTCTCTATATAGGGAATCACGGAGGAAAACACCCGTGGTTGTTTCTTTGAAGGAGAATGAGCGTCTCTTTGGTGACAGTGCACTAGGAATGGTAAGAGATTTTGTTTCTTGTTATGCTAGCTGTAGTTTATGTACATAGAAAGCATGTTCCTGCTATTGGGTCCTTCATGATAAACATCTGGTTTTGGAGCAAGTTTTATTTCTTGTCCTCTACTTCCTTTCTCATTTCCTTGGCGTTTTACTGGCTTTCTCTACTGGCTCTTTGTGTACAGGCCTGTGCTCCAAACTCCTCTCACAAGAGCTGTTCACCACATAGTTTGGGAGAGGTTTGTTTGACAGTAGCAAAACCAAAGAAATGCAGTTGGGTGATTTTCTTTCTTTCTTTCTGTAGTCCATAAGGACCCCCAAGGTGGCCTTCAGATACTTTCAAGATCTGCTGGGTAAGCACATCAATAACCCCCAAGTGGCACTGTACCAATCCCGATTCCCAGAGCATGAACTGGTGAAGGATGAGAAGAGGCAGACAGTTATCTTCAAGCTGTCCCAGTAAGTGACTCCTGGGTTCCTTATGGGTCGGGCCTTTGCTATTGGACTTAAATAGCTGAGTGTATTTGCAATTTCTTCCTCATTGTTTCTTGTAGGGTAATACGGTATTCTCCAGAGGAAATGCTCGGTATGGTCCTGAACTATTCTCGTGGTCTGGCTGAGGAATTTGCAGGTTGGAAAGATTTATCTGTTTCTTACAGTATCTGAATATGTCTGCGTATCGTAAGACTTAAATAGAGACAGAAAGTGTCTGAAAACCCAAGGGTTCTTAGAGTGTTGGGTCTCATCAGCCATAGGTGGTAAAACTTAGCAGCTAACAAGTCATTGTTTATTTCCAATATGATGTGAGTTTAGGGTCTTAATCATAGCGCAGGGAACAGGTCCCCCGTATCCTACACAACCTGGCAGTGAAGGACCCTCACTGGCAATCTCTTGAGAAGGCAGAAGTGTTTTCTCATTTGAGTGTCAGTAGAGCAGAGGCACATTAGTAGGTATGTGCAAGAGTAGATGGAAATGACTGTTCAAGTCTGTGTTGTAACTGGTCTGGATGGAGACTTACTGCCAGAATTGCACTACAATTAAAGAGCAAAAATTGCCCTTTATTGTGAAACTTCTTAACAGATGAGAAGCTATCACACATTTTTCATGCTTTGGTGGTATTGAAATAAAAAAGTAATAAAAATTACAGGTAAATTTCATTGACCTGCTTGATTTGCATCATTACGGGAAGCTGTGTGGTTGTTTAGTAACATCAGAACCAGTCCAAATACTCTTTACTTTGGAGAGCGAACAGAATCCAGTGATAAAGTAACGCTCCGTGAAGATCACATTTGCTGAAGCCTAATGCACCTCAGAGCATATGAGATCATTTTAACGCATGAAAGAGAAGTAGTAGACTTGTCACTTTATGAGAATCTGAAAAGTCTGCTTGATTTCAACAGGAAACAAACATTAATCTCTAACAATACTGGCTGCTGATATTGCTTTGTGATTGAATTATGTAGGAGTCTTTAGCTTGGATTCTCTGGCTTTGATAGCATCACTCTGTTACAATGCTTTTGCATGTGGCTACTCTAATCGAGCTACTTGTTCCACCAACTCTTTCAGAGCAGCCCATCAAGGATGCAGTGATCACTGTTCCTGCCTACTTCAACCAGGCGGAGAGGAGGGCAGTTCTGCACGCTGCTCGCATGGCTGACTTGAAGGTTCTGCAGCTGATCAATGACAACACTGCTGTAGCATTGAACTATGGAGTTTTCAGGAGGAAAGACATCAATGCCACTGCACAGGTAGGTGTAGCTGAGAGATGCAGAGTCCCGTGTAAGTGCGTGCATGCAGGAGAGAAAGAGCTACATGCTAAGTCAAAAGGACTTAGCAGCAAGGAAGTGGACCTGCTGTTCAACCAGTCTCCTCAACAAGATGAAGAGAAGAAACTCCGTGTGAATGTGATAGAGCCTTAGAAGCCACAAAGCTTCTGTAGTAAGGGCTGGGTGGATGGGAGTTCACATCTTGTAAAGCTGTTCCTTGCCCATCAGCTGCTGGGGAGTAACGTTTTTTTTTTTTTTTTTTTTTTTTTAAAGATACTGGAAGGCTGACTCTGAAATAGTTGATTTTGCTGAGATTTAAGAAACTTCAAAAGAGCAAAGCTTTGTTTTCTGATTTACAGAATGGGTGAAAGTTTTTCTTGTTTACTTGGGTCAAACATGACCCTGACCATCTCCTTAGTTTGATTGAAGTACAAGTCCTTCATCTCCGTCGTATGGTATAAAGCCAGACTAGGAAATTGATAACCTTAGTTTCTACCAAGCTTGGAAAGCCGTGGGTTCTTTCCTTATTCATGGGGTATATCCAGGTGTTTCTGCTTCACCGTCCCAGCTTCTCTTTTCAGAATATCATGTTTTACGACATGGGAGCAGGAAGCACCATTTGTACTATTGTTACGTATCAGACAGTGAAAACTAAGGACTCGGGAACCCAACCTCAATTGCAGATCCAGGGCATTGGGTAAGAATTCAACATGAGTTGCACAAAACCCACGTGTCTCAGGAAAGAAGTCATTTGCTTTACAGTCTCTTCTAAACAGAATCTTTCAGTGAGACTTCAGCATGGTAATTTGGATAATAAAGTGGGAAACATTAAGAGTGAGAAAGCTACAGTTATTAATAATTCTCACATCATTGTCTCGTGCAGAAGGTGGCTGAGAACTTGCAGGAGCCCAGTAGGTAACTGGTATACGTAATCTATTTCAGGCTATTTTATAACAGCTTCAGCACATTTCAGCATAATTCCATTTCATGTAATCTTATGAAAGTAGTGTGTGTTAGTTTGGAAAAACTGGAAAATCCTTCTGGAGAGGAATGAAAATGCACTGCAGTTAAATGTTGTCAAATAAGAAGGGGGAGTTGCTGTACATATCCAGCTCAGCAATTTTAGCTCTAAAACACTTCCGCTACTGTTTCTGAGAAAATACCTTGGTCCTGACACAGCCATCCCTTGGCTGCTCAGCTTTTTCATGTGCTTAGCAACGTGGCCTTTACCATAAACATAGTGAAATTTCTTGTTCAATGGCTATTGTGGTGGCGAATCTTTCTTTTCTTGATTTATAATATATGTTCTTTTTGGAGCAACCATTATTCTTTTGCAGTCACTTAGAGCTGATAGTACTTCAGCTGTTTTTGACAGCTTGCTGCTCTGCGTATTTGTGAAATAACGTGGGGTTTGTTTGCCTACAACTTGTTTTGACTTACTGTATCCTGATTCTTTCTTTTGCTCAGGTTTGATCGTACTCTTGGGGGTTTAGAGATGGAGCTTCGTCTCCGAGATTATTTGGCAAAACTCTTTAATGAGCAGCACCCCTCAAAAGATGTCCGCAAGAATCCCCGGGCCATGGCCAAACTGCTGAAGGAGGCCAATCGTCTGAAAACTGTCCTGAGTGCCAATGCTGACCACGTAGCACAGGTGTGGCCTTCGGATGTGGAATTTCCAGGGTTTTATTAGGACTGATGATGGGATGATGTTATTTAGATTAAAATAAGCGTAATTAGCTGTTTGAAATATAAATAATAATATTAAAAGCCAGCTGTCCCTCTGCAGTGTCAGTATGCTGAAATGCATCACTCCTGGTATCTCAGAGGTGGTGCACTGGCAGTTCCTCTAAACCTGTGCCCAATTAGTAGCAAAACTGATCAAATGACTGCATTGAATGAGAGTTAGTTGTGTGGGGCTTGGTACATAAACTTTCACAGGGTTTGAGAGAAGCTGTCTGTTATGTCTGCGTTCCATCCTTTCATCACGTTAGCAATTAGAGGGCTCAGATGGAATGCCGTAAGGTCCTAGGCACTTTAACAAAACTGAAACTTTGATACGCTAGGCAAATTAGGCAAAGATTTTGCTTGCAGAATGCTCTGTGAAAATTACATTCTGACTTTTTCCCCCCTGAACAGATTGAGGGGCTACTGGATGATATTGACTTCAAGGCCAAAGTCTCAAGGCAAGAATTTGAGGATTTGTGCTCTGACTTGTTCCAACGAGTCCCAGGACCTGTGCAGCAGGCTTTGAGCAGCGCAGAGATGAACCTGGTATGTTGGGGAATGCATTAAGAAGTCTGAAGGTTTCTGTTTGTGGAGCTGCTGTCTCATGATCAAAGCATCAGTGACTCTGTTATTTGACAAGGCATTAGTGCTGCTGAGAGGTACAGATGCCTGCTGCTGTAATAAAGAGCGGTGTTGCACAAGTTCCTTTCTGCATTGTCGAGCCAGGAGCCTGTCTTGGCTCTCTGCAGTTTCCACAAGAAACAAGGTAGTTGGAGGAGTGGTTTGTTTCTGTTACAAAATCTGTACTCTTGGGCTGGAGGTTTTTAAGACTGCTCTTTCTTTGTTCTGTCTGGGATGCTGGTTCTGGTACGTCTTCTGGAGACGGAGTTACTGCTGTTCAGCCTTCTCCTTTGAGCATTCCCTTTAGAAGCCCTGTTGCTGACTGTAGTTGAAGTAAATGCGGTGCAATCCATTGAAGAAAATTATTGTGCTATTAAATGTTCACATTTCAGGGTGCCAGAATACTCTTGCCCATATTTTGGCTGATATTCAAAGCAAGACAATGAGATGAATCAGAGGTTTTCATCTCTTCTGGTCCAGCTTGCCATATGAGTCATTGGCTTCTCTGGCGTGAGCTGTACTCTGTTTAACTGATTTTGACTGAAGTCCCACATTTCAGGTGACTTTCAGCAGTGGCCATATCAACCCTGTTTGATAGACCTGCTTCCAGATTCCTATTGCTGGCATGTCTCATGTCAGCCTGTCTGAGACCTCTCAGGCGCTGACCTGCATTCGGACTGAAGCATGTAGCATGGTTATTCTCAAAGCACCACATCAGTGTGTGGTGACTCGGGAAACGCCATAAGGAAGCCCTGAATTTAGCTTTCCAAAATTGCTTTCTCAAAGACAAGGTGACTGTTTCCAATCCCTAGGATGGAATTGACCAAGTGATTCTAGTTGGCGGTGCCACACGGGTCCCCAAAGTGCAGGAGGTTTTGCTGAAAGCTGTGGGCAAGTGAGTATGTGAGGCCCCCTTCTAGTATGTCTCCTACTGACAAGTTGCTGCTCGTGGGAGTGGCTGCAAAGCTCATGCCTTTTGCTTTTCACTTCATAGAGAAGAACTGGGCAAGAATATTAATGCTGATGAGGCTGCTGCTATGGGTGCAGTCTACCAGGCAGCTGCTCTGAGCAAAGCCTTTAAGGTGAAGCCTTTCGTGGTTCGAGATGCGGCTATGTTTCCTATCCAGGTAACCTTTTGCTTGCCTTCTTCTATGCAAGGTATAGGTAAATGGGGTTGTGTTGGGAGAAGTGTTTCAGGTGACCTGTTGGATTTTTAGGGGGTAAGGAAATTGTGCACATCTTTCTGCCAATATTATAGAGAAAACAGAAGAAAGTACTCAGTACTATCAAAATGATATCTAAGAAGTCAGGCATTAGAAATATCTGTTGAAAAATGTTTACGTGTGCCCCAACTTGTACATGAGGTAGAGCAGCCAAATGCTGTGTAAACCTCTGATGTAAGATGCTGTGAAGGAAATGTGTAGTTGCCATGTCTTATTTTATGTTTGTGATGCAGGTGGAGTTTACTCGTGAAGTTGAGGAGGATGATAAATCCAAGAGCTTAAAGCATAACAAGAGGATTTTGTTCCAGCGCATGGCACCCTATCCACAGCGTAAAGTTATCACTTTCAACCGCTACACAGATGACTTTGAGTTCTATGTCAACTATGGAGATCTGTCTTTCCTGAACCAGGATGACTTGCGGTGAGTCAGGGCCAGCATCTGAGCAGGCAGCTCCACGATGGTGCAATGTACCCAGCCTGTGTATCTAACTGGCCACCTGTATGTACTTGCAGGTTTGTTCTCCCAACAAATTACATGCTTTAGCAAACCAAACAGTGCTGGTTCCTTACTTTATGCAGTTGTCCATTGCTGTGAATGTGAGAAGTGACTAGCTGTTCTGCACCTTAAGTTTAATTGTTTTCTGCTTTTGTCTTCATCATCAGTATTTTTGGATCTCTCAATCTCACTACTGTGAGGTTAAAGGGAGTTGGGGACAGTTTCAAGAAACACTCAGATTATGAGTCCAAAGGCATCAAAGCTCACTTCAATATGGATGAGAGTGGAGTACTAAGTCTTGACCGGGTAAGTGCCACGCCGTTGTGATATTTGTCAGCCTGCATATTTTCCCAGTTCTGTCCTTGTCTGTGGTAGTGATAGTCCCTGCTTAAAACTAATTCTGTGCTCACCTCTCCAAGGTGGAATCTGTGTTTGAGACCTTGGTGGAAGACAAGCTGGAGGAGGAGTCAACACTGACAAGTAAATGCTGAACTTTGATGTTCATACTGACTGTTGTTTTACCAGCAAGTAGCTGGGATTACTACCAGCATACCATTTATTTGGGGACATCAAGAGCTGTATATTTGGGGGGATAGAAATTAAACAGTTAACCATAGCTTCTGTTTATATGTACAGCTCCAGAAAACGTAAAAGCCCTTTGCAAATGTATTCTGGGTGCTGCAGGGAGCTCTGAAATGTCATGTGCTCCTACGGTGACTGACATGCATTGCAACTTGAGAAATAGATGTTTTCTCCTTATTCACCTATAGCTGATAATTTTGGGAGGCCTGTCCTGAAATGAAGTCCTGCATCCACAGCCCTGCGTCATTCTCCTTTCTGGTTGTCTGTGTTGTGATACTCTGATCTGTGCTTTGCACTGCTTGGATTTTAGAACAAGTGCAAAGTCCACCCTATGCAGAGAAG
Organism: Penelope pileata; assembly: GCA_013396635.1. Classification (NCBI taxonomy): domain Eukaryota; kingdom Metazoa; phylum Chordata; class Aves; order Galliformes; family Cracidae; genus Penelope; species Penelope pileata. The sequence goes on along the minus strand of WBMW01001212.1, from coordinate 16,676 downwards.
TTGGAAATCTGCATGTTTGGAGGTGAAGGAGAGAAGCAGGGATGTCTAATACAGTCACAGGCTGAAGCTTGGAGCTTTTTAGCTGAAGTTACAAGTTTCAGGTTATGCTCCTGCAGAGGTGGATGAAGGTCCAACTTCTGTGAGCATGCAAAAAACACAAAGTCAGGGAAGAATGAGCTTCTGCAATGTGTGTAGTGAACCTGTTGGGAAGCTCCTTGGTGATTATCACAATTGTGAGGATAAGAACTGAGAGTTGAAGATGCCTTTCTTTCTTTCTTTCTTCTTTGAAACCACAATATCCTGGAATTCTTGTCTCCCATTGGCAGAACTTGGAAACACCATCTCAAGCCTGTTTGGGGGTGGTGGTCAGACACCAGAGGCTGGAGAGAACCTGACAGACTCGGTTCAGGTGAGTCATCCAGTGTGACTGCCCAGACAGCTGGAGAGAAGGGAATCTCTAGGTCTTGTTGCAGCTGCTTTGTTTATGCAGAGAATTTTCTGTTCTGCGAAACATTGGCATGGAATTTCTACTTAAAAACACTCTTGATTTCCCCTTTACTTGCCTGTGGTGACCAGGAAGAAGAAGAAAGCCTAGCAGAAGCAGCTAAAGAAGAGCAGGGGGTGAAACAAGGCCAGAAGAGTAGTGCAGAAGATGATGGTGAAGAGCAGGGAGAGGAGAAACAGCAGTCACCACCTCCAGATCAGGCAGAAATGGCCCCTCCAAAAGCAGATTCACGGAAAAAGGAAGAAAGCGAGAAATTAGAGCCTCAGGTAAGCATCGTGTTGAAGAAACGGGACTGAGATTTTGGTGTCTGAGGGGTGTGTTTAAAGCAAATCAAATTCCTGTACTCTTGCCATGCTCAGTGGCATTCTTCTTTCCTTCTTAATGCCCCGACTTGGAATAAGTTGTTTAGTTTGTCTTTGGTCGCAGTAAATGCGTTTTGTCTTTTCTGCTCAAGCCTCTCTTTGTCCTTTTATTCCTTTTTGAGTTGTCAGTGTCTTTTCTGCATACAGAATTCCACACTGCTCCTATGGAAATGTGTTGATGCATGTTTCCAGTTTTGTCCTGCAGGTGTGCCCAAATTTTATTCTTAATTCCTTGAGCAGTCTTGGGTAACCAGATCCTTTCAATTCAGCTGCATTAGAAACATCTTTAAGACTATTTGGAATACAATGCAAATCTGTCCCCTTTCCTGAAAATTCATCCTGTCTGTTGCAGGATCCCAAAGAAAATAGAGAGACTGTGAAAGAGGAAGAACTGTCCAAAACTTCTGGTGCAGGCGCTGCTACCAAAACAGAGGAAGAGAAAAAAACAAAAGCACCCAAAAAGCAGAAGCTTGTCCATGAGATCACCATGGAACTGGATGTAAACGATGTGCCTGACCTGCTGGAGAATGAACTGAAGAGCTCAATGAAAAAGTATGTTTGAAATGGCTCAGCTTGGTTAAAGCATCTAGATGAAGGAAGTGAGTTGCTTTGTGACCGAAGAAAGAGGTGGCTTCAAAAAATACCTTTTCCTGAGTTGTATTCTCTGTGCAAGAGCGATGGCTTTTCTACTCCCTTAAACTGATATGCTTTGAGTGAAACGTGCCTGCCTCAGACCATGATGCCCAATCTGGTCTTAGATTAGCTTCCTGTCTTCGGCAGCTGCTTGTAGCATAAAACTTGCTACTGGGTTTATTGAGTCAAAGAGTGTTTCTGGCAGAAATCAGAACTTTTTCATAATTTAAATCTTTTCCACCTGTCACCTGCCTCTCCTGGAGATAGAGGATTGAAGCAATTACCGTTATTGCTCACGTGGCACAGTTGTGCTCAGGAACAGGTGTATATGATATGGTATTCATGTAAAGGTACTTACTGCCTTCAATTTCTGCTCTATTCACATGCTAGGCTCCAAGACTTGACAGTCAGAGATCTAGAGAAACAGGAAAGAGAAAAATCAGCCAACAGCTTGGAGTCATTCATCTTTGAGACCCAGGTAAGAGAGGAGTAGAAAGAAACGAGAATTCTTGCAATTTGGGTAGAAGTGACTCATGTTGCTTGGCTGATCTGGATGTTCTTTGAGCTGATTTGAAGAGCCCAACTCTTGTCCTTTAGGCACTTCTCTACTGACATTAGGCTTCCCACGCCCATACGGAGTGGAGAGGTTTCTTCAATACATAATGAACACTTCAGCGATTCCAACACATTAAATTTTGGGTTTCTGGTATCCCGAATCTATACTTACACATGTGTTTTGGATCAGTTGCACTCAGGCTGGAAAGAAGTTATGACTTCTCAAGATCTGTTATACAGAAGAGGCAACTAATGTTGGAAATGTGGAAGTTACCATTGTTGCAGCTTTATCATTGTGTAATGCTGCGAGCAGGAGCTCAGGTTTGGGAGGGTCGGGTGAGAATTTCCTAGTCAGTGCATGGAGCACTCCTGGAATTTGGGGTCCGATCCAATTACAAGCGGGTGACCTGGTGGTTTTTCTTTCCACGCTCAGTGGTATTTGAAGGGAGTGCTTGTTTTGTTCTTTTCAGGACAAGCTTTACCAAGAAGAGTACCAATTTGTCTCAACAGAGGAGGAGAGAGAAGAAATTTCCAAAAAGCTTAGTGAAGTTTCAAATTGGATGGAGGAGGAGGGCTATGCAGCTACAACTAAGGTATTGCTCCATGGAGTCAAAATACTAGTCTGTAAATCACCACAGCTGACAGATCCAGCTTAGTCATTTATAATCTAGTTTTTGGAAATGTCTTGCTTCCTCAGTGCATTATGCGCAGATATGTGTATTATCTCTTCCAGTCACAGATGCATGCATGGTCTTGAACAGCCTCAGCAGTAACCTGTTGAATTCACATAAAACTTAGTCACATAGCTTTTTGTAGGGCATGGAAATAGTGTATTTGTTAGAGAACTGCACACCTGCAGTTTTTAATTTCTGGGGTTGATACTGGGCAAGATAATTGTCTCCTTTCTGGTCCCTCCCACCTGCAGGAGCTGAAAGACAAGCTTTTGGAGCTGAAGAAGCTTTGCAGGAACCTCTTCTTCCGTGTCGAGGAAAGGAGAAAATGGCCAGAACGCCTGGCTGCCCTGGAGAGTCTGCTTAACCACTCAAACATCTTCCTCAAGTAAGAGAAAGCTGTTAGGAATAAGAGTTGTGCGGCTGATACTATAAGAGATTCCTACAGAACTTGGCCAGATTGAATGTTTTCTGAAAGTCACTAATGCTTGTGAGGAGAGATGGCTTCCCTAGATCTTGGTTCTGCAGTGTGTGTTAACAGAAGCAGGCAAACCCTGTTTAAACTGGATGGAGAAGCAGTGTCCAATGCTACGTGCACCATCTCAAAGCAAAGTTTTCTTCTTTGTCCTATGGCCTCGTGCTGTTGTGATAGCTGCGTTCGGCCCTATTTTCCATTTCTAGCATCCAGAGATTGATTTAGGACTGTTTCTTGCAGCGGATATAAGAGACACAAATGTAAAATGTACGTGCAGTGGCTATTTATTACTGTTTTTACTGGAGTTGTGAGCGCTGAGTTGCCTGTATGTAGTCTGCTTGGTTAAAAAAAAATTAAACTTTCCTTTTAACTTTAAGGGGAGCCCGAATGATTCCAGAGTCTGACCAAATATTCACAGAAGTGGAACTGGGTACACTGGAAAAAGCAATCAATGAAACAACGGTAATAAGGGATGGAATGATGGGGCAGTTTGGGTTGTGCTTCCAGTTCCAAGTAGTAGATAGTGTATGCCCTATTCCCTGACCTCGAGTGAATGTCTTGTTTCCATGCCACCAGTAAACCTTTTGTGTGTTTTAGTGTTTTCTAATCCCCCATGTGATCCCAGAAAGCTCTAGGGGAATAATGGTTCTTGTGTTGCATGTGGACAATTATCTCCAGGTGTGGTGCTAAAGCCCAGTAATCTGGCTACTACAGTTCTCAAAAGCAGCAGTTGGGTTTTGAGAGTTCTGTTTGTCCTGTATCTGAGTAGCTAAGAAACTTGTTAAAATGTAGCAGGGAGTGGTGTCATCCTGAGCAATATTAGAAGATTCAGGAATTATGACTTTGAGATGGTGTGATTTACAGTGATTCCTGGGACAAAGAAGTGTCTAAAAAGCACTTTTCTCCTTCCATCCCATAGATATGGAAAAATGACACACTGGCAGAACAGAACAAGCTGTCTCCTGCTGAGAAACCTATCCTGCTGTCCAAAGATATAGAGCTCAAGATAGCAGCTCTGGACAGGGAAGTGCAGTATCTTCTGAATAAGGCCAAGTTTGCAAAACCAAAACCCAAAAAGGAGAAGAATGCCACAAAACCTGATTCAGGCAAGAATGCTACAGCAACCTCTGAGAGTGAGAACACTATCCCTCCCACGGAGGGGAAGCAAGAAGGTAAGGAGCGTGGGGAGCATGGCCTTACTATTATATAATTACCATATAGCTACACTTCTGAAAGACAACTAAATATGTGAAAACACTAATTAACTGAAGGATCAAATGATCCTAAGTTCCCTACTGCCTCCACAACCTTATGTTTCTGTCAGTTTTCTGTGAAGGAAGATTTATAAACTTCCTAGAATGTATTGGCTGTCTGCCTTATAAGAAAGATAAGCTATCCATTGTCTTCTGGATGTATAGAACAAGTATTCATGGTTGTGTCCTATTTCAAGGAATAGGTGGAGCTGCTTGAGAGGTGCTGAGATAGGTTTGCACCTTAGGTGATCCTCGGAAAAAAATCTGCCTAGGACATTAAGACTTGCTGTTTTCTGAACATTTGAAGATCCTCAAGTTCTGTTGCTTTTAAATCTAGACTGCTGTTTGTCAACAGGATTTCCTGCTGGTTCCTCTTGCCTGAATAAGAAATACTGGTTATAGTCACAGCTCCAAAGATGGATGGCTTGTACATAACTAGGTCTCCAGGGCCTCTAGGGACCTAAAGCCCAGCAGACAGAGGCAGTGAGAAATAAGGAGCAGTTCTCTGATGCTCTTCTGAGTGTCCAAGAGAGATCCACTCTTAGAGTGGGTTACTGGAATGTCCTGCTGAGACACCACTGCTGGTTGGTTTGTTAGCCTCACTGCTAGTCACCTAATCTCCCTGCATCTATCTCTGTGTATTTTCCCTTAACTTTTGTGCTGTTTCTTTCTGCTTTAAATGTAGATAAACCTGAGGACATCAGTCCAGCCAAGGAACCTCCTACGACTGAGAAAGTAGCAGTAGATGATGAGCCTGGATCAGACTCTGGTGAGTGTATGTTGGAATAATAGCCTGGAACTTGGTAGCTGTGAGCACAGGCTTTTTTTTGTCTTAATGTTTTAGACGTAGGCGGTAGTGATATGGTGAAACTCCTGATTGTGGAGTAGTTCTTAATTCTGCAAAGAGGAAGATGAAAATTTGTTTCCTCACTGTGGCAAGTTTTCAGCTGCTGAGGCAGGGGTATGCTATAATTTCACACTGAACACTGATGTATGCCTCTGCCTCAGCAGCCTGTAGCCAGTCCCCTGGCTGTAAGCCCATCTTTGTTAAAGCACTTAAGGCACTGATGTGCAGGGCATGTTTTTCTGCTGGCTCTGTTGAGAAGACACCCATGTTCAGGAGGCAGAGGAGGGTAGTAATGTGGTCAGCTTTCTGCAGCTGTATATCAGTTCCAAAAGCATTCCTCTGACTTAGGTACCGTAGATCAAAAGTTTAGTGGAATAGTTAATGAATGTCAGTAACTTTCCATGCTGCCTTGTATGCTGCAAAAGCTATTAGTGTGTAACCGTGTTTATTTACTTCATTACACAGGGTCCAAAAAAGAGAAGAAACCAGAAGGAGGAGAAAGCAGGAAAAACGATGAGTTATAACAACCCCAAAATCCCTGTAGTGTCAACATCTATTTATTTCATCGTTACTTTCTTGTTTTTATAATGGACCTGAATAGCTGTTATGTAAATTGAACACAACAAACTGTCTGAAAACAAAATGGGATAGAGATGTACATTTTCTTTCTGGGGATTTTGCCGCTACTAACTTAGTGATTTTTTTCGTTTTTCTTACGTGTTTCAAGGTGGCAATGTGCTCACCGGGAATTGTTTCTGTTTCAGTACAGAAGTCACCAAAGTGACTTTTCTGTGGAGTTATAACAGTTTAAGAGAAATTTTAAGCCTTAGGAAGTACCTTGAACACACACTGTGTGCCACACCTCATCTGGTGCAGATAAGTGGGGTGAACTCAGGAGCAGGTGTTGCTCAGGTGGTGTAAATGAGACCCTGACTGAAGGTGTGCGATTTCTGCTGATGGGAGAAGTGTGTTCTCATTCAGATTCGGGGGAAAGCGGAACAGAACTGGGGAGGCAGATGCTCTGTAATTTGAGAATGTGTCTATTTCCATAGACTGCAATTAAAACCATTTCCATCCATGCTCTGTAGCAGTCTGAGAACTGTTGATTGAGGCTTAACAGTGCATAGTACTGAAGATAAAAGTTCAGAAATTGCACGGTTGAATCCGAAGGAGAGCAGAAGGCTGTGTCAGCGCCAGCAGGGCTGGGCCAGGTGGCCCAGAGTGGGGCAAAAGCAGCGGAGCCCTGTGTGGGTTACATCCATCACCCCCCCGGGGCTCGTGTCAGTGTGCCACTGTGCGTCCCGTGCTGTTCTCCATCGGCCGCTGTGCCCAAAATTAAAAGGACACTTCTGACAGCCTCCGCAAAGCAGTTCTGTTTGCTTTGGAAGTAAAAGTTTATGGAATTATGTTCGCGTTCCCGCATGGACCGCGCAGACTGGGTGGGGGCCGCCGCGACCTTCGGCAGGGCTGGAGTCCGAGGNGGGGGCGGGACTTCCGCGCGGAGCGGGGTGGCCCCGCCCCTGGGTTCGTCGCGCGGCGCCGCGCTCCGTTGGCCGCGCTCGGCCCGGGCAGCGGTGCGGGATGGCGGCCGCCGGCTACGGGCGGTACCGAGCCGTGATCTTCGCGGCCATGTTCGTGGGGTACACGCTGTACTACTTCAACCGCAAAACCTTCTCGTTCGTCATGCCCGCCGTCATGGCTGAGGTGCCGCTGGGCCGGGATGAGCTGGGTGAGTGCGGGGAGGTGCGGGGTGCAGCTCGGAGCGGGCTCAGCGCCGCTGACTGCTGCCCGGGCCGTGCCCGCCAGGTCTGATCGCCAGCAGCCAGTCCGCTGCGTACGCCGTCAGCAAGTTCGCGAGCGGGGTGCTGTCCGACCGCCTGAGCGCCCGCTGCCTCTTTGCTGCCGGGCTGCTGCTGGTGGGCATCGCCAATGTCCTCTTCTCCTGGAGCGGCTCCGTGGGCGCCTTTGCCATGCTCTGGTTCTTCAACGGGCTGGCGCAGGGCCTGGGCTGGCCACCGTGCGGGAAGGTGCTGCGCAAGGTGAGTGCGGGGCTGTGCTGCAGCTGGGGCTCGGGGGAGCTCACGGCTGCTTGAGCCAAGGAGGGCTCCGTTGTGGAGACATGGCTCCTTGGAGTTGGGTGGTTTAAGCACTGAGGCGGAGGGCCCCGCGGGCTAGGGAGCGGTGAGCAGCACCCGTGCCTTCAGTGAGCTCCAGCGCTGCAGCGTGCGTCCCGCTGCCACGGAACACCGAGAGCAGCAGGAGCAGAGCACAGCTGTGTGCGTTCCTCCCCGCCACAGAACAGCACAGCGATCTCTGCTCTGCGATGGGGGGAAGAGGAGGGTTAGCTCTGCACCGTGGGGTCCCTGGGGGACACCGAGCGGGTCGTGTTCTGTGGGCACTGAGCACGGTGCCGTGGAGGAACCTGGGCAGCCCCTGTCCCACCCGGCAGAAGCGTTCCCATGGTGTAACAGTGTGATTCCTGACTGAGCACAAGGGTTTTTGAAAGATTGCAAATCCAGGAATGTGTGTATCTGTGGGAGGGGGAGGTGATGTTCCCTCTGTGCCATCCAGCCCCTGAGCCGGGGCAGGAGAGCAGCTGGGAGGTGGCCGTGCACGCAGGCAGGGAGCTCCTGGGCGGCGGAAGCAGCACATGCAGTGCTTTCTGCAGCCCATGCAGGCAGCTCTCAGTTTCTTGTTGCCAGCAGCCATTCCCATGGCTCTGGCCCCCAGCGCACCTTTCGGTGAGGGAAGTCCCCGCAATACCCCGCAGCCCTGCTCACCGCCCGTGGTGCCGCACCAGCTCCGCTCCCGTCAGCGGGGTGCGCAGAACCGTGCGCTCCCAGATCTGCCTTTCCCATCCCATGTCTCAGTTTCACCATCTGTAAATGGAAATAACCCTGAGCTGGCTCACGGCACGAGCACCTGTCGGGCTCCCATGACTGACACTTGTGTAACATTTAGAGTTTCTGTGTGGCTCTCTCTTGGCCAGGATTTGTAGGTCTGTGGTCAGGTTGCCCACAGCACTCTGTGTGGACCTTTGCTGAGGATTTTGACATGCAGCATGGCCTTCTTTCACAGTGCTCACGCCGTTTCTCTCATTGTTGCACAGTGGTTTGAGCCGTCCCAGTTCGGGACGTGGTGGGCAATCCTGTCAACGAGCATGAACCTGGCGGGAGGCCTGGGCCCCATTGTTACCGCGCTCGTGTCTCTGCACTACGACTGGCGCACGACTCTGTCCTTCTCGGGCTCCATCTGTGTGATCGTCTCTTTTGTTTGCCTTGTCCTGATTAAAAATGAGCCGTCGGATGTTGGGCTGGCCAACATTGAAGCAGGACCCAAGAAAGGGAAGAAAGGTGAGTGCTGGATTTGCTGCGAGCGCGCAGCCCTGGGAGGTGGTGCGGTGCTGTCTGTGTGCTGGTGCACAGCTGTCACCCCGGTGGGCAGAGCTGTCCGTCCTTTCCTCTTCCTGAAGTCATCACTCAGCACGATATGTCTTAAGGGATGCCTTCAGCAGCTTTGTTCTGGTGACTGCCCAACTGTTACAAATCACGTGTATATGTATATATGTGTGCAGGCTCTCTTTTACATACACATATATAAAATAACATGATTTGTAACTAAAGCAGGCACACGCCTACATCACACATCAAGCTGCAGCTTGCGGAAGGGGGCTGGCATTTGGCAGCAGAGCCCCACCGCTGCCCCAGCTCCATTCCTCCATCTGATGATGCCATGCACAGCGCTGAGATGCTGCCGCTGTTCCATCTCCCAGTCTGCGTTGTGTCTTCATACTGAGCACCACCCTGGTTTTCATGGGGCCTTGGCTTATTTGGATGGTGAGCTGAGCCTTATTGGGGGTGCTGGAGAGGAACAAATGCAGCAGCAGGAAATGCTCCTTCAGCCTCTTTGCTGGCTGGGGCGGGCGGTTCTCCCCTCACCCCCCGTGGGTTCTCTTGACCCCTGCCTTACTGTGGACTCTGCTCAGTGTTTTCTGCCCTAACCCAGGACATGTGGGTTAGTAAATGTTTGTTCAGACCACTGAGTGTGATGCTTCTCTGAAAGCAGAAGAGGTAGAAGAGAATTGCAACATAGGTTTGCTGTACAGTTTTAAGGGCTGGAGGAACCGTCCTGCCATCTGTCCCTCCCCGTGGTGCACGTGCTGCTACGCTGTGCCTCGGGGCGTAAGAGAACAGAGTTGCTTCCCTCAGTGCTCTCTGGGGAGGACAGATCTGCTGGGGTTTCTTTAAGACTGATGCAAAGATCAGGGTAGAGCCTGAAAGCTGGAGTCTGTGTTTGGGCAGACATAGTGGTTGGCATAGACTGAGCCTAAAATTGTGAGCAAAATATCTGGAAAAAACAGTTTTTAACAACTCTTGTTTAAAGGTTCAATGTCCCTTTGTTTACTGGCAGCCATAACACAAAACTCCTGAGAAAGCACTTTGATTATTCTTTGAAAATTTTAACGAATCTAAAATAAGTTGACAGAAATGATTCTGAAATCTCAGCCGACCCAGGACTGGAGGGCAGCAGAGCCGTTGGCTACAGAAGCTGTGAATATCTTCCCCTGTGAGGGTGTCCTTATGTGTGAATCCTTGCACAGCTTTCTGTGCTGCACTGAGGCGGTTCCGTGGCTGTGCTCAGGCAAGAGTCACGCTCCCCTGGTCCTCCTTGCAGGTTCCTCCAGCGACAGCACTTTGGCAGAGCTGCTCCTCTCGCCGTACCTCTGGGTGCTCTCCACAGGCTACCTGGTCGTTTTTGGCGTGAAAAGTTGCTGTACCGACTGGGGGCAGCTCTTCCTGATCCAGGAGAGGGGACAGTCCGTGCTTGTGGGTAAGATGCAAAGTTGCACTTCTAAATGTTGTGGCTGTAGTCTGGGAGGTGTTGCAGAGCTCAGCTGGGTCCAGCAAAAGCAGCCGGGCACGTCCGAGTCACTTGTTCACTTGCCTGGCTGCTTGGGTATGGAGATGTTGTGATAGCTCTCTGGTATGGTTACTGCATGTGCTGAGTGCCACAGTGCTGTCCTGTGCTGGCCCCCCCCAGGCCTGGTAGATGGGTGTTCCTGCACAGTGGTGAGCTGGGGGATCCTGTCCTGCAGAGCTGCTTGAAGCTCACAGCAAGCTGGCAGCACTTGAGCTCGGTCTAAAGCACAGCAACTGCACTGCTGTGCCCAAACCCGATGGACTGTTCTCTGCTTCACCCATGTTCTAGGCAGTTCCTACATGAGTGCCTTGGAGATTGGGGGCCTGGTGGGAAGCATTGCTGCTGGGTACCTTTCTGACAGAGCAGTAGCAAGAGTAAGTACACAGATGTGTAGCTTACATCGCATCAGTTCGAGCTGCTTCTGAACGTTGTTGTGCGGTTGTGTGCCCATACCCAGCCCTGCTGTGTGCACTGGGACAGCTGCTGAGCACCCCGACACATGCTGGGAAACGTGATCCCTAGCAGCACTGGCACACACATCACCAAAAGCAGAGGTCTTGCTAAAAGATGTGCTTCTCATGTGCCACCCGTGTTCCTGGCTGGGCTGTGTGGATGGCGTTGATCGCTATGAACATTGGTTGGAAGCAGTCCTTGCAGGCTCTGACCCTGTTTTTCTCCCTGTGTCACAGGTCGGTCTGTCGAACTACGGGAACCCTCGGCACGTGCTGCTGCTGTCCATGATGTCAGGGATGTGTGTTTCCATGTTTCTTTTCCGGGTCACAGTCACAGGCGATTCTTCCAAGGTAATTCATGCACAAGCAGTTCTGTGCCAGGTCGGTGTGCGGGCACAGCTGAGCACAGGGTGCAGACGTGGCAGAGGGGCGCTGCTCTGTGGCTGGAGAGGGATCATGCCAGTGCAGTGCGATGGCAGCATTAGGTGTTGTGTGTCTGGCGGCTGCCCAGGAGCTGAGTGGTGGTAGCGTGGAAGGGAAGGTCCCCTTTTCACAGTTTGATCTGAGTGCCAGTCTGAACTCTAACCAGCTGTAGGAGTTCAACCAAACGTAACTTAAGAGTCCTGCACTGGCCTCAGCACTTTGGCCTCTTCAGTTCTTTCACTTCTGTATTTCCAGTATTTTCCATACCTCTGCTGTCACAGGGAACGTTCTCACAAATAAATGAAAGTGTTTCCTTAGGTGACAATAAATGTTTGTAAGGGTAGATAGTGATAGGACAAGGGGGAGTGGTTTTAAGCTGAAGGAGGGAAGGTTTAGATTAGATGTCAGGGGAATCTCTTCACTAAGAGAGTGGTGAGGTGCTGGCACAGGCTGCCCAGAGTGGCTGTGGCTGCCCCTTCCCTGTTCAGGGCCCTGGATGGTGGCCCTGCCTGCAGCAGGGGGGTTGGAACTTGGTGATCCTTGGGGTCCCTTCCGACCCAGGCCATTCTGTGATGATTCTATGAATGAGAAGTGTAAACCAAGTGGTAGTGAAAAGACAAAAATTCATTTTGGTGGAGAGTAATTTCAGGCAATTCTTGTCAATGCCGTAACATGATGCTGGGAGAAGAGCTGCCACTGCAGAGACGTAGGGCGCTTTTCTGACAGCGGATGAACAAGGGGCTGAGACGGTGCTGTTACAGCTTTGATAAATGCAGCTTTGAAGTTTCAGTAGAGAGAAGTGTGAAAATTGACTGGAGTCTCAGGTCGTGCTAGGTACGGGATTCTGGCTAGTAATAATGCATGTGCTGACATTTTGGAATAGGGGTGTCTCAGATTTGGTGATTCTCAGCATTAAAACTAGCCAGCAATTTTTCTAAAAAGCACTGTGACTCAAAGAGTTGTTTTGGGTGCAGTGTGGGGGCCAATGTAGAAGGAGAGTAATACAGGTCTGTAGCAAACTGCAGGAAAAGCTGTAGAGGGAACAGTATCATTTGCTTTTCAATGTTAAAATTAAAAGTCTGTATGTCTTTGCATTCTGATTACTTGTAAGTGGTAAAGCCTTCGTGATGCACAAGCAGCCGGAAGTTGTAGAGACAGGCTTCAGTGGTGAAGAATTTGATGCTGGGAAGCATGACTGTTTTCTTCACCCCTCTCAAGAACTGTCCGTGTGCATTTTCTCTCTTTGAGCAGAGAGCAGCAGGCTGGCATTGGCTCTGTTGGCTGCTGCTGCCCAGGTTGGCTGGGGGAGCCTGCGTTATCAGCTGGAGCGTAGATGTGACTTGCATCTGATGTAACAATTCCTAAACTGACACTTATTTTCTCCATTTTACTTTTTTCTTCTTCAGGAAAATCACTTCTGGACTGTACCCTTGCAACCTCTAGCTGATCTTACAGGCCTAAAAGAACATGAGGTTTCTGCCTTGCATTGCTTTCTCCCTCTGCCTGTTTCTGCTTTCACTGATATGCTTTTTTCCAATCCTGAAAGGTTGGTTAGCACTACAGACCTTAGAACCAGGGCATTGAGAAGATTACTGTAAGTTTTGTAAAAGAAACTTTTTCTTATAACCATTTGATCACACTAACTGACTGTAAAAAGTCTGAATTCAAAACTTAAAAGTTTTACATAAAAAGTTCTGAGGACATTTGCTTATTGGGTGAAATTTAGCCAGTTAAGGGGTTTTGTGAGTGTGCTCGGAATGAACGATCCTTCTCCTGCAGGTGCTTTTCTGCATGACTTTGTCAAGTTCTTTCCTAACTCTTTGTTTGCCATCTGAAAAATAAGATGGTGCTTACTCCCTCCTGGGCTTCCTGAAACAGCATTTATTGTTCCTCAAGCATGCTGTGATCTTGAGATTGGAGAGTTACTTATCCTGTGTTGTCCTTTCACAAGTGATTAAAAAGAACTACCTGTTTCAGAATTTGTCAGAGTGCAAGCTAATGCTGAATTCAAGTGTTGGTTTTTTGTTATTTTGCCTTTGGTTTTGCTGTTTCCATTTAGTAGCATAGGTTATCAGATAGTGATACAGACTATCTGATCAGTTGCTTGCATCTAAAATGAGAATGGCTTTTTTAGCCAGGTGTCCCCAGAATCATTTTTAAAAGCAAGCTGATTCACAGCTCTCCTCTGTCATTTTGCAGGCTCATTGTCCTTTCTCATCTATGTTCTGGTTTTCTTGTAAAATGGGGCATGTCACATGCACATGGCCTAGGGGCTGAAGCACAGGACAGTGGGAAGTTTGCACTGACCAGCTCCAGTGTGCTGGAGATGTAGATGGGTTGTAGGTACATGGAGTCTGTCACAGGCTTCAGCTTCTGTCTGCGGGCTGGGGAATCAGTGTCAGCCAGAAAATGTCACAACCTCTCCCTTGTACTGTGCATAGCATCTACATGGTTGCTGACTTGACAGTGGTAAACTGCAAAGATCCCGTTTCTCATCTCACTTGTTTTGACAGCTGTGGATACTGACCCTGGGAGCTGTGTTTGGGTTTTCCTCGTACGGGCCAATTGCCCTCTTTGGGGTTATAGCCAATGAAAGTGCTCCTGACAACCTCTGTGGCACCTCCCATGCCATTGTGGCTCTCATGGCCAACGGTGAGTAATACCCATTTCCTTTTTCCCAGAGAATGAACACTACCTGTGTTATTGATGAAGCGTGGCGTGACCCCTAGTGCCAAGTTAGGGGTCACAGGAGGAAGTCAAACAGGCAGACAGGAGCTGGAAGTTCCAGAGGCAATTCCTGGTGTATGTGACAGGTTTTTGTCATATACTTTAGTTCAAACAAGACCTGAGGAGTTTTAAAAACTGAAAAAAATAAGTTAAACAGTGTCAACAGGTGAAATTGAGAAGCTTGAGTGTTGCTGGTTTTCTGTTTTCTTTACAGTTGGGGGTTTTCTGGCTGGACTACCCTTCAGTACCATTGCCAAGCACTACAGCTGGGCCACAGCCTTCTGGGTGGCTGAAATGACCTGCATCGGTAGCACAGTGGCTTTCTTCTTACTGCGGAACATCCGCACGAAGATGGGTCGGGTTCCCAAGAAGGCTGACTGAGGATGAGCTGCTTGGTGAAAAGGATGCCCCTGCGCTGACGTGAATGATACGTGTTTTTTATTCAACTGGCCTAAGAGTGAGTTTACCAATTGCTGCGACCTAGATAAAAAATCTCAATTTCTCATTCATTTTCATGTGCCTGAAGACACAAGGTTCCTGCTACTGATAGCTTTTTCCCTTGAGATGTGATAATTTGGCTAGTTCACGTGTGCAGTGATTTTACTGTACCTCCTTTTTACAGCACTGCTGGTGAAGGAAGCAGGTTTCACAGCCTGAGATACTAAACTGAATGTGCTGTAAAATAACCAGCTTCAGGTGCTGTCACATTTAGTTTTGGCCTTATTGTTGCTCTTGGCCATTAACCGTCCATTTAGCCTCATTGTTCAGGGGCACCGACTTGCACCTTTACTGCACTCATCTCTTGTAGCTGCTGTCAATGCAGCTGTTGTAGTTGACTTAGGTGTGAGCTCCCTGCTGTCTCTGCCCTTGAACTGTGACAGACCAGTGAATAATGATTATTACAGTACAGCCTCACAGCTGATTTGAGAGCAGTGTTGCTTTAGCTTTACCCTGGATTGTTTTTTATAACATTGTTTGTTATGCTCTGGACAAATGGAACGCTGATGTAGTACTGTGATGTGGCTCTCCACAGCACTTAGAAACAGGCAGGTTTCCAAGAACATTACCGGTACTTCAGGGGAAAGCATTCAGTGAAGCTCCTTCTGTTGAACTGATTGTGCCCAGTGTGATTTCTATTTACAGTGTTAATGATTTGCAAGGTAGGCAGCTGGTGCCAAGTCAGCATGCACAGCACGCTCTACAAATCAGGTAGGAGAACTGACTCTGCAGCAGGTATTGCAACAGCAGCTGCCACTGGCACACATTTTCTGCAGATGAGTTTTGCTGCTGTGGTGAGGGGCTTAGGCTACCTCAGAGAAAGCCTGAGTGGGGCTATCACAGGCAGCACAGATCAGTCTAACCCACCACTCTTGGCAATAAGTAGACTCAGGTCTTTAATCAGGATTTTGTTGAATATCCTCACGTTTTCCCCAGAGGGATTTATTGCTTTTGGGTCCTGGAAGAGGGGCATTCAACTCGTGAAGAACCACAGGTACTTTGCCGAACAGTTTAGTTGCAAGAGTAGATGGTCAGCCTTAATTAAAATAATGGAAGTAAACCACATTTTGTACTTAATTTTATCTTCTACTATATGTGAAATAAAAATGGAGCAGTGTCATAAAGGCTCTGGTTGTTTTGTGGAGAGTGGTGAAAGCAGAACTGTCCAAACAGCTTATGCTCAGGAGGTGGTATTGGTATTCCAACAGAAAACGAGGCAGTCCACCTCTTTAAGGAATGTTTTTTATTTCTACGCAGAAACCCTTCGTAAAATTTTAAGTTAGAGCTATACATGAAAAATACATATATACAATCACGAAATGAAAGAAAACAATTGTCTGCAGGAGGGCCACAGAGCTACGCTGTATCTTCTGCTGTTCACTCACAGGCATTGGAGGTGCGAAACTAGAAAAAGCTTCTGTGGCCCAGAAGTAAACAGCGGTAATAAACCTGTTGAAGGTAAATTTCACAGGAGGGGAGCAGAATGCGGTACCTTGTGAGACAGGAAGCATGTTTTGGGATTATGTGGTCTCTGCTGTGGAGGAGAGAGCTCTGGGACACACCTGCCAGGGAAGAAAAAGGCCCTGCTCTTCACAGAGAGGAGTCTGTGCAACAAACCAGTCCTTTTCTATGATCCAGGTCCAAATGGTCCAGCTTTCTCAGCTACCTCCAAAGCAAGCTTCAAGTTCTGATCAAACAATTCACATCTGAAATATTCAAAAAATCAGGAGATGGATGGCTTTACTTACAGACTGAGCTACATCAGACAGCATCTCTACAATGCCTGACTCCTTCATGGAGGGATTCTGTAAGCTGCGAGACAGCAACCTGACCGCTGTCAAACCCGGGAGTGGCTGTCAGGTAAGAATAAAGCTAAGGCTATGCTGGGACTGCAGGGATCATACCAAGCAAATGCACCTCCATTTCTCCAGCAGAGCAGCACTGGAAAAAGCAGAGGTCAGTGCCACATATGTGCAGCAGTGGCTGTTTTCCCCCTTCTGCTTTGTTACTTCAGGGCTGTCCCAGTGTTTATTACTGCGCTGGTGGGAAACAAAGCGGGGTGAGGCTGTTTCATTAGAAGTGCACGTGTGTTACCTGATGGGCATTTCCAGGGAGTAGAAAGGATTCTTCAGAGCAAAGTCAGAGTAAATCTCGTAGATCTTGCGGAGCAGGGCATCAATTCCTGCCTGCCTGGGGTCAGCCAGCACCACAAACTTGATCCCTGGCAGCAGAGAGAGGAGTGTGAGGAGGGCAGGGCCCCCTGGCAGCTCCACGCTGTGGAACAGAGCAGGCGGTACCTGTCAGCGTCTGGAAGCAGTGCAGCTTGAAGGTGTCGGTCTCCAGCATCTCGATGCC
>WBMW01001211.1:135588-267748 GCA_013396635.1 Penelope pileata | reverse complement strand
GCTGGCAGCACCCACACATCCCCAGCCACGCTCCCGTCCCCTCCCATCCACCCTCACAGCTGTGGGGTGCTGTCACCGTGCTGCACCCCAAACCCCAGCAGTGGCAGGGTACTCACATCACGCCTGGATTCGCACAGCTGCTGCTGGTGGTGTAGACCGTGGCAATGCGGTTGCGTGGGATGGGACGTCGCACGTAGCTGATGCAGCAGGAGGTGGGGACTCCCTCTGTGGGGGCAGAGAAACAGAGCCATGGTGAGACCCTGCAGATGCTGTTCCCGAGGCTCCACGGGGATTTGCCATCAGCCACCCTCCCTTGTCTCATATCCCCCACGGAGAACCCAGGAGACCCCAGCCCCAAGGCTGAGCCCCAGCACTGGTGGCAATGCGAGACCCGACTCACCCAGATGGGCCATGGCCAAGGAGCAGAGGGCCAGGAGGAGGAGAGCGGCCAGGACAGCTGCGGAGCCCTTCATGGTGCTGCGGGACGTGGGCACGGCGAGCGGGGCTGGAGCTGGGTGCCTGCAGGGCTCGGCTCTGCACCATGCCCGGCTCCTGCTGCCGCTGCCACTTTTATCCCCCAAGCGATGGGCGGGCACAGGGTTTCAAGGAAAAAAGGATGAATGCATCATACCAAGGAAATTAAATCAGGATCCCCAATTTTGCTGAGCTGGAGAATGAAAGGAAGGCAAAAAAGGGGAAGTGCCATCCACAGGGTCACCACTTTCGAATTCTATTTTGGTGCCCACTGTGCAGCTGGAGCCCAAAGCCCTGTGCAGGGCTGCTCTGCTGCCATGGCATGGACACCCCCAGACACCCCCACCACTGCTGGCAGCCCAGGCTGCAGCCCGCTGCCACCCTCCCTGGCCCCAGGACAGACAGAGGATGTACACCTCTCTGCCTGAGGAGGTGAACTTTAGCTCTTGCCAGTGATGGTATTGCAATTTCTCCTTGCCCACTTCTTTCCAACTCAGACAATTTCACCTGAGTCAGGCTTTCTATACTGGTTTAGCCTCCCAGAAAGCAAATATTCTGGTTTCAAGGAGGAAAGAAGGCACCGAGGTGAGGTGCTAAGGGAGGAGAGGGTTCTGCCTGCGCCCTGAGATCAGCACATCACTGCCTTGCAGGTGAACCCTTGAGGCAACCACAGTGTGACCAAAAAGGGGCAATCTGGTGATCTGCAATCCCCAAAGGTAATTCCCAATGCCCCTATAGGCACAAAGTCAGAAGGAGCAGCAAAACTCACCACTTCCTCCTTTTTTGCCTTTCTCCATTCTTGCCCACGCTGCCCCGTGGGTGTCCCAGTGGGTTTGTTGCCACCACCAACCATGCCTCCACCTCCCAACCCTCTCTGGGGATGGCTAATCTCTACTGCCCTGGTTCTGGGGAAGAAGCTGACTCGTGCTGGGTGGTGGTTGTGTCCATCCTCCCCTCCTGCCCCAGCGCAGGGCCATGCTCCCCGTTCACATGTTGGATAAAGTTCACAGTGGCCTCTTGCCCATCGTGCCTTTCCCTGCTGGCAGATCCCTGCTCAGAGTGTGCACCCCTCAGAGCTGGTTCAATGGGAGGCATGGGATGAGAATAGATCGTGGTTGTTTCTTTTAGAAAAGATTAAAAAGGCAGAAGTGGGAACAGGCTGCCCAGGGAAGTGGTGGAGTCACCGTCCCTGGAGGTGTTCAAGTACCATGGAGACATGGCACCTGGGGACATGGCTCAGTGGGCATGGTGGGGATGGGCTGGCAGTTTCCATGGCCTGAGGGGTCTTCTCCAACCTTAATGATTCTAAATCCCACTGCAGCCCTCCAGAAGGAGCCAGGCAGCACTGACCCAGCCTCAGAGCAGAGGTACGAACAGGGCCAATCTCTCCAGCTCTCTACAGCTATTTCTCACCCGCCAGAGAAACCGGCAAAATTCAAAGCATCCTCTGTGTGCAAACAAATCCTAAGTTCAGGATTTATCCTAATGCTTTTGTGAGCCTCTCTACCTATACGATCCCATGTCTCCCACAGACTGCCCCAAGCCCTTGCCCACCAGCCACCCTCTCTGGCATCACCCCTACCCTCCCCAGCCACTAGAAATGGGTGGACAGACATCAGCAGGCAGCAAGCTGTAATTATCATGGCAAGGAGCAATTGGTACCTGGGGCAACCGTGGGAGCGGGATGCTGAGCCCGGGCCCCAGGGCTGGGTAACTCTGGGGAGCATCCACCAGCCAGGGTCCAGCTCAGCTCAAACAGAACTGGGTCCCATGGCCACATGTGGAAATGAGCAATGGCACTGAGTGATGCTGGCTTGGGAGGATGAGCTTTGGCATAACAAAACTCAAAGCTCAGATGTGGACGGTGCCAAAAGGCTTTTGTGCAGAGATGGAGGAATTGTGCAGAGATGGAGGATGCAGTGTTTCAGCTCCCTGCAGAAGCAAAGTCACTGTGCTGCACGCAAACCCCACATGGGTCTGGGCTTCTACCAGGCCAGAAGTCTGGTGCAGGACAGGCAAGAAAGCAATGGTGAAGATCAAGTGTAAGGATTATCCCACAACCCAGAAAACATGAGAATTTGAGATAATTGCTATGAAAAGTAGGATGAAGATCTGTGTGCATTGACTTTAGCAGTGCTCATACAAAAGCCCATCATCCATTAGAAACCATAGACAATCTCAAAATTGCAACAATTATTTTTGTTGGAAATGGTGAAAATATTTCCCCTTTATTGCAGAAGTTGTTGGCCAAGCTTTCAGTTCTCCTTTTAGCTGAGAGCCGGATGGAACTTCTTACTGGATGCTGATGAAGTAGTTCCCATTCTAACTGGAATCGAGGATATTTCAATGAATTACACAAAATTGCAGCTCAGCAAAAGTAGGTTGTGTTAGAGCATGTTTCAGGAATTGAATATACGGAACTGAATTAAAGGGAGAGTGAAGAAATGACTTATGGTTTTAATTCTCCTGCAGCAGAAGGCATCTGTAACCAGATGACTTTCTAATCTGGCAGAGAAACAGGAGAAATTCAAAAGCCACTGTGGGGAGAGAAAACACAACGTGAATTCTTGTAGGGAGCAGTTCTCAGTGAAGCCTTCAGAACTCCTGCTAGGGACAGAGGAGAGCAGAAAACACAGCTTTACAAATAAAAAATCAAAAAACAAAAGGAAGTAGAAGCTCATTAGTTAGGAAAGTGAGCAATTCACCAAAGATGCAATCTTTTGTTAATGCAAAGACAACGGAACCAATAGGTTCCATCAATTCTCCCAGTGCTGTGGCCATCTCAGATCCATTGGAGATTACCAAAACAAACTGATGTGGGGTGGGAGAGGTACCAGAAAACCAGCGATGAGCAAGCATGGTACCAGCCTTGTGCTCCCAGGTGCTTTTGGCACTGTCCTGCGCATCTCCTAGGAAAATGGGGGAATCAATGCCTAAAAACATTCCTCCGTGGGCTGTGAACACCATCAAAAGAGCAGAGGGACTGGCACTGCCGAGGGCACACAGCTGGCAGGCAGATGGACAAGTCGAGGCGTGGGGACACCCAGAGAGCTCTGCATGGCTGCTTTCTCAGCACAGCAGGGACAGTGCCCAGCCAGATCCCCAACGCGCTCAGCACTGGGGTGGCTGCAGCTAGAGGAGTTGGCTTCTTGGGGTATTTCAAGAAAAAAGTGATAAAAGATTAGCAAGAAAGTCCCATGTCTAGAGGGGGAAAACAGGCAATGTCACAGAACTTATTTAGAGTAAAAGAAAAGATGAGGGATGGTCTCAGCCGTTTTAAAGAGAACAGCATCGCTTCTGGTCCCCAGGCCCTCTGCAGAAAGAGGGAACAAGAGCATCAGCGCATGGTCAGCTTTAGGAAACCCTCCCCAGCCTTGCATCATTCACCCAGAGGGCAAAAGCCTGCTGGCTGGCAGAAGCACGCTGTATTGATGACCACAGGTCAGGGCAGAGGGATGTCCCTGCACCGCTTTTGGGAGATGCTGCCAGACACTCAGAGCCCTGTGCACTGCAGCAATAAGTGGAGCACGGCAGCCTTTCTGCCCTCACCATGCTCCAGCGTGGGACATAGGAAACACAGAAAGCAAGGAAACCACATGCAGAGAGAAATGAAAGAAATTGCCAACACCACAATCCCGTGCAAGTACAGAGAAAGCCACGCGGCGTTATGCAACGTCCGTCTGGGAAGCGACGCTCGTCATTGATAAAAATTATGCAAAGAGGTCCCGTGGCTGGAGGTTGCAAGGAAAATGCAGATCAGCCAAACAGCCTCACCCTGCAGTGAGCTGTCGCTGACCCTTGCATATAGTACTTCAAGGAGTAATCCAGCATAGCTGAAGTCCTAAACCAATCCCCACTGATATCTTTGATCCAAAGCCTTGGATGTCCCTTCACCCTGAGGATCCTGTGCCATACTTGACAAAAAGACCCACAACAGGGGTTTTTCCATAGCCCTAGATTGAAGTTACGCCTGTTCTCCCTCCTTCTTGAAGGACTTCTACAACAGGTGGAATAGGTCCAGCCACCCAACACAGCTCAACCACAAACAGGGCCACCCTGAGCCTACAACCCTCAGCTCCACGTCCAGGGGCCTGGGGACCACCCCAGGGAACGTACCCCATATTGACTCCAAGCCCCCAGTCTCAAGAATCCCTTGCTCTTTAAGCAAAGTAGATACATTTTATATAGAAATTCTATACGTATGGGAAATGAATGAAACACTATGTACAAAGAACAAGCATTTGCATAAGAAAGAAAGACCCTACTTCACATAAATATAAATACATCCCTCTGCAAATAGCAGGATTCAGAGCACAAGGCACAGCAAAATGCTCGAGTCAGAAGCTGACTCACCAGCCCACACGCAGCTTCTTGCCACAGTGTGAAGCTTTGCTCTGCCCCACAGCCTCCAAACAGCCCCCACAGCTTCCCCTCTGCCCCCACACTGCTCACCCCAGCCCCACACCCTGCTCTCTGCCTCCTGCAGCTCACAGCTTGCACCTGGGGGGCTGCCTCCCTCCACCCCTGCACTCAGGTGCAGCAGAGCCCTGGGGCTGGTTCTCAGCAGCTTCAGCTTTGCAAGGGCACACGGACTCTGGTCTCCCACAGGAGTGGCCCCACAGCTCTCCTGCAGGATTTGCAGAGCCAGCAGGTCTCAGGTATTGCCCCTGCAGAGATCTGCACCTGCCCACACGAACACTTCATTGGAACTTTAAAAAAAAAAAAAAAAGAAAAGTTGTCTGTCTGCAAAAAGTGATTTCAGTTTTGAGTTTGCAGACACCGAGCATCCTCCTGCACCCAGACAGCGGATTGCATAAGCTCCAGTTACATTAAAACAGGCTAAAAATAAAATATTACCTAAACTTACATAGCTGGGGTTATCTCATAGCCATGCACTTGTTTCTGACTTTCTTCTCCACTTCACCCTTGATGAGGCCTCCTGCCAGTTTCACGTTTATGACGCCTTGTGTCAAAATATTTCTTTTTGATACACTGTTTCTCTCTTTAAATGGTTTTAACCACATCACTTTCTTCTCCCGCATGAAAGGGTAAATAATCAATGTGGAACGTTTCTTTTTAAGTTCCCTTCATCTATTTGCCCCACTCTTTTCAATCTTTTATCTCCAAATCGTTGAATGCTTTCATCACCTGCCTCAAAGCTTTCTGTGTCAGCTCTGCCTTTCTCTGAGTCAAAATGATCAGAGCTGAACGTGGCATTCAGAGATCACCCTGCTGGTTCCTACAACAACATCATGGCATTTGGAGAATTAGTTTCTGTCCCATCCTTCATGCATTCCCATATTCTGCTTAATCCTTGGACTTGCAGCATTGAAGTCAGCTCCAGCAAATAAGGAGATGTCAGGTCTTTCTTTCTAAAGAAAATGGCATTTAGGGGATCTGAACTTCATGGAAGAGAAAAGGAACTGAGACTTCTAAGTTACATGGGCTAAGCACTCAGGATGAAACATCTTTAAAATCTGGCCATAAACTCAAAAACGTGATCACAGGCTGTTTTCTTCCATAAGCAGCTGTAGCTCCTTTGACCTTAGATACAGAAATCAGCATTTCAGATGACTCCTGAGTGCACTTGCCAGCAGTGACCAGCTAGCATGTTGCTCAGTCAACTCCCTCAGTTAAACCCTCATCTTCTCCAACCCTGATTAACATAAATAATATTTTATTTTGCAAACATTTGCCTCCTGTTGAACCTCTCTCCTCCAGATCCTCAGGCACTGCAGAAGATACAGCAAATTCACAGCACATCACGCAGTGTTGGTCCTGATGCAACCTCATCGCTTCCTTTTATAAGCTCACAGATATCTGCAACAAAGGAAATGCAGTAGATCTCACTTGTCTGGGCTTCAGTAAGACATTTGAAATGGTGCCACACAGTAAATTATTAGCTAAGGAGGAGAAGATGTGACTGGCATATGTAATGTAAAGCAGGCAGGGAGCTGCCTGGAAGGGGCACGGTAACAGCTTCAGCTGGAAGGGGAAACGTTGGGGGTTTACCAGCACAGTTCTTTGAGTTTCTGCCTCAAAAAAAAAAATGATTCTGTTTAACATTTGCATTAATGATCTTGGCACAAAAAGCAGAAGAACGCAAAGGAAATTTGCTGATGAGGCAGAATGAGATGCTATCATCAATCCAGAAGAGGCCAGGATATCACAGAGAAAGATTATAATGACCTTGAGGACTGGAGTAATGGAGAAGGGTTTGATTCAGTAGTGCAGGCTGTGCAATGCTGCTGGGGACAACAGAGAGGGAGAGCAGCACTGGAGCCCATCAGCTGGCAATGTCTGGGGCAGGGGAAGGCCCATGCTACAAATCATAGGGTCGGGACAAGCCCCTGGTGTTACATGGCATGAAAGCCATGTATGCAATGAGCTCAGGGTGGGGACTAGGACTGATCTGGGGGAACACATCACAGAGGCCAACACCTGGGTGGGAAAGAGCTATTTCAGCTAGCGAGCACTGCTGCAATAAGGATAGGGGGATAGAAGCTGGCTGTGAGTGCAAACAGATGGGAAATTAGATTTCCACCTGGAAGCAGGAGGTTTCTCAGGCAGGTTAACTGCTTCACTCTGTAACTCCTGGCCTGCTCAGCTCAACCATTCATTCAAGAGCCACTGAACAACAGCTCTTCATAAAAATTTCCTCCTGAGTATCCTTTTTGGGAACTCCCATCCCTAACAGCTCCTCTTTCTCTGCCCTGAAGCAGCAGGGCTGAGGCAGAGCCTCCTGTGCTGCTGTGCTCCACCTCCTGCACTGACCGTTTGCTGCTCCTGCTGCCCAGGAGCAATTTTGCTTTGCAGTTGCAGCCTTTACTCTTCACATTCCCAGTATTTACTCTTTCCAGATCTCTGTTGCCGTCACAGTCCCCAGGAGCCACCTTCACAGCAGCACCTGCATGTACCAGATCTCCCCTGGACCAGAGGTCTCTAGTCCTCTAGTCCTCTGCTCTGGTCATCTGGTGACTCAAAAGATTCTTACCACACTGCTTTAAATGATAACACTATTTCTGTTGAGTTCCTCTATTTCTTCTGGAATCTCCCTTTTGAGTTACTGGCACAACACGATTTCAGGGGTCAGTTTGCATGCCTTTCCCCTTGCCCCTCTCACCCCCGAGCACAGGACTGAGTCACACTGTAGGCAGTGTTATTTAATGGTCTCCCATTTCCATGCCCTCAGCCTGCACCCATAGCATTCCTCTGATCCCATGGACTTGAAGCTCTCTTGGAGCACTCTTCCACTTTTCAGCTGCAGGGCACTGATTTTTCCTTCTGTGAATATCCCAAGGAGAGCACAGGGGGTTATGGCCTGGCAGACAACAAGCTGTCACATTTGTCTTTGCTTTTAGGACCAAGCCTGGAGTAATGGCAAGCATTAGCCCTTCACTGCCCCTCGGGGACGGCTCCTTCCTGCAGCCCTCCTGCCATAGCCCCGCTGGGTGTAATTCTATTCCTACAGTACAGGGCCCTCTCCTCCCAGGAGAGGTGTTGCTCCTGATGCAAAGCGCTCTTTGGTGTGAAAACTGCTTCCTACCCAATGTAGATGTCTCACTGCAGCCCCACGGCTGGGCTCCCCTGGGTGCCCAGAGCCCCTCCATAATGCTGACCCTAATACCCCTGCAATTGCCTTGCAGGAAAATGGAAAGGAGCCCAAAGGAGTGCAGAAAGCTGCAAATAATAGCATGCAGCTCAGCCTTGCACCTGGGCCCATCCCTTACCCAGAGTGTGCCATTAGGACTGACGCTGCACAGCCGCTGGAGCAGGCCTCACTGCTCTGCTTTTGTCCTGCCCATCCACCTGCCCACATAGAGACCACAGACATAAAGAAGTCGATGGGGAAAGCTGTCCCAGCCTGGAGGTGACTGGTGTCAGAGCCCAGCTCTCCTCATTGCTGCAGAGCTGCCCTACTGGCACCAGGCCGGTCCTGCTCCATGCTGCCCCATGGCCTTGCCCTCGGGGGAACATGGAAGCTGAAGTGGGAAAACCCCCTGTAAGAGCTGCCTCATGCTCAGGCTCACTCCCACATCGTGATCAGAGAGAGAGAATTGCTGCCCACAGCATTGTGCCACAGCGGGGTTACTTCACCCCATGGGCCTCAGGCCCGGAGGGAGTGTGCGCAGAGCAGGCCCTGCTCCCCAGGGCCCTCTCTCATGGGTTTCTGTGCCAAGATCACTGAGCATCCTTGAGAAAACAGTGAAATTTGGGGTGCTAGCTTAACGCCCTCCATCTCCTGAGGTATCAACATGAGTGCCAGGGACGTTCAGGGAAGGACACGGAGAGTCGGCAGCCTCCTCCAGCAACAGAGAATAAAAATCTTGGGCACGAGGAACAAGGACGGATCCTGCAGGCTCCGAGTGCACGAGGCGAGACAGGAGTGAGGCAGCAGCACAGCCTCTGCCGCTGAAATGAGCTGCGGGGACGACAGCCTGCTCGCAAGGAAGAAGAGGAAGGAGCCTGCATGAGAGTAATTCTGCAACAGCAGCCAGCGGAGACAGGATGTGAACTCATCGCGCTGCTTATGACAGGGCTCCCTAAAAACAGCAGCACAGGAGGCAAAGGTCAAGAGCAGATGACTCAGGAGACGGCCAAATGCACTGCAGCAGCCACCTCGCAGGGCCAGGTTAATCCTGCAGCCCAGCGAGGTGCATACCAGGGGACTGGTGTTAAAGACAGTTGCCTGGAGAGGATGCAGTGGCTCTGAGGATGCTGAGGTGCCTGAGCACAGCATGGCCAGGGGGCTCAGGCAGAGGGATGAGGGCACGTGCAGTTGTGGCACTGTGTCAGGGGGCAGCAGCGTGACAATGCCTCAGCACATCGGGCATGAAGCAGATGCAGCCCTGCTGCTGACACTGGATGTAGTGAAAACCAAACTGCACTTGTTCACTCTCTCAGCTCAAAGCGTGCGCACCCGGCTGAGTAAGAGTATGTGGTTTCCCATCTCTGCTTTTCATGAGGGCAGGGAGAGCCGCTCGGGGTTAGGGCAAGTGGTTTTTCAGGGAAACAGAAAAGAAAGCCATCAGCTTCCACACAGAAGATCAAGGCTCACTGTGTCACTCCAGGAACAGCCTTCCTCCCTCCCTGGGTGATCTGCTAGCATGCCCCCAACTGCTGCAGGATTTTCTTCTTCCATTTTTTGCTGCAGTTTGACAGCAGAACGCCATGTCTTCACCATCACGTTCAGTTTGTTCTGCTCTCCTCGTGGCAGTCCTTCACGTAGCTGCAGGCTGCTCTCAGGTCCCTCACCCTCTTCCGAGCACTTACCACACTTCCATGCTCTGCAAATTTAACAGGCCTGTACTTGTTTCAAAGAGCATTAATGAAAATATCAAATAGGACAGGACCTGTGGGGTCCCACATGCTTCCGGCAGTCACGGATGAAAGACACTCAGAAGGCCATTTTCACAGTCTGGTGATGACAACGATGTGTCAGGACTATTATAGGATTTTTCAGTAATACTGGGAGCTAGCTCGCACCCACGGGACTGAGCTGTTTGTGTAACAATCACTTTTCAGACTATAGCACTTACACATTTTGAATTCCCATCAAAAATTATGGCAGGTTAAACTCCAGGAAGAGAACAACAGCAGCTCATGCTGAGGTGGGAACATACAAACAGGCAGAGATTGCCAAGCAGTAACGCAGAGCTTCCCAGTCAGGTTTTTGTGAGCTGCTGTAAAGCGCATCTGAGCTGCACTGCAGCACCATCTGCTGCCTGCACGTCCACAGACCTTCACCATCATCAGCTCTACCTCTGGCTTCAAATGTCGAAAGCTGACAGCACCATTGGATAAATACCTCACTCTTTAGGAACACAAATCTTGCAAGGACTGATTAGGACAGCGTAGCTTTGCTCTCCTCCTTGCTCTGGGGACGCTCAGGGCTCACACTTCTCACTTTCTTCAACCAAAGGCAAATTTCACGTTCTCAGCACAGCTGTAGTTGCCTGTTTTATGAAGTGGCCAATGCTACAAGTGAGCGTGAGCATCAGAGCTACCAATACCCAAGCATAATATCTCAGGTTTTCAGCAAACTAATGCCCTGGTGCACTTCTCTTTGCAGTGCCCTCACAGCAACAGACCAGTATATCAGATATCACCTGATTTTCTTCAAGCATTTCTTGCCTTTTTTTTTTTCTAATCACCTTTCAAACATCCGTACAAGCATGCAGCAATGAGTTGCTGCAGAAGAGCAATGCACAGCACGAATACCTGTAAGCCAGCAGGCTGAGAACAGCTTGTATAGATGGGCTTTATTTTGAATACAGCAGCAGTGTGACCCTGCCCCCATTTTCATTGTGGCATACAGGATTTTCACCAAATAAAACATGGATGTGGAGCATTTCACTTCCCTTTGGCCCTGTCTCATGATGCCGCTCAAACACGACAGTGAAAGAACACAACAGTGAAAGGAAGTCTCAGCACACACAGCAGGAAAAGCGTATAAGCTTTGCTATTTGCAGCAAGACCAAAAAGAGGAAAGGGGAAGAGAAAAACAGGGAAATCCCAGCACTCTTCATCCCACTCCTCTCCTGCAAAATCTGAGACTGACAAGTTCTGAATTGCTTTTTATTCTTTTCCTGTTTCCTACCTCATCACAGCCCATTTCTGGCCAATGCCTCCAGCCCAGCCCTGGGGCCTCTACAGCATCTGCCTCTCCCCTTTATGTCTTCCCCATCTCGTGTGGAAGGCTTTTCCCCACCACTCAGAAATTGTGCATGTAATAGCCAACAGACTGCAAACATGTCATATCAGAGCCATGAGGAGAACTAACACCCTTCCCTTCTGCCAGCCAGCAGCAGCAGGAGCTACTCTTAAGGCTGGGAAAAAAGACAACAGGACACGGTTGCAGATAGCAGCTATGTGTATCTTGCCATGTAACTGTCATGACTGCTAAAAGTCTGAGAAGAGAGCTGGCTCCAGATGCTATCCCCCACTGTGCTCTCAGTCTGTTGTAGATGTATACAGAGGGGATTTGCATGTTTGTTCTTGGAAGTTGCCTTGTTAACGTTGTTGCAATATTGACACACCATTCAGTTCAAAGCTGTTGCTAGCAAGTGAAAATTGAAGCTCTTTATTTCATTTCTTTTTCATCTTAGCTTTTAGAACTAGATATTTAACAACATTAGCATCTATTTTTTACACCATATCTCACATGCTCAACTGTGCTACTACTTTAGCTACAGCTGCGTATCGTCTGCTTCCCCAGAAGACCTCAGGCTGAAGATTTATTGGTGAAACAGACGCTTAAACACACACAAAACTAGAAAATACAAGTAGGTTTTACTAATGAGGCAGACATTTTGCTGCATGCACCTCTCCATCAGAAGCAAGTCCAACTTCAGCAGACACCAATAACATCTTTTGTCTTTGTCTAATTTGGAAGCTGTGTCACACAGAACTGGGAAACAAGTTAATGTATGCAAAGTTTGCTGGAGCGGCAAGCAACAGAAAGTGCTTGATCTAGTCAGAAACTGTAGAGAGAACAGAAGCTTTGCATTCCAAACAAAGGATTCCCCCAGGAACGAGAGGTATTTGAAGATGTCCAATTCTACATCAGGAATTACAAGCTGAGATTTCTCACAGAGAAATGAAAATCAATTAAGTGAACAGAGAAACATTTGGGGAGGAAAAGGAAAATATTTGGTAGACAAACACTATAATGTTGAGTAGTTCTGTAAGAGTCATGGCCCACAGACATGACCAAAAACAGAATTAGTCTATTGTGTAGGTAAACACCAAGCTCATGTACAATTGTTTTTCTCATCCCAAACATCTCCCGGACACTTGCTGCCTAACATCCTTTCTACACAAAATGTACCGCCAAGGTAAGTCAGTGTGTAGAATCACCTAGGGGAGGAAGTATAAAGTGTTTTTTGTTTTGTTTTTCAAAAAGTGCATTAAAAAAGTAAACAATGCTCCTTTGGGTGTGCATGTTTACCATTGTACCCAAAGACATAGCCATTTTACACTGGCAGTTTTAGGGCTCCCAGCTTATGCTACCTGCTTGGAAGCCAGACGGCCCCACTAACTGTAGAGCCACATCTTGGTGCCGATGACTGTCAGGAGACAGAGCTGCACAAGTGGCCTCATGTAGGTGCATTTTGCAGCAGCCAAACAGCCACCATCAGGTTCCAGTCTGATAAAGAAACAAGGCTCTTCAAATGTAGATCACATCCGAGTCATGCTGCTGAACCTACGCGCAAAGCAAATAGGAAAAATTATTTCCACTCTGAACTCCTACTGAAAACAAAGCCCACTTTGCTTTGGTCCAATTCTTGCTTTTCCATCTGACTGGAGTCTTTTGCAAGATGTTCTGCAATAGCTTTACCTTCCCTCTTGAAACTTATTTGCCTCACCTCTGCTACCTGGGTTAGGTTAGCCAAAAAATAATTGCTTGTTATTTGCAATAGAAACAACAGCTTCCTCAACCGTTGCCACTATGAACTGTTTTGCTTCTAGTTTTAAGCCCACAACCCTGAATGTTCAGATCTTGAAAGTTATACACTAGAGCCTCTGATTGACCCTAAAAACCCCCAGTTTCATTCAAATAAAACATCAGGCTTTCTTTACTCCCAATGCCTCCTGCAATTAGCGTTGCCTAAAGAGAACCAATTTCCTTCCAGTTGCACAGGACTGTGTACACATTACAGTTCTTCAACACATAATACATTCTCCACTCCAGTGAAATTTAAAAGCAGGTTATCTAGGTTTTTTTTGTAAGACTCAATTCATTATTTCTCTAGAATTCTTTGACAGGAACGACACAGAAGAGAACTGCAGGAAATCCAGGCATTCACTGGCATCTTATTCCCCACTCCTTAAAACAAGGAGATGGGCATAGTTCTTTAGTGCTTTAAGTTCTTTCTGAGCACAACCTCATTTCCAAGCCTGGCTGATACAAATAAAATTTAACAAATTCTCCTACTGCATGTGGGCATCACTTTCATTTACCAAGGCTTAGAGTTCTGTATTCCAGCTTAAATCATATGAGAGAGAAAAACAGGTGGCCTCGAGTTATAAACAATCCTGAATGGTGCTCCAATATAAGGCCTCCAAATTTGTGTTACAGACACACTTTGAGACCTGTCATTTGAGAGGCTGTGACAGTTGGATAAAACTGTTCCTTAAATCAAGCCAGCTCTCTACTGCTCTGAACCCTAAACCTCTGGTCAATATTTGGGTATTTATTTATCTGATTACCTTTATAATCTGTTTTCTGGTTCCTGTGCCCACACTGTTGGCAGTCAAGGAATTTGTTTGAAAAGATGATTTTTCCACTGGTACCGTGTGCTGAATTTTGTTGGTGCAAGGCCAGCTGCTTGTAGTATTTAACGAGTAAGCAGGGAAAGGTCTGTGAAGATTTACATCTGATGAATCTCCAGTTTCAAAGGTTTTCATCCATGATGGGATCTTTAAAAGAAAAGAACACATGGAAATTTAATGCCCTCTCTGCATCAACATTCATTAAGCCAAAAAACATAAAATGCACAGCCAGAGAATACAGGCCATCTTCCCTTAATTTTTCCAAGCCTCTCTTCTCTCTAAAACAGTTTACTCAGGGCCATTTTTATTATATATGGAACAATATGGAAAAGCAAAGACAGCCCTCAGTCTTGCCCTGGTTCAGAAGGAATGTTTATGTACACAAAAAGAAACTTATGATCAAAATCTGAGTTTAGTTCTTCACCGTCTGAAGAAAGCCACGACTTTTACAACAGACAAACAGCAACCACAAAGCACATGAATGAGAATGTGATACAAACTATGAGAAGCCACACTTAAATGCCTTGAGTTACAAGAATTTAGTTTGTTCCAAGATGGAAAACCTTACTGCAAGATTATTATTTTTTGCTTATATTACTGGCATCTTGCCCAGGAAAAACAAAAAAAAAAAAAAAAAAAAACCTTTCTGATCTTAGCATTCCTCTTCTCTGTTCACACTTAATTTTTTATTATCAATGGTACTTAAAGAACATGCACTGATCTGAAATACAGCACCTATTTTTTGCATACATACAGACACTATTCTCACTATGCTTAAAAAAGTGGCAGGAATTTAGGGGTACATACATTTCCTAAGGAGCGATCCAAGGACCCCAGCACTTCATTCCAATGAGAGTAAAGCCCAGACTGTTTCTCTTCTAGCTTCAAAGCATGAATTTCAGACTTCAGTTCTTTCAGTCGATCTTCAAATTTTTTGCTCTTTTCTAAATAATCTAGCCTGTAGGCCACACATTAGAGACAAAAAGCTTACTAGCATAACATAACTCAAGAGCGGAGTGCAGTGCACATAAGGACCTTTACATCATTTTGCCTTTTTTTTTTTTTTTATATATATAGGCAAAATTAAGCCTGTCAACATCAGCCTCACTTCTCTGCTCCAGTGAGGAAGTTCATTTCCATCCCTCAGTATTCACAGACTTTTACCAAGAATTTCCCTCCAGAACAAGAGGAAAAGCCTATGTATCAAACCAATACCACACTTCAACACTAGAGGGAAACTTCTGTCCTCTAGCTTGCTGTTACTCAAGAAAAGCACTTCACACTTCACATCATGGTCTTTAAGACAGGATGGTTCTGGACCTGTCATGGCTTGGTGCCACCATAAAATTCTTCCACTGTGTAGAGCAGCTCATCTTACAGAGACATAACCTGCACCAGCTCAGTAAAAGGCCTCCAGTCATACATACAACAAGAAGGCTATCCTCAGTTGTGAAGGATGTGACCTGTGACTCCCATTTTCATTTCTGTACTTTCCACAATTAATATGTTCTTATTTACACCATAAGCACACTGATACCTCTCTCGCTCTATCTCGAAGGACAGTCTCTTGAGGTCAATGTCCTTCAAATCCAGCTTGATGGACCCCTTGTCAAAGTTGGCATCTTTGGTATCAGTTGGCAAGTATTGTGGGTACTTGACCATATGCTGAAAGAGGCAACACAAGCACTGTCAGTAAGATTTCATTGTTTGACCTTGGATATCTCACCAGTTTCTTCAAGAGTGCCATGCTGAGCCATTTCACAAGGCACCATGCTCCTGAAGCCCTCCCCTTCTACCTGAGTGGCCCCAGATGAACTGCCAAAGTCCACAAGCCACAGATCCAATCGCAGAGAAGTACCCTGACTGCACTGTTCCTTATTTATCTCAGTAGAGAATGGAAATCCATTCTCAGCAAGACTGAAGCAGAATAGGAACTGGGGGCACACAGCCTTAGCACCACCTTCTTGCTGGAGACAGTTTCACCTGCTTTGCCTGAAGACACTCTCATGCAATTCACATGCCAGGACAGCACAGCTGGTTCAGTACAACCACCTCCACAACATATTGCCTGACTGAGAGGGCACAGAGCCAGTTATCAGGCATGAATGCAGGCAAGACCGCCTCTGCTCCCTAATTACTAACAACAGACCTGGTTTGGTTTTTGTTTGGTTAAGTATTCGTTGGTGGTGGTTTTGTTTTTTAATATTTGTCTCACCTTTACCTTCCTGACTCAATGCCTTGAACAAATACAATTTCAATTCCAGCTGCACCATCTTCAATCAGCAGCTTGTCCTAGAGGTGTTTGTCCCACAGCTAGATGTAGACATGCCACAACCCAGCCAGATGAGGCTACAAACATGCAGTTGACAACTGATTATCTCGCAAGATGAAGCAGTGCCCAGAACAGAAACTTACAGGATAATTAAGCCTGGTTATGTCTAAGAGTTTCTGCTTCGCTTTTCGTTCAGCCTCTCTGGCTTCATGCAGGTCTTGTTTCAGATGCTCTGCTTCTTTGGCTCTGCAAGACAAGCATTCTGACATGAATGACTGGTGATACCCAGTATAGAGCAACACAAGGATTTCAGAACTATGCACCTCACTAGTTTCTGGAGAACAAGATCCATTACTCTGAGTGATTTCTTTACCCAAAGATGCTAGTGGTAGGATAGTCACACGGAGAGGAGGACACAGCATGACACAAGCTTTGAAGGGCAATCCTGCATGAACTGGCTGAATCAGTGTTTTTCCTACTCCTAATTTCCAGCTATGACCTACTGATGCAGACTCATCAGGCTGTCAGAGATCCTCCCTGAGGTGAAGAGGGATGCAACATCTTTATTTTGTCAAGCTTGTGGGTAGTATCCTAAAACAAACAGAAGGCCCTTAATAGCAAGGTTAAACAACCTCTATAAACACTCATCTGCTCTGCATCTTCAAACATCTGAAAGGGATATGAGAGAACATCGTTTAGCACTAATTAATGAAAGAAGTCTTAAAACCCACAGAGTATTCAGGTTGTTACATTCAGTAGCTAGTGCTCTTTTGATAATGCTTAACAGAAGATGCTTCTGTATTCTGAACCTTTAATGATAATCCCTAAAGCCCTGCAACAGTTCTTCTAAACTTTCTGACCTGCATCCCAACCACAGGTAGTGCATGGAACAAAAGACAAAGGCATTTTCACTCTGAAGTGTTGCTTTGGGAAAAGCCCCTCCCTATTGGGCTTTCACTCCCTCATACTCCTGCTTTGACTAAAAGAGCACTCTCTCCATCCAGACAATGCAGTAAGGGCCACACACAATCCCAACTCAAGCAAATCTAACCTTCGGTCAGACTCCTTCACCAGCTTCACTGCTATCAGTTCTGCCTCCCGCATCTTTTGCTCCATCAGGCGTTTCTCCTCCTTGGTTTTCAGAGCTGTTATCTCCAGCCTCTGTCGCTCTTGCTCTGCTTCTGCAGCATTCTGGGCCAGCAGTTTCGCCTCCTCTTCTGCAATCTGAGCTTTCTCAGCCAGCAGCTCTGCTGCTTCCTGTGACCGGAGCTAAGAAGAAACCGTTTTTCATAGTTACTCTGCCTAGCATCTTCCATTTCATCCCTGAAGTCAGTTAGGAAAAAGAAATCCTTCCTGAACAGATCAAGAGATAAAAATGTTAAACCTCAAAATAAAAAATAAACAACTATAGGGTTTGCTATTACTCCTTTACTTCAGAATTGCTTAACTTCCTTCCTGCCTCTCACCTCTGCACAGCAAGGAGACATGTGTTCAGAGATGGACAAAGACATCAACCAAAAATTGACAGAAATTGGCCCCTTCAGTTGCCAGTGCCAAATGCAACAGGCACCAAGCCCTCTTCTCCCAATTTCAGCTCACAAGGTTACTTTCTTTCTTGTCTTTGCCTGAAAAAAAATACTGTGAATACAGGGTGAGAATGGCTCACAGCAAATGGAGGTTACGGAAGGTCAGACTTTTCCCAGGTATTCCAGCATGCCTCCTCTACCACTGGCCAGAAACTCTCCAGCCTTGCACGAGCTACAACTTCTAGTGCCTCACAGAAGCCATACGAGGAGGAAAAAAAGAATAGAAAAAGCTTCCAAACCAAGAAAGCCCTTCAAGCACAAGAATATTCAGTGTGCTACTCACCAGAGCCTCGTTGGCCTGCCTGGCTTCATCTTCCAGCTGGAAAAGACGCCTTTCCAGCTCTTCTTTGGCTCGCTCAGCTTCTTCTCGGAGCTGCTTCTCTCTGGCCAACCTTTGATTGTCCATCTGGAAAGAGAATGAGAAAAAGCACATTTGTGGGTTTGCAGTAGAATGTCATCTGGGCCTGAGGCAGCACGAGAAATGAATCTAATGAGAACAGACTGCTCTGTACCTGGTGAGCTGACATTCAGAGATGCAATGCTGAAGCTATTTACACTTCAGCAGCAATGAGCTCCACTAACTGGTAACACCAGTTATTTCAGACTGCTGGAAGAGCACTTGGATCGATCTGTTACATAGCCCAAATCTTTGTGATCACCTATTCCGATTCACAAACATCACTTACATCTTCAGATGCCGCATACACACTAGAGCTATTCCCACACTCAGTCCTGCTGCACTTTCTCACCTCCCACACACATATTGATGCAATGTATGGACAGCAAGGGCACCAGCTGGAATAATAATCAGCATTTTCAGTAACAGAGGAGCAGAAAATCTACCTTTTTTCTAGCCTTTTCTTCCCTGGCTTGTGCTTTCATTTGCTGGATCTCTATTGAATCCACTTTTCTTCTCCTCATAAATAGGTCATGGTTTCCAATGCACAACTGCAAAATCTGGATAGGAAAAGAAAATGTGATTGTGACACAGTTGTACCCCATCCAGAGGGGAAAAAGAACCCCACAGCACCCTCACAGGACAGAAGTTGACACTTCTCACTTCAGCACAGGTGCTGGCAGTTGCTTCCCTTCCTACAAAAGCAACATCCAGAGCAGGCTCATACCCAGGTACATAATAGTTGAGAAAAGTTCACAACAACATGAGGGGTTCTCTTGCCATCCCTCATCCCTGTCTGGTTTCAGTCTCCTGAAGAAGAACAGGCAATGGGTCAAGGCCAATAGCACACAGGAGATAGCTGTGTGGAATGGTCACCTGCAACAGTCACTCCACAAGCTCGCTGAGAAGTGATCCAGCGCCTGTGGCTGTGCTAGGAAGCAGCTAGTGATGGAATTAAGCAGTTGATTAGGTCCCCTTCCTTGTTGCTTATCCCAGAAAGAGAAACAGCAGCCAATTAAGAGCCCCACAGGAGACAGACAGGCAGATGCTGCAGTGGCTTTGCACCTTTCCATACTGTATATCCTCCCCTTCCAGTATCTGCATTTCCCTTTGTGATTTGGGCCTTCTTTCATATCTCACTTTTCACCCATCATCTCCACTGCCAACAGAGAGAGGACAAACATATACACCATGACTTCCCAGGCAGGAGAATCCTATGGAAAACGTGCTAAAACTCCTTGCTCCCTGGCCTCTGCACAGGTTTCACAGACAAACACCATTTCTCACTTGGGTATCACTCAGTGTCACCAGGCCCAGTTTTAAAGGAGGAAAACAGGACACTTACCAATTTGTTTACTTTGAGCTGAGAGGAAAAGAACTTGAAGACTTCTGCTTTTTTGTCGAGAGGTTTAATAGTTAACTGTACAGAGAGAAGAAAAAAAATGAGAGGAAGCAGTGAAAAGGAGGGAAAACAAAGCTGAAGCTATTAATACTAATGCAAACTTTAGCCCATCTCCACTTCTCTCCAGGGAAGCAGTGATTTATGCCACAAAGGCAGGGAGAGTGATACAGAAGTGTTTTGCAGAGAAGGATCAGAACCAGGGCTGCTCTCTCTTACACAGGCTCCTCATCTGTGGCAGGCTGTTCTAGAAGACAAAGCCTCCCACAGAGCCACATCTGGTGCCAGTTTGGATGATGTTTTTCATAATAATACCACCTGTGCATTGCAAACTATACTGAGAACACTGGAACAAGCTCTGGTTCTCAGGAAAAACAGAATACATTACCAAGAATATGATTTCTTTTGAGTTTTAAAGTAAGGGAGATGTCAAACACCTCTCTGAATCCCAGCCATTTCAGATGTAAACAGAACATATCACAAAGGCCTGAAGGATTTGTTCTCCTGACCATGAGATAACAGCACTGGAGCTTCTGCTTTCTCACATTTTCAATCCTATCTCACAAGCTGTTTCCAAAGGACGTAAAAGGTTTCCATGCTGCCAGAACAGTACACAGTTTACACAGTTTTACTTAATACGCTGTGCTTGGTTTGGCTGCATAACAAAAGCCAGCTCCATTCCTTAAGATCCTTCTCTCTGTGATTCATGAGTTAACACTCTATTCCCGTAATTCATTTGCAATGCAATGTCTAATTGCAGGCCTCTGAGTCACCAAGATCTTAAGGTACCACAGCTCATTTCACCCTGTAGGTAACAACTGATTAAGTTGCCTTGTGAGGAGCAGGGCTGTGATTGTGATAACAAACACAGTGGAGCTTTAATATAGGGCTGCCCAATTTCCCAACAACAGGGAGTTATATCAGCTTATTCACAGACCAGAGGGGAAGTTTAATGTCAAGAAAACAAAATTCTATGGAGGTAGAACTCTTCTGTAGGCTGCCCTGCTTGATTTAATGTATGCACATCTAAGTCTGGACAGCAAGCCTCATCCTCTGTTTTTGGGTTTGTTTGATTTTCCAAAAGATCCAGAGAAAAAGGAACATGTCATGCTGTCCTTTGGCTGACAAATTCTAGGTATGCTAGTGCTGATGTGATTTTTCTGATTTTGTTTTTCTGATTACAACCCGTGTAGCCATGCAATTTGAAATGACTCCAAATTTCACCCACTCCCCACTGTACTTTGTGCAAGTAGAGGATGGGTTCTGAAATCACAGTGAAATTGTAATGGTAAGGCTGTGCTGGAAACTGAAGTCATGCACTGATAAACTGCTAAAATTCAGGCAGAAAAACACGTACATCTCCCTGCATGCCTCTGCTTGCCGGAGTGCTTCCAACCTCATTTATAGGGATAACTTCTGCATGCAAAAATGGCATTAAGTCTTTATGGATCATCTAATTCCTGCTGAGATAACTGAAGCCAGCCACGGTGACATTCGTAATATCTGTCTTTTAGAGAGAGCAACACACTTGTTTTGCAAAGGACAAGCAGCAGGGAAGGAACCAGAAAAGTGGGCTCCACAAGTCTGGAGAGCTCAGAGCAGCCCTCGGCTCCTAGGGGAACCGAGATTATGCAGCACATCAGAAAGGCAAGTCTGTTAGTGTTAGTTTCGTAACAAAGCTCCCTAGGATTTCCCCCCCCTCCCCCAAATTATTTAAACAGAGAATGCTTTCAGTCTGTTCCAAGAATCCCAGTCCACACCCGTGCCCATATTAAAAGAATAATATATCAGATCCATCCTACCTCCTTCTCACTATAGGAAATGTTTCTGATAGCACTCCACTCAAACGACTTATTTGGAGAGAACCTGTTATTAATGCTGTAGATATGGATACCTTTGGCATCAACTCCAAGCAGGAGATCTGTATGGTTTTTATTTTGCTATAAAACAACAGATATCAGTAAGTGCTATTTATGATGATGTTAAACAATGACAGACAAGAACCATGCTTTCTAGTCAATTGACATTTATTTGTATTTTTAGGAAATTAATTTCTGAAGTACAGATTATGAATGCTGCCACTATTAGCTAACAAACCCAGTTGAATAAACCTGCTCAAACTTCTAGTTTATTTCCCCTTCTTCCCACTATACATCCAGAGCCGCTCAAAAATTTAGTGAGATCATAGAATATTCACCTTTACTGCTGTAAATTACTCAATTAGCAGGCAAGTAAACCAAGCCAGGATAATCACTACACAGCCCCCCTACAGCAGAGAAAAGAACTCCTCAGGAGTCCCAGCTCTGAACTCCACAGAGGCTTTTAAAATAACACTACCATCATCTACAGCAATTGCAAAGTGCTAAAAAAAAAAAAAAAGGGCACTTACAGCAATGGGAAAATAATTGACACCATACATTTCCAAGTCTTGGGCAATTTTCAGGTAGTTCATCTCAGCTTCATCCCTAGAGAATAAGGTGATGATTACACTTGGCGATTCCTGTCCAATTTTTCTCTCTTAACTGACAATATATTTCTCACTTCAAAAAGAAGAGGCATTCTGGTCCTTTGTACTTTAATTTTACTGTCCTACTCTCAACAGAAAAAGGATAATAAAAACACCATCTCTACAGAAGATATAGCTTATCTGTTTTGATTTGAGTCATATATAGCACAATCTTTATTAAAATTCAAGTCCAGTCTTATCCTTGTCTGTTAGTTTTGCCACTCTGTCATTATCACTCCTTAGAGACCTACTCTACCACTATTTTCCATAACACAAGGATATTCTCTTCAGGAAGCAAAGTTTGTTGAGAAATTGTAAACAGTGCTTTAAGTATAGTCCAAAGAAACTAAGTCTCTCCACTCATTCTCCCTCCAAGTTGAGGCATCAAGTCTTGAGGAAAGAATTCAGGAAAGATAATGCTAAGAAGCATCTGGAACAGCCAAAGAAAAACTGAACTGAAATATCAGAAACAGCTGTCTCTGGATGCCAACAGCTCCTACCTCATGTTTAATTGGGTTTCCAGGTATGCTGAATGTGCTAGAAGTATCTGAACATCCACATGGAAGAGCACCAACACTCAGTCCTGGAACTACGACACAATGTCCACACTGCTTTGGTACCTTGCTAAGTATGCTGACACCTCTTCTAATCATGATTATATTCATTCATTTTTCTAAACAAGGTATAAAATATATCAGATTTTAGACATGTTAGATTATAAAGCTCTGCAAAAGCCTTCGACCTCTCTGTTCACTTCAAAGCAAGTCCAACATACAAGCACTTGGTGCCCTGAGCAAGATGATTTTTTTTACCCTGAGTGAATGGATGTTTTTCCCCTTAGTAAGCAACAAACATACTAGCAGCATAGCTTGGAACCCAGTATCTCTTTGCTCACTTACAAAAGCCAAATTTCACTGAAGACAGCAAATAACTAGTTACTGAAAGGTATAGGATTTCCAAAAAATGAAATTATTTTATACCTGGCAATACCTCTATGCTCAGCATACCAAGCAGTAATCTTTTCTTCCCACATCTCTGCTGTCAACTGATACTGCCTGAGGACCTACAGAGAAAGAAAGGAGTTTGTTTTCCTTTGAAGATACAAATACATGTGCTGCCTCTCCCAGGCAATGTGAATGCAGCAATGCAGTTCACAGCTTGGTCATTTTGCCAAATTCAAGGCAAACAATGAGCTTCTAACGCTCTGGCTAACCCCAAAGCAGCACCTGTTCCACATCAAAGGACAGATGCAGATTTTGGTTCTACACATAATAGAAACTTACCCTTTTGGGTAAAAGTTCATCATGGGCTAGAAAGCCTGGCTCATGGAAGTTTGGGTCGTAGTCACCATACTGCCTCAAGGAAAAAAAAATAAAAAAAAAACAATTCAGTTTGTTAGATGCAGAATGCTGAAGAGCTTGCTGGCTGCAGTTTGATGCAATTGCTTGAAACAGATTTTGTTTGGGTTCTCCCATACACAGTGTAAGCATAAGAAAGCAGGCTCCCCTCATCTGAGCTATGGAAGTTAGTGCCAGGCTTTGTTCTATAGATGTGGTTCCATAGTGTGCAGCCACTAAGGCAGCCTACAAACTTACACTCCAGCCCTAACCTGCACCTCTTGGTAACTGCAGGCATAAAGGGATCTCCCACGACTTCATACCTTACTCTGAACTACTGACCATGTTCTGGAGTGTAAGCTCACCTACTCCTACTGCATATAGGCTGGGCTGCTGCAGAGGGCCAAGCCTTGCTAAGAATTTGTGTTCACCTCTTGCCATTTTATGAGCTGGGCCCTTGGTGGCATGAAGGTAACTATGTTACAAGCTCATGATATCAGCATCTCTGTATCCACATTTTTATAACAGCAAGTAACTCCAACTAGGAGAAAAATTACATCAAGATGCCAGCTCCAAGGAAATTCCCCTAAACTGCAAAGGCATAGTATAAAACAGCAAACTAATTTCTTCTCCAAGTCCTTGTAATGGCACCAAATGTTCATTTTTCCAGCCGCAGTTGTGCCTCCCAGCATGACCTGATTTAACAGCAAAGTTTAACGCTCGTGCATTTTACATATCACCCTGTCTATATGTTTGTTAAAAATGAGCACTGCTGTGCACAAACCTTGGCCTGAACAGCATAAGAAGCCAGTAAAACTGTTGCCTCCGGAGAACAATAGATTTCCTCATCCAGTATCTGTTTCTTAACCTAGATCAGGAGAAAAAGAGAGCAAGCTAAAGCAGCAGCTCAAAGTCAGGACTGAAATGAAAGCAGACATGCCCAGACTGTAACTTGGCACCAACCATGACCATTACAAGATAACAGCAACAATCAAATGGTATTCAGAAACACAGGAAACCTTAGCACTACATTTAATAAAAAGTCCAAACTCCTGGAGGTTAAAGTGTCTTAATTCTAAGTTCATAGAAATGCCAGCGGGTATCTCCCCACCTTTATGCAGCAAGACCCTTCCAACTCAGGATGTTCTATGAACAGATATATTTTCAATCACATCATTCAGTTTAGAGAGAGAGGAAAAGGCCTTTTTCATAAATCAATGGAAATTTTTTCCTCTTGTCTCAGCGAGCTTTCTGTTTTAGTTTCTTCATACACATAGATTTAAGAACCTTTCTCATATTCCCTTTTATTACTACTCATTACCCAGAATGAAGCTGTAACGATTTTACTTTTAGCTCTGAAAAAGGACAGGTAAGCTATTCAGTTATTGCAGATCATCATAACTGCTCTGTATTCAGTCATACTAAATGTGCTATATCAGTGATCTGACTTGCCATCTAAAGCAGCACTAAAGAGCTATAGAACTATAAGAAAAAATCAGCTTCGCTGGGAAAAAAAAGCT
This sequence comes from Penelope pileata, assembly GCA_013396635.1. Taxonomy (NCBI): domain Eukaryota; kingdom Metazoa; phylum Chordata; class Aves; order Galliformes; family Cracidae; genus Penelope; species Penelope pileata. Next base: position 242,982 of record WBMW01001211.1, on the reverse strand, counting down.
TTACAACAAAAAATATCCAAATTTTAGGTCAGAAAGGATCTCTGGAGGTCATCTACCCTATGCAGGTCCAACTAGACCAGAGTGCTAAGGGCTCTGTCCAGCTGCATTCTGAATGTCAAAGACAGACAGACCCATTATACTAAAAGCATTAATAGGATCTTTTCAAGCTTTCCAGAAGGACAGAATAAAGGAAAACTTCCTGATAGAGCATTAGATTTATTCAATTATAGTGGCCTAAGCAAAACAAAAACACGAGGCTTAAAAATAAAAACACAGCACAAAGAGCAGAAGAGCCTTTTAGCATTCTTTTCATGTCAGTGATCTATGGTGCTAGCATGATCAGAGGTAATAGTTTGTACGATGTTGCATCATTTTAAATCTGTTGGGTAATTTTACCTGAAAGCCCAAAGGGGAAAAAGAAATTAATCTACCCAAATCCTTCTCCCAGATATAATGTATTTAGCCCATTAACAAGCACAAGATAAAATTTTGCATAATGCATAGTCTTAAACATTTCCAGAAGAGAAAAATTACTTGAGATAGTACTGAGCTGCCTTTACAAAAACATTTAGGAACTGCAGGTACTGTGAACTGAAATGAACCATCAAGAAAGTTTTTCTTTGAATTTAGACTCTGCTAAGCACAATATATGAACCTGAGTTATAGTACAGGGAAAATTCTTTCTAAGCTGTTAAAATGGAAAGAATGAAAAGACTTCTTCCAAATTGGAAAGCTCCAGCTTTCATACTCCATGGTGCAAATAATAAATTTCAGAATTGAGAACAACTTAAGAAAAATCCCCTGCAAGTGGCTGGAGGTTTTTTGGTCTGTTTTTGGGTTTTGTTGCTGTTTTTAATCAATTCTATAAATACAACATCTTTGTGAAAGGAGCAGATTATCTAATTGTTAAACAAAATGTAGTGATTTACACTTATTCACAGATATGACAGAAGGATGTTATGCCACATTAATATGTGAAGTCTAAACAGTCGGTAGAACTGACATCCGCAGGCATCCAGATGTCTGTACATGTTTTTCCTATTAGCATCCAGGTGTGATCTTAAGTTCTTATAGTCAGGAAACTTTGCAAGTTCAAATTTGTTTCTGTCTTGTTTTTCTACTTTGGAATGAGAAGAATTTGCTAATTGTACATCTGCTAGTCAAGGCAGGTTCAAGGAGAAAAGAAAAAAGTGACAATAAATTAGGATTAAGATGCTAGGAAAAGTGTTCTGCCCCTCTCATTCCTTTCCAAACTTAGCTTAAGAAACAGATTTCCAAATGGTTAAGGGTTCTGGATGAAATTCTGATTAGTTAACCCTTGGAATAACAGCATTTTCCCATTACTTCATCAGCACATCCTCCTCAGGGAATCGATGTATTTATTGTGTTCATTTACAGATGCAGACTGATGTTATTCCATAATCCTACCTACTCGCACAGACACATACTGCTGACAGCTACCAGAGTAAAGCAACGCTTGAAGACTGTAACATTCAGAAAATTCTACAGCAACTCTGAAGAGAAACTGCATGGCACAGATGTTGGGTGAAAAAAAAAGTGACCATCCAAAATTCAATGCTTGTATATCTACTGTTAGAGCTACTGGTGCACCTGTGGGGTCACAGTGTGGCTTTCCTGTTTAAGGCTGATACAATTTTATTTTATTTTCTCCTTTATCTACTTTTTACAGAGGTAAGCAAACACTGAATTTTTGGGACAAAAGAAATACAAGTGACAAGAAGGCTGCTTCTGCAAAGCTATGAGCAGCAATGCATGAATGAGGTTACTTTTATTATTTCTGATGGCTTCCATCTTATGGAAATACGTAAATTTGTAAAAACCACCATGGTGTACAGGCCAAGCTGTGTTCTCACAGCTAGAAGTACTGCTCTAGAGTACAGTACTGCTGTTCTGTAGCTCCTCAGTAGCTGGCCCTGTGACAGAGCTGAAGTGTGTTCTGTTATCTGCAGTGAAGAAATGATGGTCAGGGCTGGGGATTTACTCTGCTAGCACAAACAGCAGGTATGCAATCCACAGAGCTAGGGGAAACAACACAAACTGGCTAATTTGGCTGGCAAAAGTCAGGGACTGTAAGTCCAGATGTCCAATAACAACACCAAGGGAATGGCACCTCTCACCCAGAGTCTGTCAGACAATATGGTGATGCCTCCAGAATGTCTTTAAGAGGATCACACAGACTGGTGAATCTTCTAATTGAGTTGTAGCTCTCTCTATGCTGCTCTACTCCTAGATAAGCAAACCTATATTTCAGGATGGGTATCAAGGTCTATGATCTTCTTTCCCTAGAATCCTAAAAGAACATCTAAGCAGGACAGGTTAGGGAGTTCTTGTTTTCTAGTGATTATGTCTCCTATAGTCTTACACAAGAAGATCAGTAACCACCTGGACTATTCTTAGGAGCTTGGGAGTTTTAGTTTCAGGGATAAATTGCAGTCACGAATCTTGTTCCATCTGCAGTTGATATGGGTGAAAAAACTTATTGTCCCCAACTGCTTATCACCATTCCTTTCCTCCTCTTCACCTTCACAACTGCCACCATAATTGCCTGTGTAGTAACTCCCTCATGCAGTTCATACACCTAATAGCAGGTCTCTAAGCCTTCTTGTTTTGAAAGAACTAGGTTAGGGAATGGTTACTTAAGAGGTTACGCCAGCAGATCTAAGAGGGGGATGAGTAGGAGCTTTTGAGATTCTCTTCATCCAACAATCACAGCAGCCAGAGCGGATCAGTTGATGCGGTCCTCAAGATGACTCTTGACGCTGATAAAAATGAGGGCTTCACATTGTACTAAATCACCACTGACCAGTTAGGGCAGAAACCTTATCTAGTTCGAATTCCATGCCATGGGCTGGCTGTCACTCACCATATCAGGCTGCCCAGGGCCCCATTCAACCTGGCCTGGAACACCTCCAGGGATGGGGCATCCACAGCTTCTCTGGGCAAACCTTGAAAAATTCACTCCTAGACTGACAACTTTGTGCAGTACTCCAAAAGTGCAGGAAGTCTGGCAGAAATCTGCATTGTGGTTACCCTTAAGTGGTATATGAATGACCTAAAATCTAGCAAAGGAAATTTCACAAGCATTAGAAAGCAGGATGCTTGTAACAGATAAAGGTAGAAGCTGGTCAAGGGTATCCTAATTATGTTGGAGGAAAAGAGCCCCTACACAGCAGTGGAAATAAAGGAACAAATAAATCAGATTACTTGTCCTCCAAGTGCAAAACTATCAGTACCAATCATGTCAGGACCAGCAATGTCAGTGGCTGTGGAGATGAAACTGCTAGCTCAGAACACAACACAGTAACAAGCAGACTGATCTCAAGCAATAGAGCAGTTCCAACCTATATAAAGATTCCTCCCAAAATTAGAAATGGATTATGATCAACACTGTTGACTCATCTTCCCAAGTCACAATCTAAACTTCAGTAAAAGTGAGAAGCTTTGAAAGTTGAGGCCTCTAACATTTCAAAGTTCAAGGGTCACTAATTTATAACTGATCTGCTTTTCTTTATCCCACCCAAAACGGTATCAGCTACAGGGTACAGAACAAACATCTCCAAAAATGTTTGGTTTTGCAGCCTTCCTTCCTTCTCCCATTAGCTTCAAATATAAAGTTCTTCAAGCAGTGCGACCCTTGAATGGATTTTTTTTCTATTTTGAACAAAGATTATGAGGAGTAAAACAAGTCTGGAATATCCAGATGTGGAATTGCCACCAAAACCAGTAAGCGTAAAAAGTCATGAAACTACAGGTCCCAGCAAATTAACTCCCATTCCCAGCACAAACGGTAAGGGAAGCCATCATGAGAACAAATACCTGCTGAAGCCAAACATTCGACTTACCAGAACATAAAACCATGGTATCCAGGAGAGATGTTTGTATTTTATAAAAATGAGATATTTACAGAGACAATGATATGAGTAAAGCCAGCAGAGTCATTCTGAGACTAACAGCAGCCAACAAAATCAAAGATAATACATAGGGACTAGGATGAACATACAATTAAAAAAATTGTTCCTGACCTGCAGAAAGAATAAATGCTGAGTAATTTCCTGTAGCAGTTCCTCTTCTACCTTCTCTGGGTAGAATTTAGCCAAAAAATGAAAGCTAATGGGGTCTTCTTTGGGGATCTCTTGATCTAAAACCTGTTCAAAGATAAAAATCAATATCAGCAGTAGAAGTAGTACAAAAACGTCTCAATATTCCAGAGGACAATCAGAAACCTGCTAATAATCCAGTTAATGCAGCCTGTCTGTAATGTAGAAGGGCAGGCAATGCTGAGCTTTAACACATCAAGAGTAAGTGCCTGCAGAGGTGATTGGTGGGTGACACCTCGGGCCAAGCAGTACACACACAGGCTGATAACAGTGAAATACGGTCCTAAAAAGAGATATCATCTAGAATTATGGGTTGTCATTTAACATGTTCCTTTAGATTCTGAGCTTAAAAAGTCCTTTAGGAGTAGAAGATTGCCAGGTTACTATTTTTTTTTTCTTTTTACCTTTTTGTCCATCTTTAACCAGGTGCACATTCCCTTCATTGTGTACTGCAAGCCAAAGAACCAAGTCTCCCTTAAACCAAGTGCTCGGCACACCAGGTCAAACAAGTCCTTTCCCTTCCACTTCATCTAGAAGAGAAAAGGGAAGTTAAGCAAAATAGATGCATCTTGAATGAACTTGCTGCATTTTAGGCAGGCAAACCAGGTTATCATTTGCTTTTTTCCCCCAAGAACTGAACGAAGCATGCCTAACACTGCCTACAGCAAAGGCACAATAGCTGTAATGCTCTGCCTCCTCTTCCCTTCCTCCAAACACTCAAAGGTGTAGTCATTTAATCACCGCATCAAACACTTTATGAGCAGAGGGAATGAGAATTGTACTACTGATCTCCTAGGACATGGCAAGGCTTTATTAATATTTGTAAAAATCTTATTCAACATTTTGTACAAATTAGAGTGTCTGGAGAAGAGGCCAAGAGAAATCAAAGGAATGTCAGGGCACAGAGCACAAATGCCAAACAATCAAAGCTAATCTTTCATCTACTTCAGCTATTTGAGTGGCAATACACCAATCCTTTATGCCACTCTGATTTAAATGAGCAGGAGCCTGTCTTCTAGGAGTAGGATTTAATGCATAGTATAGCCAGGATTGTGTTTTTATCTGGTAAAAAAAAATAGCAATCTCATCTAATGGAGGAGATGCAGAACGAGAGTAATTTACTAGCCTAGCTCCACAGAGAGCAGAAACTTTGATTAAAGGTCCCAAAATACACACACACATATATATGGTATCTCATTTTTCACTGAGGAGTTTGCACATCTGTTTCTTCTATTTGGCTACATATTAAAAGATGATTTTGTCTCATCACATGGTCAGCCACTACACTTAATGGCAAAAAAAGTAAAACTTTTAGGCAATATTTGGATGGAAAGCAGGAAATCAACCCAAAAAAAAACAGAACTGGGGAGAACAGAGAGAGCAAAGGAAGGAATATATCAAGCTGGATTTATTAACAAGGACTCTGAGCTCTGAACCAAGTTTTCCAAATTCTTTATTTTCACAACTCTGTCTGCAAGTATTCTAGATCAGTAAAGTCACAGAGATGCACTGTCTGTGACTGATGTGTTCTGCCTGAGCAACCTAATGAATTAAACTCTAAATGTCCCACAAGACTGTCAGCTCTCATTAGAATTTCCAGTCACAGTGGACCTCAGTTTTCTAGCTGCCCTTCTCTAAACACCTGCACATTTTTTGCTTTTGTTGGATGGATAGGAATTCATCAGATGCAGTTCTTTCTCCTCAGCAGTGCAGCCCAGTTCACCTATCAGCTCATTGCTTGCTACATTTGTGTTCTTCCATATTGTTCTGCAGTCATGCTTTCTTCTATCCAATTTACTAGATAGACAAAATTAAGAGAAGAACATCATTTTGTAAGCTATTTCATAAGCAACGCTTTAGGATCAGCTCTGACCAGATTGCTTTATCTAAGTCAACAGTGTCTGAAAGAGCCCCATCACATTTTGGAAAATCTGTAGCAAAGTAGGCATAGTTACAATCAAGACCTGCATCATCTGCTGGGATGTTTAGCCCACTGCTAATTCAGCTGGGCCAGGCAGATGTATTTAATGGAAACAAGTCTGAGTTCTGACACAGTTTAACAGAAGAATGCATCTGAAATTAAGTGATCCATTATTGTAAAAGTTATAGACCAGTTTTAGGATCATCTGTGAGCTTTTTTGGATGGAGCTTTTCCCCATCCCAGACACCAGCCTTCAGTTCGTGGGTGTTTAATAGTGGGACTGTTCTTCATGCAACAAGGGCTAGCATTGCCAGATCAAAACAGTATCTTCTGCGCTGATTTGCAGCTGGATTTGGAAGTTACAGCAGCAGGAAACTTCTCACTCATCATCCTGTCTGTTAAGTGATTCCATTCATTTAGTAGCAACTATTGTCCAGCAACAACTCCAAACTTCAGAGAATTTTCAAATATTTGTCTTGATGTCAGCAATTTCCAACTTCTGGGGACTCTTACCTCACAGCTGAACTCCATTTCAGCATCCACCGTTATAATTTTGACTTTAAAAGTCTTTGGCTGTTTCTTCTTCAGGCCTCGGATAGACATAGTTTTCAGCTTATGAGGACAGCCACACCTGAAATCAAACATTGCTATGTTTAAGACTAGAAATTTCAGTAACTTCAGTAACATCATCTTGGCTAGATTGTAAAGTAGGGTGAGTTCAAACTTGTAAAGTCACCCTTAAATAAAAATAGTCTCTGCATGCTGTGTCCAAAAAGATACTCAAAACCATAAAAAAGAACGAAAAATCAAAATTTACTTTGACCTAGGGATTTGCTCCCTAAAAATCAATTGCTCCAAAAGAAAAAAAATAATTCCTGTCTTTCCTCTCAGAACAGGGCAAGCACTGGCTTCCTACAGTACTAACGAGAACCTCATTCAGCCCTTATACTGCAAGCCCAGGGGTCTGCCTCTCACTACAGCTGAGGATATGTAGGAAACTCTCACTACAGCCCTCGTGTTCCTTACAACCACCTGCATCCATGCTATGCAGCACTCTCTTGCAGTGAAGCTCTGCAATGGATGAGTATTCAGTTTCACAAGAAGTACTATGTGGCTTTTGAGAAACAGCAACAAACATGACATTCCTCATTCATTTCACATATCCATGCAAAACTCTCAGCAAAGTTCTTGGCTGTAGGTACCGTTGTGCCTTTATACTAAATGTATCAGTGGAAGCTCTGCTTGTAAAACATACAGGAGAGAGCTACATCACACAACAGAAACTGACTGTGTCAAACCCAACTCAATACTTCTCCATCAATTACGGCTCCCTGAGCAACTAACCTATTGAGTTTCTTCACATCATGAGATCTTAATTCCCTGAAATTATACAAATACCAGGAACAAATACATGCAGTGAAATGAAGCTGAATTTTCCCATTTCTCTTGGGCATACAAATATACAATGATGAAAGCAATTTCACACAATTTTTTCCAGTGATTTTTCTTCTGAAGTGAAAATAACTCAATTTTGCAGAAGCCTGCAGAATACTTCTTCATAAATTTTATATTCTAACTGCAACTGACTGCATACCATTTGAAAAAAAAAAAAAAGGACATATGCTATTTCCATTGCCACGAGGGTTTTGTGGATACCAGTCAAACCAAATGTTGAAAATTGGTGTTAAACGAGTGCAAATCAGCACTATGCAGTTCTTGGTTCTTTTTGAGCACAAGAAGTCAGCCTAAAGAGTTTTCTTTTTATTTTTAAGTTTATAAAATTAACAGCTCAGACTTGCACAACCCAGTTAGTATCTGTGAACTATATAGGTCAGGAAGAGACTGAGGCATTATTGGTTTCCTACAATGTAAAGCTATTATAGTGTGGCAGACTTCCAATTTCTTAAGCAATTCCAAAATAAAGGCCTAGTTTAAACTGAAAAGTTTCATTTGCCTGTACCCTCCAGTATTTTATGAAATATCTTGTCCCTTTCTTTTCTTTTGCTGAGCTTTGAATTGGCGTTGATTATTTTCCACTTACTTTGCATGTACCCCTCATCCAAAAATTGCTACATAGGAGGCAAAAGGTACACGGAAGCTTTTCTTTTTGACTTGCAGGGAAGCTGAGACAAAGAACAGACAACTCAGGTGCCAAACCACGTGGACATCTGCCAGAGTTGAGAACAAGTACTCAGAGTGGAGGAAGAAGAGCTCAGGAGGAAATTCATCTTGCTGACACCGAGAGCAGCTGAGGAGTGCTCTCCCTCCAGCTGGGGCTGGTGCAGCTTCTGCTGAAGTCTTGTGTCCAGTTTGGGGCAACACACTTTAAGATAGATAATGAGATAACCAGGGAGACATTCCAAAGTAGAGATTCAAGGGCTAGAAAGTAATCTGCAGTCATAATGAGTACTGGTTAGTACAGAGAAGAGTCGTGAGATGTGATGATGTCTGTTCTGCATGACCACAGAGGTCAGGACAAGGAATAAAAGCCTTAATTATATTGCAGCGAGGTTACACACTGAGAACAATTCACTAGGCAAGAATACTATGATGCTGGAAAAGTATAGGAAAGGATTTCTATCTTTCTGAACAAGTTAGACAAATTTTATCTGAAATAGCATGACACTACCTGCTCCTGCCTCACCACCAGAGGAAACACACATCCCCAGAGCACCCTTCCCATAGTGGTCCTGTGCAGGTGCCCAGCAGCAGTGCCAGAAGTCTTAACACGGAGGGGGTATATCCAGAAAAATACCAAATCCCCTCACCCTCAGGGTATCCCCTTATCCTGGGGGAATATTTTTCTGCAGGAGAGCAAAACAGATCTCAGCACTGAGCGTGTTTCCTCTGTAATTTAGGCAACATCTCAGTGCACACTGCTGAGCAGAGCTCAGGTCCTTTCTGTCTTAGCATACAAAGGTGTTTTCAATTAAGGGGAGAGGAATGTTTAAAAACCACAGAATCACCACAGTAGTATGATGTAACATGACCACAGTCATATTGACAGGGAGAGCATCATGTGAAAGCATCCAAACCATCAGCAATTATCCCAGTAAGTTTTTGATCTCTAATCTGCAAGCTGCAGCAGAGCTAAGAGCAAAATTATGTTTTAACCTGTTGCATTCCAAAGCTCTTTCTTGTCCAGTTTTCTTAAGAACCAGAGAATTACTGTGAATAATTTTGCCCTTGGAGATAACAGTTAAAGCACAAAGCACGGTTTGTGTCCAATATTCCGTGCTTTCTCTGTTAGCTCTAGGAGAAACACCAAGGGCTGGAGACAAAAAGAAGAAACTTCATAATTCTTTTTTAACATGTAACGTGAAACGGCCAATTCAGTTCAATAGGAACTTGGAGTTCAGGCCAGTACAGAACATTCTCAGAGAGGTTCATATGGAAAATGCTGAACAGAAAATTGAACTATTTCAGAAGCATGCACTAATTTTCTCAAAATATGACCAAAACACCAGAACACTTTGACTTTGAAGTGCTTTCTTTTTTCTTATATAACCTGTTTGAAATGACAATATAATTTGTTCAATATTTCCAATAGTTTTTTTTTCCCCTTCCAGAATTTTTATTCCATGGAAAAGTACATTCTGACACAGTGAAAAGATATTTTCGAATATCAAATTTTCCCAAGATATGTTAACTGCATTTTAATCAATAGCACTGGTAAAGAAATAGGTTTTCCCACTAAACAGTTTCAATGACTGTCAGAGAGTGCCACCATAAGCAAAAGCACTTAACAGGCAGGATTTTAGAAAAACTTTCATATAAGAGATCTTGCCAAATCAGACAATCTGGGTTTGCAATCTTTTATTTAAATGCAGAAGTGATACACTCTGGACACTGGCACATGATTCACAGGAAAGTTGTTGGTATTAGCAGTTTGTTTCAAGGCTCAATGTCTGTCACTGAGCTCCATCCATTTACTTCTGCAGCTGCCAGGGGCATCTAAGTTCAAGACCCAGAAGCAGCAAAATGGGATAGATCAGAGCACGGCATAACCTCACCCAATAAATATAAACCCAACAGAGGGCAGGGCAATAACTTTCCTGTCCAGCCACAATGTGGGGATAGTTCAGAAACTGAACTTCCACAGCTTCTCCTGCACCTCATGGAAGCTAACAAAGATGATAAAAACTTTGCTTGATGAGAGGAACAGAAACACAGCAATAAGGAATATCATTTGCAGGAACTAAATGCTCCAGGTGCTGCCTCTGAGCATGTTCGTGTCCAAGATGACATCCACCAGCTCTAACTGGATTGTAATCTTCTGTCTTCCTCACAGCAAGAAACCAGGGCCTGCGCAAAGCGTGGGGGAAGGAAGCTGGGAACAGTAAGCAATAGCCAGAATAACTGGCAAGGCGACTCTTGCAGTGACTGATGCTTATCTGCATCACAGCTCTGGATGGGCTGCAGGGTTACACCACTGTGCTACGCAGTTTGTCCAAGTGGGAGATAACCCGTGCATCCAATACCACTTCCAGTGCTCATTGAAAAGTGCAAAGCACATGAAAACAGCACTCCCAAAACCTCAATAAATTCCTGAATTCAGGACATTACTGAAACACACACTGGGAATCACCTCAATGAACAAGCTGTAATTAACTTTGCCACAAGTGAGAGCTCTATTTCCTTCCAGTCCAGAATTTCCATGGTAAACGAGGGTTTGCAGGGCTCTCCACAGGGTGCAAAGATTTCCCTTTGCATGGCACTTGCTCTCAGTGACTGTGCCTGAGGTACCAGCATCCCATCACATTTTAGCCAGTCAAACTCCAGTGAAAAGCCCTCTCTTTCCACTGACACACACAAAGTCAGCATCACTCAAGGTGAGATTTCCTGCACACAGGCTGAGAATTAACAGGAATTAGGGAACCCTGTTTTACACCCCAAAAGTAATCTGCCCTTCCAGGCACAGCACACCAACAGGGGCAGCACCTGTACCATTTGCTAGCACAGTCCATAAGAGAAACACAAAACTTTGGAGTGCAACAGGTTTGAAGGAACCGGGATCAGGAAGCAATTTAAGAGAGACCAATAGAAGATGCATGGAGTGCAGAAGTGCATTAACACAGACATCAACACAGCATGAAAGTCCCTTTCATTGCTGAAACATTCACTGCAACTCCTGGCCGTACACTCCCCAGCTCAGAAATGAATGCAAATGAACTGAGCACACACTGTAAAGGGAGAGAAAAGGCACAGTGGGCTTTTCACAGCTGTTGTCTCACTTCTGAGCGTGCTCCCTGCACTGCCCATGTAACAACTGAAGCACAGAACTCACTATTTTAAAATGGGTCAGCGATATAAACACTGCTCTTACCTCTCAATCAGAAAGAAGTTACCTGAAGACACCAGCTGGAATCAGATCTGCCTCACGGGTCATTCTCTGACCACAGAGAAGAAGAAAAAGAACTGTAATCCAAAATTCCTTCTTTTTCAGACATCAACATCTAGCTCTCACACACACTGCCACTGAAAATCCAACCCGGGCACAGCTCCGGCAGCCGATCTGCTCTCCTTTGTTTCCCAGGCGCTGCAGCATGTTAGCGCCCTCTGAAAAATCAAAGAATCGCTTTCCCAGGTGATGCGAAGGGCTCTTAACCATTTCCTGCCTGTGCCTGCAGGACTCCTCCCAGCTCTGCTGTAACCCAAGCACTAAGAGAGGAGAAGTCCACGAACCTTAACTGTAGGAACTGATAACGGATTGCAAACAAACCCCTTGGCAGCGCCTGCAGCCCCACAGAGCCCGCTCTCATCAGGGAGCTGCAGCCCAGCGAGCCCATGCCATTCCCCACCTGCCTGTGCTGATAGAGGATGGCACAGCACAGCCCGAGAAGCGAGCAGCAGCCAAAGTGCCTGATAAAGAGGTAAAAGGATGTTAATAAAAAAGATAGCTCCTGTGTGTTGGCACAGGAGCACCTTGCCCCAAGCACAAGGCACAGCCACAGCTTTTTGCTTTACTACATTTGTGAGATGGGGGTTTTGTTAACCACAGATCTTACAGATTTAAGCTGAATTTCTACCAGAGCAGAGATAACCGGTAACAACCAGGCAGGGCTCAACTCCGATGTTTCACTTACTCCAGGTTTACACAGGAAATCCCCAACGTGTGGTTCATTCACATAACCAACAACAGCAGGCCAAACTTCACTCCTGGGAGTGCAGACGGCAGCCCGTCCCCTCAGGGGATGGCTGCCCCAACACAGCACTGGGAGGGCAGACATCAGCCCATCCCCAGAAGCTCAGAGCACAAAATGAATTTTCAGCCTCCACCTCCTCACACCTCCTGGCCACAGCCCACCACAGTTTGTACCCCTACAAGACACTGACTGGAGCATTTTTTAGTCATTTATACCAAGAAACAGGCCAGGCTGAGCCTTGTCTTGAAGGGCTCTTCCAGCTGGGAGTGTTCTGTGACTCTGTGCCAGCCAAGAGAGATGAGGGCAGGGCTCCCTGAGACCATGGAGCCCTCACACCCCCTGCCTGCTCCCCAACCTCCCCTCATCTTCATCACCCTGAGGCACCCACTGCCCCCACTATGCAACACCCCCTCACAAAAACAACCCAAACCCCAGAGCACACACAAAGGCTGCCTGTGCCTTTAAATCCCCCGGACGCCCCGCCCCGCCGTCGGCCCCGCCCCCTGCCGCGCGGCTCTTCCGGTGGCGGCTCCGCCCTATCCGGCTCCGTTCCCTTAAGGCCGGTGAGGCGGTGCAGCAGCGGCGCTGGAAGTGAGAGGGGCTGAGGGCGGTGGGGCCTGGGGCTGTGAGGGGTCGGGGTGGCAGCATGGGGAGCTCGAGAGGAGCTGGGCTGGGGCGATGGGTATCCCTACCCGGTGGGTGAGGAGGGTGCTGGGTCTGGTAGTGCGGTCTGCAAGTGCTGTGGAGAGCAGAGGGGAAGGCCCTGGGGCTGTTTGTCTGCCCTCTTCCTTCCTTCTCTAGTGAGAGAAGCTCCCAGCTGCCTCCTGTCCTCCTGGCAGCCCTCTGCTGCTTCTGAGTGCTGCTTGTTTTGTGTTCCCCAGCTGGGTGGTCAGCCCTGTTCCACAGCTGGAGGGTTCCTCACTGCCTCCTCCTGCCCCAGAGCCCTACAGCTGGGGGTGGTAAAGGCAGCCCCAGGCTCTGCTGCGTGAGGTGTTTCATCCTATGTAGGTGCTCCTGTCCTTAAACTTTTCTCTTAATGTTTTGCAGCATCTCAGAGTGATGTAGTGTTAAAAACAGAGAGCTCGGTGGGTATTGGTAGTGTGTGACAGTGCATAACAGCTGAGAAAAAGATGAGTGTTCAGCAATCTTAGTATTGGTTTGAGCCTTTTAATGCTCCCCATCAGTTTTGCCTGTGACTCTCACAAGGGAGATGCAGAAAGCACCCCCTGTTCAAACAAAGCCAGTAGGGTGGTGGAGTGCAGCTGCTTGCAGAAGTGAACAAACTCCAAAGTTGACATTTGCTGTGGGTGAGGGAGCTTCCTGATGCCTTGTGTATGCTTGGAGAAGCTTATTACCTCAGGTTTTGTTAGCTCAGCTAATAATCACGGGGTATGCACAAGCAGTTTGGTGAGCAGCAGTTATAGGCTGCTTTGTCATAACAAACCTAATGAACTACTTCAGCAAAATTAGCTGCTAGAGTATGAATTCAGAGTAATTTCTATGGCTACACGTTTCTCTCTCATATGAAGCAGTCAGTGTGATTCAAATTAATTTTTTTGAACCCCATGGGATAAGGTCTCATCCTGAAACTTACTTCCACTGTTACTGTTGTCCTGAAGGAACTGTCAGTGTTAATGGGGGCATGTTTCTATCCCTTGTTACAATGTAACACCAGACTGAGGGATACAAGGTGTCTTTTGAGCTTCTGTTTATTGACCCTGTTTTTCCCGCAAAACATAATTAAGCTGTTAGTCTGAAACTAAAATTGTAATTTTGCAATTGATCAGAAACTGGTTAATGTATTTGCTCAAATAACGTGTCTGCTTGCTTGTTGCCAGGCACTGGATGACCACAACTAAACAATGTCTGTCCCACGTGGAGCTGTCCATGCAAAATGGATAGTAGGGAAAGTCATAGGAACCAAAATGCAGAAGACTGCCAAAGTGAGAGTGACAAGGCTTGTGCTAGATCCTTACTTACTAAAGGTAAAAGCTGGTTAACTTATCTTGCCACGTAATTTTTGTGCAATGCAGAACAATGTTTTATTAATTTGACTCCTAGAATTTTTGATAGCTCTTCATACTGCCAATTCCTTAAGGGACTTGTGTAATTTGGCTGGGAGGATGAATACAAATGATGACAAGCAGTGTGTTTTGTCAGGATGCTGCCCATGCAGGTTACCTGCTAAATATTTCTCTGAAGTGCTTTGTTAATGCACTTGATCTGAGTTAGAAAGGTAAGTTTTGTTGGTTCACACTTAAATTTGTTTTTTAATATTGATTTGGAATATGCTTTGTTTTGGAAACTTGGCATTTTGTTAGTCACTCTTCCAACAGAACTTTGCCAATAGATTCTTTAGGCATTTTTCTGTATGCATAATTGCAAGCATGCTTATTATTTGTATCTGTATGTTGATGTGCCATAAGAGCATTTTTGCTTGTAAATGCTTTTCAAACAGGGAGGTTAAAATTAGTATTTTCTCCATTCATATGGGGAAAACTTTAGTACAGGTGGAGTAAAAATTTGCCAATTCCTTTCTTTTGAAGCCTAATGCCAAGGTTTACTTTTTTCCTTCCACAGTTCTTTAACAAGCGAAAAACCTATTTTGCCCATGATCCATTGCAGCAGTGTGTTGTTGGAGACATTGTTCTTCTTAAAGCTTTGCCTGAGCGGAGGAGCAAACACGTGAAACACGAACTGGCTGAAATTGTTTTCAAGGTTGGAAATGTCATAGATCCAATAACAGGAAAGCCCTGTGCAGGAACCAGGTTCCTTGAAAATCTGTCAGATTCAGAAAATCTGACAGAGGCAGATACCACCTACCTAAGTGAAAAACTCCAGGAACTTAAAGTTTGTTCAACAGACAAATAGCAGAGAAAATAATTGAGTGGGGCTTTCCAGCACATCTCTGTCAGGGATGTTTGGGGCCCTGATTTTATGTGTTATATGTTTCAGTGACATTTGTAGTCTAAATAGTAAGCATAGTTGCTTCTAAGAACAGATGTTACGGATGAGAAACTTGGTGCCTCTCAAATGAAAACATGGAAAATGTGAGCTAAATGTGAGTTTTAATGTTAATACTTCATTTTGTTGTGTGTAGTTTTGCCCGAAGTCTTGACAGTTTCAAAAGCCAGATGCTTACCTTGGAATGACTCTTCTGTATCGACAGAGACAAGATTATAACTATGTTAAAGTTTGGTGGGAGGATCATTCTATTTGATTGTTCTTTATTTCAGGCAATCTTTTATGGTTTATAGGCTTAAAATGCTATTAAACTTTTCAAAAGGAAGTGTAGAAACTTTAAAAACCAGCTACATGCATGTGTCTTTATTTCCTCTGTAAGTTCCTCATGCCACCACTGTTATTTTCTAATTTTGAAGATCTGACAAAAATGCAACCACTTGCCTTTATAATGTCAAGAAAGTGAGAGTTTCAACTTTGGGTAGCTTAGCATAGTTGCTTTTGTAACTTGCCCAAAGAATATTTAGGTCTGGGGGAGATGGATCTCTTTGAATTCCCAGCAGGAGGTAGAAGCTGACGAGATTACCAAGCTGGAAAAGTAGAAGGAAGGACACTTATATTTAGGCTTATCAGAAAAGCTAATTTAAATGATGCACTTTGGGAAGTTGTAGATACTGATTTCCTGAATACTTCAATATCAAACTTAAAAGCCCATAGAGATTAATGATTAAAGATTACTTTATCCTGCTAAAGCTCTGTAGATCTTGTGTCCTTTCTTCCAGGACATAAAACTAAGTGTTACAGCAGCCCTGTGTTGCTGACTTTTCATTCAGATGTAAAGAGGCATCTGCATCAAAACAAATTTGTGGGGACAGCATTCCATGCTTCTGTATGGAGGGGGGAATGGTATATCAAAGCTATGAAGAGTCCCTTTTGAAATATCTACTAATGCCACTGATCTGTTATAAATCAGAAACTAAACAACATATTCCTGAACAGAGCTCCTCTGACTTAAATTGTTATTTTTTAGAAACTGAGGCAGCCTATGCTAGTAAGCTATCAGTTTTCTTCCATTGTCTGAGTAATATAAATCATTTGACATTTCACTTCCAGTTTTCAGTTTCTTCCACCTGCACAAGTCAGTTTCATCTCCTCCCAAACTGCCAACAAGATCTCATTCAACTCAGCAAATGATTTGGGCTGGGAGGAATGAGAAACTTAAATTTGCTTCAAAACAAATACTCTTCAAATTGTAGACTGACTTTCTGGCAGTCCTCAGGCACCATCCTGCACCTGAGGTCAGTAAGCTGGGATTTCAAGACACTGATTCAAACTTACGGAAATGAACAGCGTGAACTCTGTTTCTGACTTGGAGGAGGCATATGTGGCTGTAGGTTGTTATTGTTGATCTGTTTGTTGAAGTGGTTTATGTAAATTAGTAATTGTAGCTGGCTGATTAGGGCCCTCATCTAAGCAGAAGGAAATCTGGGCTCTGGTTCTTGCTCAAGTGAATACAAAATGTGAAACTTCATCCCTAGCACAGACTGAAGGAGATCAGACCCAGGCTAGAGCATGGCTCTGGGCAGTAGAAAATGCCTGAAGTTGCATACAAGGCAGTAAAGGAATTTGACCTCAGTACTTTGAGATATGATTGCACCTATAGAGAGTTTATAGGAAGCAAACCTGTTTGCTTATTTAACCCGTTTGGTTAATGAGTTGCATCTGCAGCTGATTGTGGAAGTGAATCTTTTCCTGTATCTCCTGTGATTTTCCTTGGGTAGCTGTATAAATGTCACTTATTTCTTATTTCCAGATTGTCAGCTTTTTTGGTTAGCAGTTAGATCCTCGGAGGCTTGCTCAGGAATGCAGTGTTTTCAGCATAAAATATGATTAGATGTTTGTACCCTGATGTATTTTTCTAAAAGAATGATGACAAGTTTAGATTAAATTGGTCTTTAAAGATGCACCACACACATTTGTATTTTACTGATGTTAAAGCACATGGTGTGTTGTAGCCTGTCTTAAACTTACGGTGTGCTGATACAAAAATCATAAAATGGAAACTGCATAATGATGTTATAATAATGCAATTGTATAAACTTCATTTATGTGCTGTGTAGAAACTCAAGATTTGTTCATTAACCTATTTGCTATGTTAAGCAGCTAGTTGCTTTCAGGACTGTCTTTTAAATATTTGCTTAATTTAAAGTTTATTCTTCATTAAAAGTTATTTATAGATATTGATACCAGCACACACAGCTGGTTTAGCTAAAGCAAGCAGTACTGTAGCTGGAGCAGAAAACAAAGAAAATATTTTAATTGCTTGTGGGTGAAAAATTTATTTGGAGAGAAAGAAACTAATTTCTACATGTGATTCAGACAATGTCTGGATTCTTTTTTAGTGAGTGGTTTTCATGGGACATTACCCTACTTAAATGCATCCTTTACCTTGCCAAAACTTCCTGCAGGGTGAGGAATGAGACTCATTAAGCCAGTAACTTCAAAGAGGGTTGGATGCTGCACCTCATGGGTTTCAGAAGGGAGAACTTGCAGCAGTAGGTGGGATTTTGGAGAGGCTGCACAGGGTGTGTAGTGCACCTGGAAGGTGGTACCTTTGGGAAGGAGACAGCCTTTGAGGGACAGATCAGCCTGGCACCTTAAGCATGTAAACAGCATTCCGTGGGCAAGGAGCAGGTCAGTTCTGCTGCGTATTCCCAGAACATCCCTATTGCGCTTACCCCGCAGAACTTCAGAACAGAAAAGGCATTTGTGTGCTTTCTTTGGGGAGAAGGAGGTGCAGGAGCTGGTTTTCCCTTTGCAGAGAGGTGTGGTGGCACCGGCTGCACCCCGGCAGAGGTAAGGCTGCAGCGGGCCCTGAAAGCTGTACGGAAACCCCAAAACCCGAGCGAGCAGCGGGATCCCGGAACTGGGCACTACGCGCATGCGCACCTACGGCACCCCTGGGGGGGCGTGGCTGGAGGACCCTCGCACCCCGGCGGCGTTTGCGCCCCCCTCGGCCGGCAGCGGCGCTGCAGCGCTCGCCCTCCCCCTCCCACCGCCGGCCCAGGAGGGAGGCGGCCGAGCAAGATGGCGGCGCGAGTGCTGCTGCGGCGGAGCCTGGCGGGAGCCAGCGCCGTGCCGCGCCTCCCGCCCGGCGGCGGCCTGGCCCTCAGGTGAGCCCCGAGAGGGTGAGGCGGGCGGGGGAGAGCCGCTGAGGGAGGCTGGAGAAGGAGGAGCCGCCGCCCATGTCTCTCCGGCCGCGCCGCGCGGACCCCCCCGCACCCAGCTGCCCCTCTCCTGACTGGAAATGGCGGCGGCTCAAGGCCCGCGGCCCTCCCGTGGGGCGGGGAGAGCGACCCGCCCGGGGTGTCCCTCAAGGTCACGGGCCCCAAGGCCGGCCCCCTCCTCTGCTTCCCTCCCCTGAGTCCGCCCCTGGGTGGGGATCGCGGGCACCCAGCGCCCGTGTGTCGGAGCTGTAGCCGTGGGGCACACGGCCCGCACGGGGTGGCTGCTGGGGGGCACCCCTCACCCCCGTGTCCTCCCAGGGGCGGGCTGCAGAGCTGTTCTGCATCCGCCCTGCACTGTGCAATCTTCAGTGTGGGGGCACAGCCTCTCCTCTTGTGCGCCCCGGCTGTCAATGCACGGTGTGCAGTACCCCATGGAGCTGGGTGGGCTGTGTGCCTGCAGCCCCGTGATGGGGCACACACAGATGCATCCAAGGAGCATTGGGGTGTGTGAAGGGTCGGGCACATGCATGCCCCTGGGCTGGTAGGGGTGCAGGCACAGCTCTCAGCTCCCTTGGGCACTGAAAGCAGACACGTGCTGCTGGAGAAACCCAAGCTGGGAAGGATTTACACCCATTTTTCTCCTCTCCCCTTTCAAGACAAGGGAAGGTGATGCCCCATGCCTTAGAATAGGCAGCAGCCCCTCTGCAAGATGGAAGGGGTAGACTCTGCACACAGCTTTTTGAGGCAGGAGTGGGGAGAGTTGTGGAGAGCATTTATTGTGACATTTTATGTGCATGGGTTGTATTTCTTGAGTTTCAGATAAACTTTGAGGTCTGTTTAGACTGCTAATCAAGAACTGTCAATTATAGACAAGTTGTTTTTCTTTCTCTTCCAGGCAGACATTGATTACTACAAAATCTAAATATTTGACCTGATACCTCACTCTCTACCCAGTTTATATTGTGTGCTAAAGCAGAAGTGAAGGGAGATGGAAATGTTTTCACGAGCCTTAATTCAATATAAGCAAGCTGTTCATTGTTCTCCTTCAGGGTTCACAGCCCAATCTTTGTAGCAAGAAATCTGAGTCTTTGATAACGTTTGTGGGATAAGCACTTGCTAGCAAAGTTAAGCAGTGCCTTAAAAGATTGCATGAAAACTCTCTTTAATAAGTATTGTTCGCAGAAAATAAAAAATTGTGAAGTGTGGTGGTAATTCCATATAGTGTGTATACATTCGTTCTATGCATTCATTCATAACTTCATTAGTGATGTTCAGGTAACTCAGAAAAGGTTTTATAATGCTGTGGAGCATAGTGCTAAGAAGTGGGTTAAAAGTAGATCCTTTGAGTGGTGGATTAGTTTTGAATTAATTTATGGTTGATGCTAACAACTGGCAGGTCAACATGTATGGTTTAGTCCCTAGCTCTTCTGGAGGTAATCTGGGTACAGATGGCCCAAAGGGTTGAAATCAGCTCAGAGCTTCTTGGTTTGTGGGTGCCTAGATTGACACCAGCAGTGTAGGGCTTCCCAAGGGATATGGTGACAAAAATGAAGGCTGTAGCATCTCGGATTAGACACACTGGATGGCTGTTTTAATAAACTTCAAGTGTTACCATTCTTTACTTTAAGCAAAGTGAATATTTAGGTGGCTAGTTGTGATTTATTAGTCTCTGTTGATGAAGAACTTTACAATTCCTGAGTAAAAGATTTACTAAAAATGTAAAGTACTCATTTGATTGTATTGAAAGTTAAACTGCACCTAAAACTGGGAATACATTTAACACAGAAGTAGTAAGATTCTCCTAGTGCCAAAGAAATTGACTGCTCACTGTTGTCCCCATAACTCCAGCTTACTCTTGCTGATAAAGGAGCAAACAAAGCAACATGATTGTCTCTTTCACAGTTTGCTGCAAACAAGAATCCTCACAGAAGAGTGCTCTGAATATTAGTTTGCTATCTATATTCAATAATTGGGGGAGGAAGTGACAGTAGCTTGCTCCCTATAGATGAAAGAATAAGCACAGCAGGGCTGACGTGGAGTTCTGTCTCCTAGAGTCCACTTGGCTGTCCAGTGAGCATTAGTGCTCACTGAGTCCAGGAGTGCAGAAGAGCATGTATTTATTAGGTGGGCTCTCCAATTTGGCACCAGCTGGGGCATCATGTGTTCCTGTGGCACCCAATGCAGGTGTAAACACACAGCTGTGCTGTCACCTGTGCCTCCCTCAGCTGAGATCAGAGCAATGTCTGCTCCTGCACCACCCTGCTGGCAGCAGCCCTATCATGGAATGCCCCTTTGAATGCTTGTGCTGAGGAATGGCTGCATAGCTTTCAGCACAGGAATGTGCTTGGATATTTGTCTAGGGTCAAATAAAGCACTATTTCCAATAAATAAAACAAAATACTTACCAATTACTTCTCAGCATTGAAGATTGCCTTGTCTGTGGTTAATCAGATTCTTATTATTTCTCTGCTAGAAAATACTTCTCCTTTCCTCCATTCTACTTCCACAGGACATCCTGGCTCATTAGATTATTTTCAGACATTGGGACTAAAAGATTGATCGTTGGAAAGCACTGCTAGTGTGGCTTACTTTTGTGTAATACAGACTAGTGTGTTCTTAGATTTTTTTTTCCTCCAAAAGAAGTTGATGTTTTCTTCTCTTTTTTTTTTTTCTTTTTTTTTTTTCTTTGAGGGGTTGTCAGAAAGTTATGATCCTGGAAGACAGCTTTATATCTGAAGATTGACACCTGTCAGCTGGATCTCATAGTCAGTGATTTGGTGTATAAGGTTGACTTCTGAGATAGAAAATGGTTTAAATTTCCACCTGTGGTGCCACTTTTTTAGCATTTCAGAGAAACAGTTTAGTATTCAGCAGAAAACCTGTATCAAAAAGGTGAACTGGAGGAAGTGCTGCATATGAGAAAGAAGAAAAAACATTCAAGCCTGGGGTTCCCTGTCATGCAGTATAGAGATTCAGTTAAATACAGTAGATGTGTCATTTAACTTCTCCTTTCTTGAGCTGTATTTAAATAAATAAACATAAGAACATATGGCACTTAGTTTCATGTTTACTCTCTACAGATCTGTCCTTATGCACGCTTTTTGCTCTTTTTCACTCCTGTCCTGTATACATCAGGACAGACCCAGCCTTTTTGGGCAAAGATGCTTGATTAAGAGGAATGTAAACAGGCAGCAGCAGTAGCCAGCTCCCCATTCCCTGCATTGCTTACAGGGAGTGAGAGTGGACAGTGCATGGTTGACCGTTCAGCTCTGTATCACATAAAATGGTTTGTGAGGAGGTAAATCCCAGGGGTAAAGTCTGCCTTTACCTTGTTAGCAAATGGCTCAGAGGAAAGATTTAAGGAATAAACCTGAATGTAACTGTATATTATGATTTTGTTTGTATTAAACTTGATTGTGCCTCTTGTCCCTGCATCATGGGTGTTTTCAAGACATGCTCAGTGACAGTATGATGTACTTGTTAATATGTAGGGGGATGGCATCTTCAGCTAGCAGACCTCGTGAAGACAGTTGGTTAAAATCGCTGTTTGTTCGCAAAGTCGATCCAAGGAAGGATGCTCACTCCAACCTTCTAGCCAAAAGAGAGACCAGCAGTCTGTATAAACTACAGAGTGAGTGGTATTTCTGTATTTAACACTAGCATTTCTTTGTTTCATTCCTGCATTTCTCATCTAATGTTGTTGTTTCAGTTCACAATGTAAAACCAGAATGTCTAGAGGCCTACAACAAGCTTTGGTAAGTGTGCGTGTTGTGTTTTCACCTTTTAGACGTGTTGATTTGATCACAAGCATTCTAAAACTTGGCAAATAGCATAAATGCTTAGAGGGGAGGCGGATGAATCCTGCTTTTATTTTCAGGGTACTGTGGTAAATAGATCTTACCATTCTTGGGGAAGGATGGCAAAAGATACTTGACTCAGATCACCCCCTGGCTTCCCTTTTGGAGGTGTCATTTCCTAATCTGCTATTTAGGGGGATGCCTCTTGTGAAAATACAGGTGAAATTTGTTGGAATAGTTGACTTTCCACCTTTAGTTGCCTTATGAGTACTGCTCCATGTGATTAGAGCCTGGTATGCTTGCATGCCCCCAACTCCAGGTGCCACGTAGGAATTTGTTGAGGGTGGTTATTGTCTGTATACTGGAAGGAAAGGGAGAGATCGCTGGTAAGTAAAACTGCATGCCAGTATTAAAGTATGACTTTAAGGAGTTTTGAAAATGAAGGGTTTGTTTTTTCCTCGGTTTATCTGTATCTTCCTTCTACAAAGTTATGTTACTGAGATCTACTCTTAAAGAGCTACACAGGTCATGGGATAGGATCTTTGCACTGGCGTGATATCCTCCAGAGACAGCAGTACTCTTAGGAGTTTTCTAAAAAGTTATAGCTTTATAAAATGCATGAATAGAAACATTTTAAATTATTAATTTAAGGACCAAATTACAGAAATATCGGTCCTGTCCTGCCTATCCAATGACTCCATCAGAGCCAGAACAGATGCCTTTTTAAAGAACTGAATGTTTAAATTTGGAAATGTAGTGAGACTCATGTTTGGAAGCAGCAGGGATTCCCCACTAGCAGTGATCATATTTTCAGTGAAATGAAACGTTCTTTGTACAGTGGTATCCTACTGCAACCAATTTTTGAGGTGTGGTGCATTGACTGGGGCATCAGCTGGGCTGGAGGGTGGAGAAGTTGTTCACAACTAATTTATGTCCTCAACTCTGTTAGGGGTTCTCTGTACAGCATTGTCTAACATACCTGTGATAGGCTTTGAAATGGGGCCAGATAACAAAAGCCCATTTTCCTTGCTATACAAATGGACAAATCTATTAGCATAACTTTAAAACTTAAGGTATTTTTAACCTTTCTGTTTAAAAAGTGCATATACAGAGAAGCATGATGAGCACAACCTTTCTGTTTAAATCTTAGTATAGACATGGCCAATTATATGAGACAGAGCCACTTCTCTGCAGTATCTCATGAGCTACCTAAATGTAGAGTGAAAGCAGAGGCTTTTATTTTCAAGGAAAGAGACAACAACAAAGAATGAAACTGCTGACAGCAGCCAGACTAAGTATGTGGGGTTAGATTTATTCTTTCCAAGCTAAAGATAGTTGAAGTATTCCAGGGAAGGAGAAAACGTGAGAATGAAGTAATTAAAAAAGTGAAGCACTTCTGAACTTCCCTCCTTCCTCTCCCTATATCAAACATGAGCAGGTAAATTCCTTATTCTGTACCAGATCAGAATAAGGATTAGTCACCATATATTCATAAAGAAATGTAACATAGGTAATTAGGAGAATATTTCATGAATCACTGTGGTTAAGGATCCCTTCTGAAGAATTAGTAAGTTACTTTTAAAAGGAAAAAAGATAGTGTTCAAGCCTATGAATGATAACATACTATGTGTTTTTTTTTTCAAATAATTTATAAAAATATATTTTAGGATTATTGTAGTAATAATTTAACATTTCTGCTTAAAGCTGCCTTTCTAGGATCTCGTTACGCTTTGCAAAAGCAAACTGACAGTGACTGAAAACTTCATTGGAAAGTATTTCTATCATATTATTTTCACTATGTAATGAGAAGTATTGAAATCTAAATTGGTGATGAGACTTGCTGTAGGTCATCAAGAAAGTCAGTGTTAGAGGCAAGAGGAAAGCTTTCATATTCTGACTGTCAGAACAAGACCAGCCTACTTCCTATTATTTGATATCATGCAGAAACACTGCCTATAAGCTGAAGAGTATTAATTATTCGGGGAAAAATATGAACAGGCAAAGTTCAACCAGACCAGTAGACATTCATCAAAATACAGTACAATGAAAGCTGACTTAACCAAGTTAGCCATCAGCAGAACTTAATTTCCTAATGCTAATGTAGATCATATTTTAAAGTTTGAAAAAATGCTACCAATACTGGAAAGAATCCATCAGAAATTTTGCAGTAGACTTCTTTTTAAGGCAGTTTCACTATGTGCTTTAATGGATGCCTCAATCTAAGCCTGCTTTCTGAAGTCATAGAAAGCAATGAGGCAGTGTACTGTTGAGCACAGTCTTAGTTTGGTCAATGAAAATACTTGGTGTTACTCATTCAGCTCAATAGAGTTAATAGCATTGTAAGTGGTGCAGGAGAAAGACTGTCCTTTCCTACTGTTGTGTATTCTGTTGATAAAGAAAACATTTTCCTAAAGCAAATCACACATGTAGCTAGGCTGTGTTTTCTGTAAATGAGACATCCCAATGTTTATTCTTCTAATATGTTGGATAACATTGTAGGTGATATCACATAATTCATTGCATCCAAAGAATTCTCCTGTGGTGGGCGTTTGTCGTGTGGTCTAAGAAACAGTAACACCTTATTTTGATGTAGAGTTGTAGCTGTCTTTCCCCTTGTATAGCAGATTCTTGTATTTCAGCTTTCTCTTCTGAAACATAGAGCTTGTGAATTTTCATACCATAATGATAAACGTGTGGTGATTTGTTATACATATCAACTGTAGCCTCCCTGAAGGAAATGCAACATAGTGTCTGTATTCCTTGTTTTCAAGTCAAGAGGTGCTGCCAAAGATTCATGAAGAAAAACACTACCCATGTGCACTGGTGGGGACTTGGAACACGTGGTACGGAGAGCAAGATCAGGCTGGTAGGAGATAGAAGTACAACAGAATGTAAAACCATACAAGTGAAACGTGTGCTTGGCAGGTTTCTTCTCTTTAAATCATCTCTGTTGTTAGTAAACCTTTAGCAATGTATACAGTGAGGATGTGTCTGCCTCAGTTATTGGTAGTCCTATTAACATTTACAGTGCTTGCTTTTTGTCTTGTTGAGTTTGACAGTGAAGATTTAATTCCTAAAATTTGTCCTATTGTTAATACTTTCCTATTTTCCAGGTGGTAGATTAACAATCTGGAAAAATCCTTGTAAAATTTGTTTCCATAATATTTTACAGACACGGGTTGTGTTTGTGAATATTTGAGCCAAAGGCAGAGTTTAACTTGTATTGGCCAGAATAAAAGCTTTTCTGAGACTTTCATACTGCAACTGCTGTATGATAATGAAATGCAAATCATTCACGCCATCTGAAAAAAGGATTGCACTGTAAACTGACAATAAGCTAAATCGTTAGTGGGGGAAATTACAAATATTTCTGTTCATGTTGGTACAAGGATACCACCTAACAATGCAGATCAAAAAACTAAAAATGAATGAAGAGCTGCTATAGAGGTAACTGTTAAGACTCTAGTGCAGGAAAAAAAAAACCTGAAAAATTTCCTAGGCTCTGGGAAATTGAAGGAATGAGAAACTACAAATACGAAGTGGTGTGCTGATATTTGTTTTGTAGTAGAAGCTGCACAGTTAGAACTGTGCTAGTATCCATGTCACCACTTCATTATTGAAGAATTAGTTGAAGGAACCCTGCCCACAGCAGGGGGGTTGGAACTAGATGGTCTTCCAACCCAAGCCATTCTGTGTTTCTGTGCACCCAGTAATTTTCCCTGTATTCACAGCATGTTGCAATATTGACACTGCACAAATGCGAGGAAATAACTGTAGATAAACCAGACGATGTCTGAGAAACAATTCCTGAAAGTTAAACAGAAAGTGGGAAATGACGACGATTTAAATGAGAGCCCCTTAGCCAAATCTTGTTCATTGTTTTTGTAATGTATTATCACAGACCGTATCTGTAATTGCATCCAGAGCCTGGCTGGAAAATATTATTGCAACAGTTCTAGCAGTGTAATAAAGCAGATTATGGGATTTTTACTTGTTCAGTACTTGTGCCCAGGCTGTGTTAATACTGGCTGGATATATCAAATTTGCCCTGGGGATTAGACAATAGAAGCAGGCGTAGTGGATGAATCTGCTATCACAGTGAAGTGCTTTGTACATCAGTCTCTAGTTCGCTCTCCTAGAAAAGGCTCAGGACTTCTGTGCAGGAGAGGAAATAGCTTTTGTGACTCTTTGAGGTGAAATATCATTGCCTTGCTATATTAAAAGCTTGTTAATAAATCTAATTATGATTTATTAGAGCCATTTAATATGATTTTTTAAAGAAAGAATACTTTGAAAAGACTATCAAATGCAGATACCTATTCTGAAATTGTTTTTATGGGAATAATCCTAGCAAATGTAACAATTGCAGCACATTTAGTTATCTTTTGGTATGCTTTTTTAATTTAACGTTTATCACAAAAATAACATTTGCATCATTTTTTGTGTCCTGCTCGAAGTGTCTTTTGCTTTTTTTGCTTGAGTAACTTGCTAAACTAAAAAGTATACTACTCCCTTGCTCTTAGATGAAATTGTTATAAAACATCTTTATGGAATAAAGTCAGCCTCTTAATTTGAATCTCATTTTAAATTACAGTCATTTAAAGTCATCACATTTTACTAGTATGGCAACAAAAGCCCCTTTTAAAAATCTTCCTATTATCCTTAAACTGTAGAATTTTTGAAAGAACGCTTTTCAAAAAGCAGATGATTCTACTATTCTTAAAATATTCAAATGTGTAGTGCTTTCTTTAATGAAAATCTATTGTTAAACCTGTTACATGGCTTCTGTTATTGTATAACTCTGTATGAAGAGCATTTTATACTGTGATATTCCATAAGTTTTGCAATTTGCATGCAACATCCATGAAAATACTTCCTTTTTCTGTTTCAGTTCATCTTTGGAGGTATGAGGGAGGCTATCCAGCTCTCAATGAGGTCATGAGTAAACTCCGTCAAAATAAGGTAAAATTCATGAATTTTGTTAGAAATGGTTAATATACTCAGAAAAGAACATAAAATAGAGCAAAACTGCACATTTGGACACCTGCTTTTACTGTTTCATCACTTTCTCTGCAACCTTAGAAATAGCTTTGGAAAAGATTCAGATTCAAAAATATTGAGTCTTAATGTCTAAATACTTTATGAAACATAAGAGATTCTCAGGTGCTCTGTAAAAATGCCAGTTTAAATTTTCAAAGCTGACAGGAATTTAGATCCCTTTACATTTTAAAGGGTTTCGGTGTCCAAAACCTCAAGATAACATTGAAAAATGTAAACCACTGGATGGTATACTGTTTTGTTGTTGTTGTTGTTGGAATGTAATATTACAGTTTGACAATGATCACGTTGTTTTTTAGGAGTTCACGGAGTTTCGGAAAGAAAGAGGTAACATGCTTCTCTCTCGCAAGAACCAGTTATTGTTGGAGTTCAGTTTCTGGAATGAACCTGTTCCCAGAGAGGGGCCTAATATTTATGAGCTGAGATCCTATCAACTTAGAGTAAGTTTCAATTTTTTTTTTTATTTTTTAATCTGTATGATATTGTAAGATGTTCAAAGCATGTTTATACGATGCAGATGGAAAACAGACCTCTTCGTAAAAATCTGGTTCTTATCAAAGCTGATGGCTGAGTCATCATGGCTCTCAAAGCATGGGGTCCAAGATGAAGGCAGGCTCCAACAGGATACTAACTGTCTCCTGTAAAGGGCTGAAAATCCTGTGTTTTAATTTGAGGGAAACTTCTGGCAAATGACTAAGAAGTACTATATTAAGTAAATTGAGTAATTATAGATAATTATAATATGCTTATCACTTGAAGGAAGTGATTTTGTTATTAGTGTTTTCCATATGTAAATGTGAAAGCCATCAAAATATTGTAACTTTCTGAACTACATTTTTAACAGTCTGTTTTGTTTTTGTAGCCTGGAACAATGATTGAGTGGGGAAATTACTGGTAAGTATTGCTTTAGTGTTTTTGTTTTTCTGCTCGAGAGTTGAGTGTTTTAAAAGTTGTGAAGTGGAAGTGACAAAATGCTACTGAAGCATTTCAGACACTCAGTTAATGGACTGCTTCTGTTCTAAGGCAACTTGTAAAATAGTTCCTTGACCCTCAGTTTAGCCTTTGAGGAAAGGAAGAGGAATTGTGAGTGCAGACAACGCTGTGGGCTCTGTGGTTTGGCTTTCCTTTACGTAATCCCTTTAGTTCAATATCATATAGCAGAAATTATTTATTTTTAGTAGAAAGCACTGCTCAGTGAAGGGTGACTGTTAACTCCTTAAGAGTGTGTTGGTCTTTCACAACTTCAGCACCAGTGGAAGTTGACTTCTTTTTCTTTCGAATGTTCCAAGTTTTGTCTTTTTTAATCTTTAAAAGTCAAGTTGCTTCTTGAAAACCTATTGAGCAGCACATTTGTATTTTAATGTATAGGTTAAAAGCATTTGAGATGGTCTCCTCCTGAGTATATGCTTCTAATTTTGATTTATTTAACACTAATGTAAGTTTCTTTCAGTTTGCACTCAGTAAGTCCTTGCTGTTCTTACGTTAAATAACTTGGAGTACTTTCAATTATTTTGACAAAGGTGAGGACTTGGATTTTTAATTATGTCATTGTCATTGGTATCATTTATTTGATTACAGTAATTTTCCCGTAAATTAAATTTAGAATTTTTATAAAATGGGCACATCCACAATAGTAGCCAGTCTGTTTTAGAAGATGAAACAGATCTATAATTAAAAGAGATACTGATCTGATTCACACAACAAATCATGAAGCATCACATAACAAAGGTCCATGTGAAAAAAAAAGCTGTATTCTGCAGCTGGAAAATCTGTGATAAGTGAGTGGGACAAAGACAATGTGACAGAAACCCAAGGTTTTAGTTTGAGAGGAACCTGCTGTAGGAATGTCCTGCCACTTTATACTGTTCAAGCAATTATCATTATAATGGATCTAATCTTGAAGACAAAGAGTGATTAATACACAATCTAATGAAAGCATAGACTTAAAATTTTAACACATTCTAACAAGACATATAGGTGTATTTTAATTACTTAGGGATTGAAATCAGTATTTTTGTTTGGTTTTTTCTAATTTTTAATTGATAAAGTGTGCTGCAAATGCTGTTTAACAATTGAGATTCCTTTCAGATCTGCTTTCCTTTCAATTATCACTTATTTGCTGCCCAGATCTGCTGTTCTTAAAGGCTCCTTTGCTCTTCTGTAGGGCTCGTGCAATTCGTTTCCGACAGGATAATAATGAAGCAGTTGGAGGATTTTTCTCACAAATTGGACAGCTGTATATGGTTCATCACCTTTGGGGTAAACTTATTTGCGTTGTCTGTTTTTTTCTCACTCAGTCAGCCCCTTAACAGACTGTTGACTTTGCCCAGGAAGCAAGGTTTTACAAGTCAGAGGAGTGTCTTTGCGAGTTTTTTCTTTTACATCAACTACGTTGATTTTCTATATTTTTGTGCAGGGAGCTTTTTTTGTAAAAGAACAAAGCAGAAGTGAACATTTCATGCTTTGTCCTGTCTGTCAAGTTTGTAATGGCCTTTCTTTATCTACCTGTTTGCTTTCAGTAACATAAGCATGGCAAACCATGTCCTGCCATCTCTTTTCTCCATCCCCATTCGTGCTGAAGTCAGATTTTTACAGCTTAGTTTCAAGCATCACACATACCACACCTAAAAGAAGGAAAGTCAAGCAGTGATTTACATTACAAGATTACAATGTTTAGGCTTACTCCACCTGTTAGTTTCTAGCAATACTTAGCTGCTTTTTCCTTTTGGATTACTTCACCTTGAAGAAACTCATTGTATAATATTTATTTTAAAAAACGTGCAGTATTATCTTCAGATCTTGACAATTTGGAATACTATATTCCAGCATTAGAAATCTGATACCACCACCCTTGTAGAACTGTCTGCCTTACCCATTTTTAAGCCATCTCTCCCCACCATGCTGAGGCTTCCTCATGCTGCCATTGATGGCTTTTGTTGTATTTAAAAACTACAGTCAGTACACACGTTAGCTTCTTAGTAGTGTCTCTAATACTTTTGAGCATCTTTTACAGAAATGCTTATGGTTAGAGATGAGTGCTTTACAGAGCACTGTTTGATGGCTGTTTACCCAGCACCACCCGAAACACTCCCAACCATGCAGTACTTACGTTGTGTAGCATTTGCAGAGTGCCTTTGGCTCTCTTCCCCCGTTCCTTCTATTTGCATTGGTTTGAGAGTTTTCCTTTTTGTGGAGAACATCTGAACTATTTCTTTCCTAGTTTTTGCAGTCTCCTAATAACACACTAGAATACTTTTAAGGGAGCTATTCATGCGTAGAAGGAAAAAGGAGTTGCTAAAAGCTTTATGCTTGTTGTTTTCCCTCACCAGCTTACAAAGATCTCCAGACCAGAGAAGATATAAGGAATGCTGCGTGGCATAAACCTGGCTGGGATGAACTAGTCTATTACACAGGTAACGTATTAACTTTGTTGGAATGCTGGAGGCAGACCTTTCTTCAGGCCATCATTTTTATTCTTCATTACATTGTTCAATGATAAAAAGTTTTGCATCTCTGCTTTGTATGTGTGTGTCAGTGTTGCTGCTGTAAGGAGGGACATTTCACTGAGCTGTAAAGTGAATTTTGCAATTGATTGTACAAACTTTGGAGGTGCTGTGTAATTGCTAAAAAAAAAATTCTGACATGAGTAGTGTATTTTCATGCAAACACCTCTCCTGTGGAGGAACTGATTTGTGTAAATGCTTAAGTTTGTGTCCAGCAATCTAGGGAGCCAATAGTAAAATTTATCTGTATATTACATTATTACCTCTAATATTTCGTTAAATATTGGAGCCTTGTTAAATACATTCCTTTGAGAGGGGAAATTAGACTTTGGAACTAGATACCAAGAGATCTTCCAGATCAAAGGTAGCTTTCATAACAAGACTCAGAAAAGTATGCTAAGAATGTCAGATTTCAGTGACATGAGGTCTATTTCAAAGAAAGTATACCAGACAAATGTAAGAGAACTTTTGTCTTCAAAGGAGCAGACAAATTACATTTAAAAAAACACTAGTTTCTCAAGACAACTGTGCTTCAGTTACAGGATTGTTGGTGGTTACTGATGATTTGACATGCACTAGCTAGGGGAGTAATTTGAAGACAATAGTATCTGTTGAAACTGAGTGTGCAGAACTGTTGATGATCTCTGTTAGTGAATTAAACCCTTCTCGATTTTTTTCAGTGCCCCTTATTCAGGAAATGGAATCCAGAATCATGATACCATTGAAGATTTCTCCACTTCAGTAAAGTCGTTGATTTACTTGTGCCTACATAGAAAGTGACAAGTATTTGTCTTAATTAATTTATGGTATACATTGTATATCATAGTCAAAAATATAAAAGTACTGTATTGAGCTTATAAAAGAGACCTCTTTTCTTCAGATTCTAATGACCTTTTGCTCTTGGGATCGTACCAGGAAAAAAAGAAATACAGGACTATAGGTAAAAGGTTGGTTAAGCTCCTCAGGCTATGTATGGCATACAGTATTTAATATCTCCTTCTAGATAGAAAATGCCCAGTGTTCATAACAGCAACAGAATGGAGTGTTACAGTTCCTGTGGCCTTTGTGTAGCATTACAATGACTGCAGATTGAAAAAATAAATGGGGGAGTTCTGAAATCAGGAGCTCTGAAACCCTCAGGCAGCTCTGAAGTACACCTCGCTGTTCTAGCAGGACTGAAATCAGTAAGTAGCTCTAAATTCACAGATAAGCAGTTACTAATTGAGGATAATATTATCTGTCAGGGGATAGCTTATGGACAGAGAATAGGGCATTCTGTTTTGCAAGGATGCTGAAGCCTGTTGAAACTTAACTACACATTTTTCTAGATATCTACATCTGGAATTAATTTTGTGAAATTATTTCCAGCCTTTTTTAAAAAGTATGACCCGCGGTTTTCAAAGAGATACTGACATGACATGGTTGTCTGAACATTCTGCAGGGAATCAATTTCAGTGAAATACATTTGTCTCTACAAATAAGTCTGGGAAAAGGGGTTTTATTTAATAAGCAATCATGACTTCAGACATATGCTTGGTCAGGTGTTTCACTAACTGTACAGTAGGTACTTAAGAATTAATGTGTGAAACTGGCGCATGTTGAGTCAATAGGATTGGCATAAAGCAGTGTACCATTATGTCCAGTTCTATTTTGGTTTCACTTTTAGACTAGAATATATCAACACTTTTAGTGTCTGCAATGATGCGAACATCCTGTAAGTGAAAATAATATTCTCTCTTCAAAGTGGCTACAAGAATCAGTGTAACATACAGAATGTACAACTCAGTTACTGAATGTCCAATTTGTACATTTCAATGAGTTTTCAGGAAAAACATCAGTCAATAAAATCCTTTTAATTTTCACATATTACTGGCACTATATACGTATTGCACCATCTGTGTTTTCTCTCATCTTGCAGTGTTTATGATGAACAGTTTGAATAATTGCATAGGATGTTTCAGCTTTGTGAGCCAGTATCACTTCCCTGTGTCAGGGACAGCGTTTCCCAGTATTCAGCTCTTCTCCAAAATGAATTTACAGTATCTCCATTGTGTGCCATTTTCTGAAGTGTTTTAAGTGCTATGGTGATAAATACAAAATATTTCTCCTTTTCTTTTTCTCCACAAATTATGCTTAATTTTTCAGGTCTGATTTCTTCCCTTTCTCTCATGTAAAACACACTGCACTCTTACCTTCATCTTGAACAAACAAAGTCAACATTTGCTCTGATTCTTGTCTGATTTCATATTTGCGTCCTGTGTACGTTGTCAACTGATTATGAGATTTTACTGAGTAAACTTCTGTACTGTATTAGTTTAAAGTTATGTTTGGCTTAGTTGACTGGCCAAGTACATCATTTCAGCTGTTCCTTCTTGTAAGTCAGTTACGTGATGGGGACTGTCATTTGGGACTGTCATTTCCAGACTTCTTTTGGGGCTACTGCAAAAGAAAAAAAAAAAAAAAAAAGGAAGATGACAGTATCAGCTTCCAGTCCTTGTTACTTCTCCAAATATCCTCTTGTATTTCTTGTTCCTAGAGAGTTCTCCTGGTAACTTAACCCTCATAACCAACCGTCTCAGTCACAGACAAAAAGGTGAAAATCATTTTCAGAGTTAAAGGATTTTGTGGGTTCTGTTGCAGTCCACATTTCTCACCTTCAGCCAGGAGCATAGGAATTAAATATAGTTGGGCACAACTTTTGTTATTTTAAGCCCATGAAATTTTGCATGAGTGAAAAATCTAAGGAATAACTGAATGTTCTGCCGAGTGGCATCATATGGCACAAGTCTCTTGAGTCATGCTACCTAAGATCAGAATTCCTGGTAGTGTTGTAATGTATTGTGAATGTACCTGCTGTCATCCTGAGCTACAAACTTGTGCTCTGTCCATCACTGGAGAAACATGATTTCCTGTTACTTGAGTTGCACATAACTGTGAGATAAATTCAGATAACATAACACACTAGATAAATAATGGCAACCTTTCCTCGCTTTCCGTTACCTGATCACTTTTTCAAGTTGGTTTTTCCTGTTGTGAACATTGTCGTGATTTTAACTCTTACTTTCATGGCCAAGTTTGCCTTCTTCCTTTGGCTGACAAAACATCAGCATTTCTTCAGGTAGAAACTGAGTTCAGAACTAAAGTCACTTTCCAGTGGTTGGAAAGCAGGGAATAACGTCTGCAAGGGTCTCTGGTAATTGCCAATTCCTGTTTCAGTTCATAGCACTGTAATAAAGACAGAAACACAAGTTTCAGTGATCCTGTAGTCTTCCTAGAAAGATGGCAAATTGTTCATTTTAAAAAAATCTTCTGCAAATTGAACATATAGCTTAAAGCAACTCTGTCTCACTGAATAATCACACTGAAGTAAAAAGCTTTATGTGAAACAATATACTTCCCCATAGCTCCTAGTCAGGAGACCCACTTGAAGACAAAATGGTTATCTGCCCAATAACGTGCCCTGCTCTCCAGCTCTGCTGTGATGGGTTATGTTCAGGTAAACCAGTAGCTTCACTGTGATATTGAAAGTTCTCTCATGCTGCTTTATTCCCTCCTATTTTTGTTCTCCGATATTTTACAGGCAGAACAGCTTAGCTGCTCACTGAAGTAATCCTTTTGGTACCTCCTGGACTAGGAGGTGAGGCTTGCTGTTTGCCCAGTTGAGGGGGTGTTATTTTTTTCAAGACAGTCTGACTTAAAGAGCTCTTGTGAAATCGTTGGCGCAATGCCACGTTTCCATAGCAGTCACACTGACAGAAGATACTGTTGTGAATGTTAACATCCCTGTGGCACAAAGCCCCATGCACCACTGCCTTCTGACTGGGGCGTTAGTGGAATTACACTTGGAGCATGTCATAATGTATGTAAGATCAGGGCCTATAACTGTAGCTGATTAGCTAGATGTTAGATGGTTTTTAGTGACCTTTTAATTCAATAGAAATCTCCAGCAAACAGAAGTACTTCTTTTTTGCTTCATAACTGTAGAATTGTAGAGAAATGCACTGAATGAGAGCAGGAGTTTACACTTGTTCTCCCCATGCACTCTTGCATAAACAAAAGCGTGATTGTACATGGGCAGCCCTTGGAGCTGGCTGAGATTTTTCTCAGGAAGAATTTAAAAGCAATCATGTTTAATACTCCCAGAAGAGTTCTGATGAGCAGCCTGCCAACTGTTCTCTGTCTTTTGTGAAGATTTTTAAACTGTACAGACATTCGATATAACTGTTTATATCTATTTGTTTCTGGTTTTGTTTTTTTTTTTTAACCATTCTACTTCTCTAGTGTTTAAATATTGTCATAAATTATTGACTCTTTTTTGCCAAAAATATGAGATGGTATTTCCTAGAGCTGCCATTCATTACTATTTGTGGCTCTATTACTCCCTTTTTCCTGCTTATCTTTTCTGATGAGGTAGCAGAATGGGCAAACAAGTATTTGTTTTAATTGCTGAACAGTTTGACAAGATCACTTCACTTTGATTTAATCTTACTAAATTAAGAAAACTTCATGCAAGTTGTGTAAACCAGTAGTGATTATCTTGTGGAGACTATGAGGTTCTGGAAGGTAAGCACATCACTTTTTTATCTTTGTATCTATAGAATGTTTGGTGAGATGGAAGAGATGAACCTGAGAATTACAGCACTCAGCCTGATTTTCAGTTTCCGAAAAAATACTGGGACTATTTGTAACCACCCAGAATATAAGAGTCTGCATAGAGGGTTTTTGGGTTTTTTTCCAGGACAAATTATGTCCTATCAACCCATTTTTCTCCTGTGATGGTGATATGTGGATTGACTTAGAAGATACAACTTTCATTGTGCCATTAGTAAAGCTTTTTACCTTATCTCAGATGAGATTCTAGTAAGTAAGGGAAGGAAAAGTATCATGATGTGTCAGCAAAGCTAGTTAAAAAGACATACTCACAAGAGTTATCAGGGATTTGCTACCAAAAAAGCACAATTTATCAAGTGAGTTCTGCTTAAGGTCCCTCTTGGATCAGATACTGTAGCAACAAAAGACAAACTCTTAAGAAACAAGGATGCATTAGCTGAAACTCAGAGAAATACTTGTTTAGAACAGGTTAGACTTCTGGCACAAACACTTTGAGGGTGGTTGATCCACACTTGAGGCAGAGAAGGAGACCAGATAAGTTTCCCACTGTTTTCTTATCGGTAGACGTTTTGTAAAGGTAGGTGAGTCAGCTTCCATCCAGTTACAGGTTGACGGGGGGGATTGTTAAATAAATTAAACACTTAAGTAAACTGCGACTATCTGACAAAATCATAATTTCAGAGTTTGCTTGTAAGTAAATTAATTAGGTATGTGAATCACTGTATCAATCACCTTAAAATACTCTTCTAGGATACTGATGAATATTGCATATATCTTGGATTTGCATGCATGTCATGTCTCTCAGACTATAGGTTGAGTAACAACGATGTTGAGTCACAGATTACATCTCAGGTTCTCCTGTAACCACATTTTAATGAAATCAGAGATACTTAGTAATATTTTCTATCTCTATGCTCACTGTTTAACCTAGTTTGGAGATTCCTTGGAATGGAAAAAACTTACCCCTTAGTTTATGTTGTTGTTATTGTTGATTAGACAAACTTCTTTTTGGTGGGCACCTTATTTTTCTTTTGCTAACCCAAGTAAATAGAGGTATTAGCTTCAATGATTTTGCAGCAATAGGTACATAATATTAACCAGAAGCCAATTCATTAATGTGTTCTTAATTTATTGACAAATTCTTACCTTGGATCTTCACTTGTGAGTGAAGAATCAACTGACCATTCTGCCTTGGAGAAGATGTTGAAAAAAATCTTAACTATTTTCATTACAAAATATTTGATTTATGTGGTGCCTTTTGCAACATGATTTTCAGATCAGAGACGTACCCAACACCCAGAATCATTAAAAAATCCAGAACACATCTTTGCAAACAAATATATGTTTAATTGCATTGTATAATTGACTTATAGTTGTTAAATATATTATTTTACTGTACAATTTATCGTTCTTCCAGTTCCTTTAGCAGTTCATCAAAGTGAGTAATGTACCATTTAGCTTTCTCCTTTACTTGCTTTCTGATTACATTTCCTCCAAATCCAATGAAGCAATCCTGGCAAAACAGAAAGAATGGGCACATATGTTATTGCAGTCCCATGTAAGGTACGGAGAATTTCAGCAATTAAATTTGTTTTTAAGATTGGATTTTTAAATTAGGGTTCTTCCCTGCTTCTTCACCTATTTTACTTGGCATGTTCATTTTCATATTTATTAAGAGGAACTTCGTTAACGTTTAATTTTGTGCCACTTTGGCTATTAGAGTTTTGTTCCAATGGCAAAGGTGTGCCTCAATACCTTGTAACTTCAAGACTGTTCAGATCTGAGATTTTTACTGAAAATCTGATGTAGCTGTGATGCAACGTAAAGCCTTACTATTCAAGAATGAGTTAACAGCTGAACGTGCATGCAGTATCTCAGTTATCCCTATGCTGTTTATCTTAACTCTGTTTACCTCATTGGATAGATACCAAAAGTAAACATTAACCATGATTTCAATCATTAACCAGGAACAGTCATCATTTCTAGATTTTAGAAAACCAACTGCAGTGAGAAAATAATGTTTAAAATTTCCACTGCTGCTGTTTTGCATTCAGGTAGAAAATATTAAGCAAATACTAAGCTATTTGGATCATGCACATACTTAATGCTAAGGGACCTGCTGTCATAACTGACATCTGCAGTAGCCCTTAGAGTTTGTTCCTGTTCATTTCCATGCACTGGGATATCTGCCCCCAACATTAGCAGAGCAGGGGCATTTTTTTGTAGAGAAAGGCACTAGAGGTGAGACAGAATTAAGATCTCTCCTCTCTGAAACGGCCATGCATGAAAGCTGTCTTTCTGGTCCTTTCTAGTCATTTATTTCTTCATTCCACCATGTCAGGGCTGCTATCTTCAGAGGTGTCATCACTTTCCTGTGAGATGCACCCTCTTGCTAGGCTGGTACCAGGTAAGTTGTGTACCAGATCTATGTTAGATCTTCATGCTTGGCACCATTTATTAGTGTTCAGAACTGGGATCTTGGTAGTGTAAGACCTCTGCAGAGAGCTCTGCAGAGAGCATGCACTTAGTGTGGCAACATAGATCAGAAGGGCAGACATCATAGTATCAGCTTGATTTGCAGCAGGTTGCTAGGCTTTATACAGCCCTTCTGAACCAAACCAGCATCCTGGCTTGAAGGGTGAAACTCTTACTGAGGTTATCTAAGCTGAGAGAAATCAGCCATTGCATGATGCAAGTTTTCTAGATAAAACTACGTACACAGATCCCTTTTAGGCTGTGGGAAGTGCTGAAGATCGTCCATGAAGTCCTACCTTTAAACAGCACTTTTTTTTTTTTCCTCTCCCAGAGCATTTGCTCAGAGGGAATTCAGAATTCCAGTTCTTTAATACTTACAGCAGGGGGACAGGCTTCCATGTCTGTAGCTCCATCTCCAATCATAACTACTTTCTTAAAGTGAAACTGTTCCTTCAGATGAGTGATAACTTTTCCTTTCCCCCCTGATTCAGCTGTTGGTTGTGTTTCATCAAAGCCTGCGTATTCTCCTAGAACACAGTAGAAGGATAAGTTGGACACATAGCATATTTTCATGTAAATGAAGATAGTCTTTCCGTGAGCAAACAACTGATCACGTGCAGTCCTGTAACCTTCACAGTCTCAGCATCCCAAGTAAGTAATGAAGTAAGCATAAAAACTAGTATTTTACCTAAGTCTTCAGTGAGAACATGAGCTGAAATGCTAGGACAAAAGTAGAAACCAGGTATGTTAGTGAGTCACTTCCATTCCCAGACATTCTGGTCTTAACCTTTCAAAAGCAGCATCCAATATGATGTATAAACAGCGTATGAAATGCTAAGTAAGAACAAACCTCACTAACCACATTCTGCTTGATTACACTAGCTTTAAGTCCAGAGCAGCAGTACTAAAGTACATTGGTCTCCATACATACCTCAAAGTCACTGAAAGTGAAGCTTGCCTCTGAAATAAGGTAAGTGTAATAAACTCTTTAAACTTGAAAGAGTGAGAGAAAATGAAACTCTGCTCTCAGCAACTGTAATGCTTTTTAACTTTGGCACAGGTTGCAATTAAAAAGTAACTATGGCTGTCTTTCATATGTCTGAGAAATGACTTAAACTCATGGTTTTGTGGGGAAGTCTTGCAATTTTCCTACTTGGAGACAGCTGGATTAGTAACAAGGTGATTTAGTCTGTACAATAGCTGTAGCTCAATATGACAGTTTGAACAACAGCAAAAGAAAAAAAGCATTAATTAGCAGAGAAAAGAGCTGTTACGGGAATCTCACCATTAAAGTAAAACTTCAGCCTGTTGGCGTAGACATTTGCTGTAGGAATGTTCAGCTGCAAGGCCACATGCTCCACGATGCTCTGAAAACCTCCAGACACCAAGAAGACCTGTACCCCTCGTTGATGAAGCCTGTTCACCAGCTCCCTGAGAAGAAAGTAAGTCACCAAGCGTGAGTGCCAGGCAGCATCTACGTGTATGAAGGGATAGCAAGAAAGCTAAAATACATCCTTCCTAAACAAGGCCATCCATGTATTTTGTTGTTCCAGTTTACTTAGGGTGTGTGCTGCTTTCCAGCTCCATCATTCTCTGTTGCTGGAAGCTTTTCCTTTGCAAGTTTATGCATATACTTTGTTGGAAAATTGCTGAGCAAAACCATCATGTCTAGAGACAAACAGGTATTTAGTTGCTCAGAAGCAAGCACTCCCTAGAAATGTTTCCTTTACATCTTCGTATTATTCATGTTAATTCCCCTGAACAAATGAGACTGGACCCATTTCAGATTGTTTTCTGAAGCTAAAACCAGTAAGAAAACCAGCAAGAAAAACAATCTGATGCTAAAAAAAAAAAAAAAAATAGAGAATGTAGAGAAGGTAAAACCATGGCTCAAAAATACAAAATTGGGCTAAAAGTTTGCCAAGTGCAAACATTTTCTAACTCAGATTTGATTCCCCAAACACATCAATACTATATGAAGAAGAGATCACCAGCTACAGAAAAGGTACTAAAAAATGAGAAGTTTTCAGACCTAGTTAATGTCAATGGGATTTGAGTGCAGTTAAAAGGTTTACAAAAGTTGGCTCTACAGGCAGGAAGATCAACTTACAGCAATGCTAAGCAGGAGGAGGAGGAATGCTAAATACTGAAAGGCAAAGTGAAGGCTTAAAGAAGGAAGAAAGAGAAGGAATGAAAAGGAAAATCATGTGATTCCAAACACAGAAACAATGTCCCCTTTGTAGTTACATCTAGCTATGCTTTCTACAGAAAAAGCTGAGCATGTGCTTTGCTTCAAGGAGAAAATAAAAGCACAATGTTGTCTTAAAACTAGTGTATGTGCTAAAAATAATTTAGATATACAGCTATGGCCAGATTTCGTAGTAAAGAAATTATTTGCAATTGCTTGAAACAATCTGAATAGGAAGAAAAACTTTTCCAGTTGAATTAGTTAATGTTTATGCTAAACCCAAAGATGAATGAATATATATACATATGTATTTGCCCTTAATGTTTTTTTAATCATTAAGGCCTCACTAATGTCACAGAATTTTGTTGATGAACACTATGTGCTTTTGGAAAACTTATTCATTAGATCATTTGATTTTTTTCTTACCGTATTCCTGGTGTTAGCTGAGGTGGATTGTCAGATATTAATTTTTGCACTTGCTCGTAGGAGGGTCGTATAAGACCTAGTCGTGCTGTTAAAGCTGCTTTGAATGTCACAGTGCCACCCATAGCTCTGCGGGTCCTGAATTGTGATCCAAACAAAACAAATCAGTGACACTTAACAAGTTGAGGCTTCTCCCAAGAACTGTTAGTTTAACAGCAATGCCAAGGAGCAAGTTAAGAGCCTGCAGGTTCTAGTTATACCATGCTATTAATGTTGTAAAGGACAAAATTGGTACACTGAACACGCTGGTAGCAACCACTGGTAGAAGAGCTCCACAGACTGGAACTCTTGCAAGAACCAGTGGGGCAAAGGAAAACTGATTCTGTCTGTGAGTGCAATCTGAACCACTGGGAACACTATCCCTAAACTGCAGGCCAGCTGACATTCTCTGACATTAACAGGACTTCTGCTGCAAGTTTCAATGGAAACAACATCGGCCTCAAAGCGAAGAGAGTTGTCCCCTCCCCTCCATCTCATAATAAGGTTGTGCTAGTGCTTGGCCAAGTTTAATGATGAGACCTCGTCTTAGTATGTCAAAGAAATATACTTCAGAAAAAAAAATGTAATAATTCTTGTGACAGAGTCGAATTAATCTGTATGGTAAAGCTGTTGTCACAGGTGTAACCTCATCCATGCTTACTTTTTACTACTGTTCATGTGAAGTAAACAGCAAATATACATACATCTCTGCAACAGCATCTCCAACTCCACAGAACTTCGCAAGCTCATCGATGCCTTCTTCCCTGATGACTGTACTGTCCACATCAAAGCACACTGCATCAGCGTTGCGGAAGATTTCTTTCATCTCCAAAAGAGACGCCATCCTTTTAGGAACCTTCTTACTGTAAGAAGATAAGATAAATTCTTTCTGTGAGTCACAGTACTGCACTCCGTTTTGAGCCATTGGAGCGACTGATCTGGTCGTGGCGAGAAGGGCCAAGCACAGCCTGCGAGCCAGCTTTTATCAAGGTGTGAGCAGTGGTGGAGGTCTGGCTCGGCTCTGATTTGCTCTCTGCTGTTGCTGCCCGCTGATGTTCAATTTACATTACAGGTGGGCCGTGGACCTTTGGTCAGCTGCTGATTTGCTCTTTGCAGGCTCAGCCCATTGATGTTCATATGGGGTTCAAGGTTGTAATATTTGGCATTTGCTGAGCCACCAGACTGCCAACTACTGTGCAACTACTTAAAATTCTCGTCTTGCCCTCACCACTCAAACAGATCTTGATTTCTCATCAGACCCCATCTGCTGTGTCAAATTAGTTGCTCTAGGAGATAGCAAAAGACAAACAACCCTTAAGGATTTGCTTGATCGCAGCAGACATAACTATCTTAAACCAGTGAGTGGCAGTCCCTAAATCATGAAGGTTTAGTTCCTTTTCCATGTCCTGATTAATAAAACGTGACATCTTAAGGGATTGAGTGAAGTTCCCAAAGCCCACAACCACAAATTTTCCATGACAATACCTGACAAAAGTTTCTATTCTTCCCTATTATATCTGTTCACTTCTGCAGATCAGAAGCACAAGATGTTAATCAGGGATTTTCTTACTCACCCCTACTAATCCCGTTCTTTACCCTTTCATAAAGGATTGCAGTGTGGACTTCACTATTTATCCATCTGTACATTTAGGCACAAATACAGCTTTGTGTCTATTTAATTTCCTGGATTTTTGTTGAAGCTCACTTTGTTTATATCTTCTAATCTCCTAGACTTCATGCAGGGCAGTTCTTGTTAACAGATTCTTTCTTTTTCTCAGGCAGATGAAAAATATCTTTATCAGCATGTCATATTGTTTTATTCTCACTCAACTAATTTATTTTCCTCCTATATATCACGTGAGTTTTCATGATGAGAGTTCTTATGTGCACAAGTTTCGATAAAACATTTATTTTTTGCCCTTTTTGGACAAACTTCTCACCCTCTGCATACAAAAGACATCCAGTGAAGATGGAGGGCTGATTCCTACATATCTGGCTGTAGAAGAGTGCAGGAGCTGAATGGGACTGAAGTAGCTCACCATCAGACAAGAGTCATCTAGGGATCACAAATGGTAAGCACCAGTGCTATTTCCTGAGGTGACTTCTGTGTGGTCACTGAGAGATCAGAGCTCAATCGTCAGTGGTCAAAGCAGCAAACAGAAATGTTTGCTTTTATTCCCACAACCAGGCCTGGTAATAGATGATGGTCTTTTCCCTGCCATATGGCAGGTAGAAGTGGTTGTTTAAGTGTTTTAAGGCGTTCAGATTAAAAACTGCTGTTCAAATCTGCACTATTTTTGCTGGGCTAATTCCTAAAGGTTTTTTTTTTTTTTTTTTTTTTTTTTTTTTTTTAAGTTCTGCAGTGCACAAATCAACATTACAGCAGTTCTGCTTAACTAAGGACTGATGGATTAACTACTGAGTAGAAACTTGGGATCAAACTGAGCTAACTGCAGACAGTCCTTCATTGAAAGATAAAAGGATGGAAGGGCAGATACCACCCAGCCCATAGTTTGACAGATCTCTGCTCTTGGTGCATTGGAGCTGTTCCCTGCACAGACATATTGTAAAACTGATCAAGCCTTAAAAGCTTCACTGAAGAATTATTTGCTGCATTTACAGCACTGTACATATTGTGCCATCAGAATGACGTAAGAGAAAGCTTTCTCTTTAGTGACAAGTATTCCCTTGGACAGACACTGGTTCTGAGCTAAGACTTGGCAGCAGGTGGACATATAGAACGTGAATTCCAAGTTTACTTTGCGTTAGCCTTGGCCTGACATTGACTCCACAGCGCTGCTTTGTATTTTCAGTGAAAGATTTGATTTTCTGAGCAGAAAGGCTTTGACTTTAGGGCAGAGCTTGACAGCCTTGACATCTACTTGTGCAGTGGAATTTTATAAAATGTCCACTAACATTTTTCAAATGGCATGTCATTATTTTTTTCCAGCTTACTGGAAATTATGAAGCCCATTACAAATTTGGCCATGGCTTTGGTGCCAATTTTCTGGATTTGCTCTACTGGCCAAACTTGTTGCATCACTGTGGTGTGACATTTGCGTCATGGTGTTCCAACACTGATTCCTTATTATGCAAA
This sequence comes from Penelope pileata, assembly GCA_013396635.1. Classification (NCBI taxonomy): domain Eukaryota; kingdom Metazoa; phylum Chordata; class Aves; order Galliformes; family Cracidae; genus Penelope; species Penelope pileata. Next base: position 199,418 of record WBMW01001211.1, on the reverse strand, counting down.
GCAGTCACATTGCATCATGCTACCCTGAGCCTGCACTGCAACATGACCACGTTATGATGCAATATCACTGTGTGGTGACATAGTACTGTTATGTGATTTCTTGGTGAGAACTTGAAATATATTTTTGGATACGTCTTCACAATTTTAATCTCTCTGAGAAAAATTTTGTAGTTAGAAACACACACTGGGAGGAGGAAGGATGAGACATTAACTTTTCCTTCTCCCTGCTACTCCCACTTCCCATACTCCATTCTCTTCTGAATATTCCTTACAATGATGAGACCACTGCTGTGAACTTCATTTTGATGGATACACATACAAAGCCCTGGCTGGAATTAACTCTATCCTCTCTTTGTTCTACGCAATATCTCTTTAAAAAGAGTTTCAGGCTATGGTTTATAATGCTTAAAAATGACAAATTCTAAGGGAAGAATTGTGTTTTGACATGCAGAACAGAGCAGTGGTTCCTGATCTCCCTTGATGCATGGATTGCCAAAATGCTTCCACTTTCAGCTACAGCTAGGCACTGAGTCCTAGAAAACACAGACTCATTTGTGACTAATGTAGCATCATGCAAGTTGGAGAACTTGTGATGAACTGTAAATTAGGGAAGTTCATAGTGGAGCAAAGAGGAGAAACTTCAGCTTCAGCTATTGCAGGGAATCTGCTGGTGAGAAAAACAAATTCTAGGGGTTAAAGGTCATTAGCTTAGAGAGAAATAACGTTCTTCTGCTTTGATCGGCAGAGCTCCAGGGGTGACCATCAACTCCAGAGGTTAGCAAATGTCACTCCAAACAGTAACATGCCAATTTCAGTGACTTGTGTAATTTTTTTCCCAGCCCTAAACGTAAATGGGAGCATGAGGCAAGGCTATCAGTGATTGAGCAATGGGCCACAGGAGTGGGGGAAATACAAGCAGAAGAGGTTCTGCTCCTTCCCTTGTTGTCAGAATTTTCACTGGGCCATCCTGCCATGGCATTCACCAGGAAACTGCCTAGAATTCACCTCCAGGTAACCCTGCAGGGGATGTAAGGGCAGACACAGTAGCTCAGGTGACCAGGGAAGTGGTCATGGCCTGTAGGTGTTCAGGTGTTTGGACAACACTCTTAGGTATATGGTTTAACTCTTAGGTTGCCCTGTGTGGACTACAGGGTTGGACTCGATCCTTGTGGGTCCCTTCCAACTCAGGATATTCTGTGACTCTGTGATTCTTATATACAGGCAGGTGTCACCTGGAAACATGAGGAAAAAGAACTGAAGCTCTGCAAAACTTTTCTATGGGCAAATCTCTAAATGATTTAGTAAAGGAACAGCAGAGTGGCATGGGCCTCTGTGGTTGGCAGAGATCAATTACTCTGAAGCACAGACCATCTGATTGCTTAGATGCATCAGTGCTGTTATGAGTTGGTAAGAAAAAAGAAATTCCCACAGTTAATAATTATGAGTTCTGTCTCCATACAAAAAAAAAAAAAAAAGGGTAGAAAATCTCTGATCATTCAGCCATTGTATTTCAAATAGGAAATCTACTCTACTATTTCCATGCTGGAAAAGTATACAAACATTTCAACAGGTCTGATAATAAAATATAGTGGCAAAAAGATTAAAGGAGGAAAATGGGAAAGAGACAAAACAATGGACAAAGAATAGACTAAAGAAGGCAAGAAAAGAGTGACAAAGGGAAAGAGGTAGGGTGAAAGTTGAGGTGAAGATGGACAAAAAGGAAATCACAAGGGAAAACAATTCCTGGGAGATCTCCTTGCCTCTGGTCTCCATTAGGCCACTTGGAAAAAACCTGGCATTTCCACAAGAAATAGATCTCTTTTGTAACAGGGAGGGTGGAGTCACAGAAGCAAACCTAGCAATTATGTAAGACCACATGTTAAAGGAAAACAGCTGAAATCTTTTCTGTTTGCTGACCGGTCAAAGAAGGGCACATGCCACACTGTGAAAAACTGAAACATCTGCAGTATCTGTTAGCTGTAATGGAAAAAGGAACATGAAGTGATACTCAGAACTTTGGGTGTTCTGTGGCTGCTGTATTTTGATGAGATCTTGATGAGATCTCAAAATATCCATTGTGTCTCCACTTGTTATCTTATTTCAGCTTTCAGAATTGCTGTCACACTGCCACTTTGCATTACGTTCATTATGTTCATTGCTGTGAAAAAAAATGAAGATTAAGTGAATCTTAATGAAACGCTACCTAAAATACCTTTTTAAACAGATTACTCAGGATATCCCAAGTGTGCAAACAGTCTCCAGTGTTTGTGATTCTGATTCACTTTCACATTTAACAATGTGAGCACGAGCACTTTACTGAAAGCTACAAGTGCACAAGAAGACCAATTTTGGTCTCACTTTGCCCAGAGTTATTTTCCTGGCATCAGTGAAGTTAGTCCCAGTTTGCACTGGTTTGGATGAGAACAAAATCATTGTGAGATATATTCTCAGAGCAGTGTAACATTGCATTGAACATGCAGTGAGACTAACAGAAATGCAACCACATAAAACTGTTTCTGTTGCACTGATGGGAAACTGTAGGAGAGAGAAGTTTGTTCTCAGATTTTTTCTTAGGACCTGTTCCCAGTACAGGTGTGGTTCTGATCGTGAGAATGTTCACAGGAGAGTTTCCACGGTATTCGTTTAAACAAAGCTGTTAGTCCTTCATTGTTGCTAGTCCTGTCTGTAAAATGGGAATAATATGGTAAAACAGCTTTGTTGTGTTGAAGTTTAATTCTCAGTATTAGCAATGTGTTTTGAAAGCCTTAGAAGAGAGATTATATATATGAACAGATCAGCTATATTTAAGCAAATTGTTGCTGTATATTCCTGCAACTCTTTAAAAGTTCAACCCATCCATAATGGGGAGTTTCTGTGGTTTTCAATGTGAGAATAGAAAGATTCAGTCCTTAAACTCACTGAGGCTGCTTCTAACTTCCTGGTTTTCTGTTCAGTTTTAAAGGTAGCAACAGAAACCTGTATGCAAGTCAAGAGATGGATTGTCAGCAGCTATACACTGATATATGTACAACAGTGCCTAAGAGCAATTTTATTTAAGCACTTTTTAAAAGGTAGTTGAAAAGGGCTAGAGAGAACCTGCTGGGTGTTGATATGCATCTCCCAACTCTCCAATCCCCTCTCACCTTCCCTGACAAAATGATGATGCTTCCCCCCTGCATGATTGCATCATTCATTCGTGCTGCTGTTATAAAACAGACACCACACTGCTGCTGCATCTTGCAGGGCTGCACACAGTCCCAGCATAAGAGATATAGTTCATTATCTATGCTAGAAAAAGATGATAAGTGTTATGGAACTGAATACATCAAACACCAACCCCTTCCAAATTGAGAGAAAAAAGTGTTCCCAGTGACTTACAGTATAGTACTGGCCGTGGCTGTTGCTGCTGCTGCTGCAAACCTCTTGGCTGCACAAGAAAAGAAGGGATCAGCTGAGACCTTCAGTCACATAAAAGCAACGGCACGAGCTGATCTGGAAGAAAGCCGCATTTTGTAAATCACTCCTTATAATCTGCTGAGTAAGCCAGCCTGGATGTTTTTTTTAAATGGTTGCACACATGTAACCAGAGAAGTCCAGCTGTTCGCTGACAGGGGTAGGGAAGAGGTGTAACCTTGCCTGCGTCGGGGGAGGAGCCGTCCGGGCCCAGTTTGCGGCGCTCCCAGCACGGGGAGGCATGGCTTGGCAGGGAGCAGGCTGTGCACAAGACGATGGGGAGCTCGCTCGCCTGCCAGCCAGCCTGGGCATGGAGAGCAAGACAGGTCTTAGCAATCCACCTACCTCCACACAGAGCGCTGGCACGGGACGGCAAGGGATGAGAGCCGAGGAGGGGCTCTGCCAAGCCGCAGTCAGGAGTTTCTTTCTCTTGGCGTGAAGTCAGAGGCGAGGGACACTGCTTTCTTTCACTGTGGATGAAAGTTTTTGTGCGTTAAAATTGTAATATTGCAATTTGGCTTAAGCTGCTAACCAACAGCGAGTTCGTGTGTACAATACTATACAAAAAAAAAAATCTGAAATCAAAAACTTTGATCAAAAATCATAAGCTTTGAAGGCACAATTAAAGCTTCTGCTTATCTGTTCTGTTTTCCCAGATAAAATGTTGTCAAAAGCAATGGAAAAATTGCAAAACTTGTCTGTGCTGGTGTTTTGGCATGCTACAGAAAAGCTTTCCTCAGACATGACTGTGGGCATTAGTAAACAGGAGGCTGCCAACCCAGAAGAATTAAGCCAGTTACTTGTTTCAAGGTCAAGAAAGCCAGACTGCTGATTTAGCTGCTTTTCTTTGTTTGTGATAGGAGTCTTATGACTGCTACCCACCTTGAAAGATTGTTCTGCACCACAGGATAGACTGGTCGCTTTCTATGCATGATCTCTTTTGCAGCTCTGGCAGTATTGCTCCTCAATCTTATGCACATGAACTAAAATAATACCCTTCTGTACCTTTCCACTCATGCCTTCTTTTAGGTTTTTCACACGTACTTGTACAAGTACTTGTCAATATAAGCATCTGTTAGTAACTTCTTGCATCAGGAAATGGTGGTGCCGAGCCCCTTTGCTGAAAACTGGTGACGCAGTTTGCTGTTTTGTCTGGTCCTATTTGTTAGCTTTATGGTAGGAGGACAGGATGTTTTAAAACAGATTTAGAAATCATTTCTATGAATAAGGCTAAATGCAAACAGATCTTGATAAGGATGAAAGAAAACTGCTTTTACTGAGAATCTCAGGATTTTTTTTTTTCTGGCAAGATAAGCAAGGCATTATTTCACTTGTGAGAATCGCCATTGGATATTTCATGAAGGATATCCCCTTTACTTGGCTTAGTTCAACAGGCTTGGTGGGTTAATTCACTTCAATACCATGTTACCAATTCTGATCTGATGTAATCTGTTGCAACTCCAATGGTTTCAAAGGACAATTTAGGCCCTGTAAGCATCTGTCCTGCATTTTTACTACGTATTGAAAGCGAATATGTACAACAGTTCAACTACAAGACTGAAAATTGAAGAAAAGCTTGTAGTGATGTCTGAAAAATGCTGCAAAATGGGCATTTACTATGAAAATGCTAGAGAGAAATGTTACTATACCGCAACATAAACTACCCTCAGAGGTGATGGAGGAAAAAACCACAGAGAGATCTGCCTGGATGCATTGAGAGGATGCTCAGGAGTTAAAAGCACAGCTGTGTGACTGTCAGGACAAGCACAGCACCTAACTCTTGTACAAGACCATTGCTTTTCCCAGGACATCACCCATGCAGGTCACAGAACAGCAACAGGGAAAACATAACTACACTGTTCCTGCTGCTACACTATGGGTTTGACAAGGCTGCCCTCTACTGAGAACAGCTTGGAGAAAGGATTGAGGCAAAAAAAAATTACAATCCAGAGAAGCAAGAATAGCAAAATATTTTTTCGTGAACTGTGGGCTCTAGAAACTGGGCCAGAGCTGGGAATTCAGGTGTTTCACTGAGCACTGAGGCACCTTAAATACCAGCACTGCAGCCTCTCGGGGCTGGGTTGTTGTGTTGTGTTCTGTTGTGCTTCCAGCAGGTTGGTAGCATCCCAGCAAAAGTGAAGAATAAACATTAACAGGAGAATTCCAGAGCCCAGTTTTGAAATAGCAGTGTAATTTCCTGCATTTTGCAATGTTTAATGTTTATTTTTAATGATTACAGTAGCGGGGGAAAAAAAAAACAGCCTCTGTACTAAAAGATCAGCATTGAAGTATTTCACAAGACACGCACTGAGCTCTGCTAGAAAAAAAAAAAAGGCTCCAAACTTGTGGTATGTTATGTTATGCTCAAACACCAACTGCATCCAAAACACTGAAAAATGAGAAACCCAAGCATGGTGGCAGCTGTCCCCTCCAGACCTGCCAGGTTGCAATGACAGACCATGCATGGCACTTTGCCCAGAAACCTGAGATCCTCACCCAAAACAGCAGAGCGGGCTCCCAGCAGGTGCCGTCCCCTACTGCCAAAATCAGCAAGGCTGGTGGCTCTGCCCTTACGCTTGGCCCTCACTGAGCATTTTGGCCAAGCTCCCCTAAACCTCTCGTGCAACAGAACTGCACCCAACAGAATGGGCTTGGAGTTCACTCCTGGAAGCAGCACGGAAACACCAATGGCCCATTGCACCGCTGCTCAGCGCCAACGCAAGTGCAGCACCTCTGCATCCAGAGCTGCCAAGGGTGGCAAGGATAGCGGAGATTTACTCTGCACCATCCACCATTGTTCCCCAGGTACTTTCCTTACAAAACGCTTGGAGTAAGGAGAGGGCTGTGCCATGCCCGGCGCTGCCCGTCACCCCAGGGCAGCAGGCAGGTGGTGGGGCACAGGCTGGCTGGGTACACGGTGTGTGAGGAGCCCTGCCAGCAGCTCTCACCTCCAGCCCTTCCCAAGGGCACTACGGGTCCTTCCAGACCTCCCTTCAGCAGCCCAGAGCCCTTCAGATGTGTACATCGTGCAGCCCCAAGGACGGGGCTGTGACGGGCTGTGTAACCCAAATGCTCCCAGCACCTCATCGAGATGCCTTAACGCTATTTTTTTTCTTCCACAGGTCTCATGGGAAACCTCAGCGCTGCTGGGAGGAATTTTCCCCCATTTAAGACCTTCTGAGCATTCCAAGCCATGGGGCCGTGGTGGCTGCAAAGGCCCTGAGGAGAGCCATGGCCCTTTGTTAAGTAAGACGAGTTCTGATTAACCTCAGCTCTGGATTTTTACCAAGAACCATTTGGATTATTAATCCATGCCGCTTAACTATTAATTCTATCGACCTAAGGTTAAATTAGCGGGTTTAATTATTTATTCTCACGCTACTGAGAACCTGGCCGGGGTGTCTGCCACGTGAGTGGGTGGGATTAATGCCCGGGGGACCCTGCCCGCTCAAACACCGCCGCTACACACCCATCCGCCTCGCTGCACAGGGGAGGGCCGAGCCCCGACCGCCCCTCACAGCGCCTCGCTCCCCTCAGGGCCCGCCCCGCGCGCTCAGCTCTCGCGAGCGTTCCGCTCCCAACCGCGGCGGCGCTTCAGTGCCAGGGCGGGAGCTGCGGGACAGAGCGACAGCTCTCTCAGCCAATAGAGCCGCGGCTCTGGAGACCCTTGGCCAATGGAAGCTCGCGCCCTCCGGAGTGTTCTAGAAGGGGCGGGCGGGGGGCGGAGCTTGCTTTGTTCCCTCCCCGGCGCGGCCCGGCCCGGCCCAGCGCAGAGCGGCGCGGAGCGGTAGCAATGGCGGTGAAGGCCCTGAACCCTAAGGCCGAGGTGGCTCGCGCCCAGGCCGCCCTCGCGGTGAACATCAGCGCGGCCCGCGGGCTGCAGGATGTGCTGCGGACCAACCTGGGCCCCAAGGGCACCATGAAGATGTGAGGGAACCCCCATAACTCCCGGTGGGGTGGGGTGGGCCTTCCCGCCACGCGCNGTGGTGTGAGACCCGTGGTGGAGGGGAAGCTTGGGCTGGGTTAACTGCTCCCCGGAGGGTGATCTGTGCCATGCCCACCAGCCTCTGCTGAAGACCCTTTCTCTCTTCCTCCCCCTGACAGCCCCATGTTGCTCTCTCGGGTCCTGTCACTGTCCCCAGGGATTTGCTGGGTCCCCAGGGAGCAAAAGTCTTTGTTACATACAAGAATTAATTCAAGAAAGTTCCATACAAATATGAGGAAGAACCTCTTTACAGTGAGGGTGGCAAGGCTGGAACAGCTGCCCAGAGAGGTGGTGGAGTTTCCTCTGGAGATATTCAGGACCCATCTGGACATTTTCCTGTGCCACCTACCGTAAGGAACCTGCATGTAGCAGGGGTCCAGAGGGTCTCTTCCATGTGATTCTGTGAAAGTTACTATCAAAGTGTGCTTTTTGTTGTTGTCAACTGGGATTATGTGTTGAAGCCAGCTAAACTGAGGAATCACTGAAGGCATCACCTATTCATTAAAGAATCTCGTTTAGCTGATGTCACGTTACTTGCTTTTTGTGCTGACAGTGCTGTAAGGCTTACTGTTCAGCTTCTTATTTTTCTTTAGCAAATACAACACCCCACAGCCTCCTTGATAGCCAAAGTAGCAACAGCACAGGATGACATCACTGGAGATGGTACCACCTCAAATGTGTTGATCATTGGAGAGCTCCTGAAGCAGGCAGATCTCTATATTTCTGAGGTATGTGTGCAGCATTTCTTTTGTAGATGAGCAAGTGAAAGGCTGTTCAGCCTTTGTTTTGTATCTTGTGCTTGATACTCGTATTCATGAAAATGAATTGCATCTTTCTGCTTAAAATGAGTACATCACAAAACTTGTGAAGTGGGGAAAAAGCTGAAGCAGAGAACACAAGAGTTGTTGAAAATCAAAACTGCTTATTGGGGATACTGTAGCTTTTGATATTTGATACATGCTGTTATCTCTGGCTGTTTTGAGTTCAGACACTTCTTGGTTGCATGTTAACAAGCAGATGCTCTCTGATAACAGAGCAGTAGAAGTTGCAGAATAGGCATTCATGTTGCACAGTGAACACCCAAGTGTGCTTTGTAGTTCCCTTGGTTTTAATTCTGTGCTAGAATAACCTGTGCTTTTCCTCTGCATTGGAAGGATTGGCATTCCTTTTATATGTATTCAGAAGGACAGTACATTTTCTTGTTCCTGTAGCATTCATATTCTGTGTGTTTTGACGTTACATGAAACCACAGATTCTACTTGCAGGGAAAACCCCATTTTGTCTGATGATTTCCCTTCTCTTGCATTAGGGCTTGCACCCTAGAATAGTAGCAGAAGGATTTGAGATCGCAAAGGAGAAAGCACTTGAAGTCTTGGAGCAGGTCAAAGTAACCAAGGAAATGGACAGGGAGACCCTTATAGACGTTGCCAGAACATCTCTCCGTACTAAAGTTCATACTGAACTTGCTGACATCCTAACAGAGGTAAGTGTCTGTCTGTCTTCAGCCTCTTTTTGTGTGAGGAGATCCAGGTTTTAAGCTGCTGTGACTATTCCCTGTGCAAAAGGTAGATAGGAGGATGTGAGCTTGCACTTTGGAAGACTAATAGTCTTTCTGGGGTTTTTTTTTCTGTGTCTCTTTTCCAGGCTGTAGTAGATTCTGTTCTGGCAGTCAGAAAAGCAGATGAGCCTATTGACCTCCACATGGTGGAGATCATGGAGATGAAGCACAAATCAGAAACTGACACAACGTGAGTAACAAGTATCCTTGGGCTTCAGTTTAATGGTATCCTAGTCTTTGAGTAACCTGGATGCGTTTTTTTTAAAAGAACTTGGGTGTCTGAAAGTTACTGTTGGCTAAGTTATTAGGGAGAGAGGAAAGAAAGGCAAAAATACAGGGTTCAGCCATGAGTTATCTAGACAGCAGAAGTTTCCCAGTCAGTGGAACAGATTTGCTGACAAGATGTTTGAATAACAGAGTAACACTGGCTCAGACTTTTGCTTTGCTGTGGATGGACATGGCTATTTGCATTATAACTATGTCTGTACTTTTTTTTTTTTTCCTTAGCATTAGTGTCTGTGACTTGAACATGCGTTGAACTTCTACCTGTGTAGACAATAGCATTCAGAACAGGGAAACTGGGTTGGAGTTACCTGATTGGGTGTTTCTATGCTCTTAGGTTTCTGCCAGTGGCATGGACGAATTCTGCTCTAGCTTTCCTCAGTAGCTATTGCAGTCAGACACTATGCCAGAATAAATTCCCTTTTTACACTCTGACTGGTATGCTTTTTATGTGGAATGGGCATGCCCTTGGAATTGGGATACATTGCCATTGGATACTTTAACACAAATCAGGCAACTCAAGCTAGACCAGTTATGCCATCAGTTTCCCCAACTAATATGTGCTTCCATGAAGTGCTTATCTCTTCTGTGTCTATCTTGACACACAAAATGCTTTTTAATCTTTCAGGCTGATTAGGGGGCTGGTTTTGGATCATGGTGCTCGCCATCCTGACATGAAGAAAAGAGTGGAAGATGCTTACATTCTTACTTGCAACGTATCTTTAGAATATGAGAAAACGTAAGTACCCAGCAGCAGTGTGAGGAACAGAAAATATTCGTGTCATTTACAACTTTTTTTTAAGATGTACTGGAAGAACCACACATGCTTTTCTAGCGCAGTGCAGGTAGTGTAGAAGATGGAGTGGAAAAGGTGGTGCTTCTTCTGCAGCCATTTTCTGGAAAAGGGAAACTAGTAACTGAGATAAAAGCTGCATATTAATTTTTAGAATGTTCCTAGAAGGATTCCTTGTGCTTTTAAAAGTTTATTTCTACAACGCAGAAGACAGCTAATTTTCTTACTGCTCTTTTTCTTTTTTTTTTTTTTCCTCCAGAGAGGTGAGCTCTGGATTCTTCTACAAAAGTGCTGAAGAGAGAGAGAAGCTAGTAAAAGCAGAAAGGAAATTCACTGAAGACAGAGTGAAGAAAATCATAGACTTGAAAAGAAGAGTCTGTGGTGATTCGGATAAAGGATTTATTGTGATCAACCAGAAGGTGAGAGGAAGGGTATAACTAAGCAGGAAAAATAACCAGAAATGTTGACTTCCTTGGCCAGTTGTGCTTGACCCATTTTGTACAGTGCTTTGAATGCAGGTTAACTAAACTGAGGTTGATGTACTTCTGAATATACACAAGCAGTTTCTGCTTGAGGTTTTCTTTGAGCCATAAGGAAGAACTTGTTAATGTCAGACTGAGATAATGTCAGACTGAGGAAGTGGTTTTTTGCTTTTTCTTATCGTGATGGTCCCTTTTGTTGTTACTAGGGAATCGACCCGTTTTCCTTGGATGCTCTTGCAAAAGAAGGAATTGTTGCTTTGCGCAGAGCTAAAAGGAGGAACATGGAAAGGTAAGTTCCTGGGGAGTTCCTTTCAAACTCACAGTGAGTCAAATCTAGCTTGAGTCTTCAGTCTGTGTGATTCTTACTAGAGTAACTTGGGTATTTTGCATAAACTGTGGAATCGACATTCAGCACAAGGAGTAACGTAGGAATTGGAGCTATCAGTGTGCTCCAAGTGTATGCACTTCTAGAAGAGGCTTAATCCTACAGGCTTATTTTTGTGAAGAGCTCTTTTATGAAGGAAAACTGTTGCAAGCTTAGGAGCTGTAGTATATATGTGCTGAAATATTATTGTTCATATTAAGTAATACCTGAACTCGCTTATATAAAACAACTACTAAACAGTAAGTGGACTCTTTTTCAGGCTGACCCTTGCATGTGGTGGTGCTGCTATGAACTCTGTGGAGGATCTCACTCCTGACTGTCTGGGACACGCAGGGCTTGTCTACGAGTACACACTGGTAAGTACAGCTGAGCTTGAAGCCAAGTTAAATCCAAGTTTTCTTTTGTTTTTTTCTTTTTGATGCGACTGTGCATGGAGTTTCCTTGCATGTTTTAGGAGCTGTAGGGCAGTGTGAATAAGTGCTGTTGGGATTTTAGATCCTAGTGTCCACTAGTATATGAACATGTACCTAGGTATCTGGTCTTGTCTCTGTGTCTTCTCCTGTTGTTTCCATAGTACACTTCTAATATCATAACTTTAAGAAAATGGAAATAGGATTTTGCTAGGTTCTTTCTACTAGATTTTACTTCTCATCACTTCTTGCTGTGTTACTCAGAACTGAATCTAAAGGTGTCTGTCCATTTTTTTTTTTTTATTATGTACATTTTAACATATGTAACATGAGCACCTAACCCTGTTTGTAGGGAGAAGAGAAGTACACCTTTATAGAGAAGTGCGACAACCCCCGCTCCGTCACCCTGTTGATCAGGGGACCCAATAAGCACACGCTCACACAGATCAAGGATGCAGTAAGAGATGGTCTGCGTGCCGTGAAGAACGCTATTGAGGATGGTAGGTCTCCGCTCTGTCCTAGTGACCTGCCTCAAAATTAGTGAATTTTGTGTAAATCAGCTGTTTAGATTGGAGTAGGTAGTTACTGTGAGTCTCATTACTACAGCTTTCCCTTGCAGGATGTGTGGTTCCAGGAGCAGGTGCACTGGAAGTGGCAGTAGCTAATGCTCTTGTGAAGCATAAACCTAATGTAAAAGGAAGAGCCCAGCTTGGAGTTCAAGCTTTCGCTGATGCTCTGCTCATCATTCCTAAGGTATAAGGACCTCCTGAATGAAGGGGCTTAAAAGCATGCTGAAATCCATTGCATTTTCTGCAGGAGGTCTTTAGATCAACGTGAAGTAATGTTTATGTTCTCTCAAAGGTTCTCGCTCAGAACTCTGGTTACGATCCCCAGGAAACGCTCGTGAAGGTTCAGGCAGAGCACGCAGAGTCAGGGCAGCTCACTGGGGTTGATCTGAACACTGGTAAGAACTTTAGTCTGAAGTACCCGGGTGCTCTGGCAAAAATCAGCTTGGCAGTAAATACAAAGTAGCGAAAGGATACTGCTGAGTGACAGGAGTGGTACTTCTGGGGGCAAACCTATCCTGCTCAGCTCCTTGAAGGGTAAAGCTGCCTTTACTGCAGAAAGCTGTGCCTGGTTTCATGGAAAGCTCTGCAGAATGCTTTGGCAGATGTGCTGTTGTTTGTGATACTGAAATGTGTTGAGTGAAGGTGAGGCACACAGAGTAGCGCTTTGTGTTGTACACAACAAGTAATTTCAAATGTTAGCAGGATGTCTTGCCTTGAGTGATGTAGACTGGTTGTTTAAAGATTGTTGTGCCTCTTTTCTAGGTGAGCCAATGGTAGCTGCAGCAGCTGGAATCTGGGACAATTACAATGTCAAAAAGCAACTCCTTCATTCATGGTAAATGCTGCAGTGTGTTCGCTTCAAATAGTAATGGGTGTTGGGTTGTCAGAATTGATACAGGAATGTGGGTGGGATTGAAGGATCCCCTGTTAGAGGAAGATGTCTTGAAGGATGGAAGTAAAATTGAGTCGTGTTTGTGTCAGAACAGATATTCTAACAACATTTATTTTGTATTTCTAGCACGGTGATTGCTAGCAACATTCTCTTGGTGGATGAAATTATGCGAGCTGGAATGTCCTCTCTCAAAGGCTGAACTGGATCTGCTGTCAGCTCCGGTAGTGCCCCATGGGATGTCTTTAAGAAATCCACCTGAAGGTGCTCTTTTCTTAGCCACAGTGGATTTTCCCAGCAACAGAAGTCACTGTGCTGCAACTTGCAGCACCTCTTTGGTAAACACGGCCACTCAAAATATTCGCAACTATTCACGTATTCGGTTCTAAAAATCAGTTATTTATTTTTAATTTCTCTGAAGTGTACAACGGAAGTTGCTGTCCTTTTTACCCAATAAACTGTTACGTTCTGTGCTTTGCGTGTCAGTTACTTAAAACTTCACATTCTATGGCCCAGTGTCTTGGACTGTGCCATCTGTGTGAACAGCTGGGCTGCAGGCTTTGATTTGTGTTTTCTGGCTCTGTGTGCTAGGCTTCATGATCACTTCCAGCAGTTGGGTTCTTGGAGATGGTGAAAACACTGCTTAGGACGCTTCTTCTGGAGCAGTGTGGGGTTAGTGCACTACATCATACAGCTGAGTTATGTCAATAATTTCATAGTTGTGTCCTTGCTCACAAATAAAGATTTTAGTTGACGTGCTCCAGGATTATTTGAAATGGACGTCAAAAGCTGTTGCGTGTTCTCATCCTTGTAACTGGTAGTTGGTTAATGCTTTCTGCTACACATAAGCTATCAAGAGCAAGTAATGAGTTTATGGGAGTTGAACAGGCTACTGTGATCTTAAGCAAAACTGTTGAAATCTCTGGGGCACTTTGATGTGCAGCAGTGTTACCAGAACTGGGCGTTAAGGTCCCCCTGCAGTCAGTGCTGTGCTTCCTGGAGCAGGGCTGAAGGTGGTTGCTTGCCTCCTCCAAGTACTCTGTATCCGCTGTATTTTATCCTTCCCCAGTCACAGCTGGCTCACTTCAACAAGCAACCTGTTTTAAATGTGTGTGTGAAGCACATGCAAATAAATTGTGGTGTGGTTTTGGTGGCTTTTAATGTGTGGAGGGTGAAATGCCTTTCAACCGTTGTGAATTTAACGTGGCATGAAAGGATCCCTTTTCTTTAAAAAGAAAAGAAAGGCGTTTACTCCGTAATCCTGAAGCACACACGTGGCCCTGCAGCACGCCTGGGTGCAGCCATGTGCCTGGCCCTTCCCTCCCGGAAGCACTTCCCCAACCCTGGAGCTCTTCTGGGTCAGAGCCCTCTGGTTCCGCTGCCGATGCATTTCCGCTTTTCACTGCACCGCTGGTGCTTGGCTGTGCTCCCGGGGAGATGCACTCAGTGCTCGTGGTTTGCTGCTGCGTGCTGGGCTGCAGCCGAGCTCTGCTGGGTGAGCGTGAGCTGCCCGTCCTCTGCCCTGCTCCGTGCAGCTCCGCGTAGCGATGCTCCGAAGTCTGTTTGCTCCATAGCTTCCCTTTCTTCTAATTGCAGCAAAGCACTAATCTAAGGGATTTGCTGATTTGTTCTGGAGCTGTTTCTTTCCCAAGAGAAATGCTTAAAACAAGACCTTAAAATATATTTATAAATATAGAAGTAGACCTCTATAAATCCTAACCATAGGCACGTGTTATGTTGCAATGTATTTCCAGTATATAAAGTGACTTTTTGGCAAATAAGAAATGCTCTCTTGTGCATTTATATCTATAAGTTAATGTTCTTGTTACTGATTGCTTCACTTCCAGCAGCTGGGAAGGATGAGAGCATGGTGCAGCTGCCGGGCGGGACGTTTCGGATGGGCTCCAGCTCCCCAGAGAGCAGCAGTGAGGAGGGCCCCGTGCGGGAGGTGACGGTGAAGCCGTTCGCCATCGACAAATTCCCCGTCACCAACGGGGACTTCAGGTGAGCCAGCAGCTCGGGGCTGTGGGGTGGGGTGGCTCAGGCAGGGTGGTTTTGTTCACCCTGGTGCTGGGTGCTGGTTTTGTTCAACAGAAGCAATAGGTGATAAAAGGTAATAAATCTCTGATAGAGGTGCAGGCTGTGCATCTTAGCAGCGTAGCTTGCCGATGTGCTTTTAATTTTATTTCCTTTTAATTTTATTTGCCTTACTAATGAGGCTGTACTGTTTCAGATTTTAGGTCACTGTGGGCTCAATTTCCATTTGTAAATACCAGATAATTCCTCCACATATTGTATAGAAGTTCTCCTATAAAGCACTGGGAAATGCTCTGGGGGAAATGCCTTTGCTGGCTGAGCCCTTGACCGAGCTGTGACTTCCAGCATCAGCAACAGCCCAGCAGTGTACAGGGAAAGGAATGGGAGAGAAGCAGGGGGAGATTACCCAGCAGCACCCAACTCTACCAATGTTGAGTCTGGGGGCATTTACCTAATGGCAGCTGCAGGTTTTGGTGGCAGGGATTTTTGGTTGGGACAGTCGTTTTGTGCGAGTCTGAGCTTTGTAGTTCACCTACATAGGTAATGCTAAACCTAACTATCAGATTGGGCCATTTCACCTCTGATCTGTATCTATCAAACCCATCAGAGCTGTGCCAGGGAGGAGCTGGGACCCCCTGCAGATGGGGGCTGTAGCTCTCATGTTTGCATTGCTCTGGGCTTGTTGTGCGTGTGGGTCACGGTGTTTGCTGGTGTAGCTCTTGGAGGACTCTTACATGGATGGATGCCTGAGCATGTTGTGTTTGTGCCAGGGAGTTTGTTAGAGAAAAGAAATACAAAACAGAAGCAGAAGCGTTTGGCTGGAGCTTTGTCTTTGAGGACTTTGTATCGGAAGAGCTGAAAAAAAAGGTCACCCAAAAATTGGAGGTAAATCTGAATCCCAGATGGAATTTGAGAGGTTTTGGTGGGTGGGTGACAGCTGTTGGGACATCTGTTGGTGGTGATGGAGGTGGTGATTGCCCAGGGAAGTGGTGGAGTCACCGTCCCTGGAGGTGCTCAAGAAACGTGTACGTGTGGCACTGAGGGACACGGCTCCGTGGCATGGTGGGGATGGCTTGGGGTTGGACTCGACAGTCTTAGAGGTTTTTCCTGACCTTATTGATTCTGTGATTCACAAAACCTTTGCTGACTGCAGCAGGGATTGCTTTTCTGCTGAGGAACTGCTCAGCCCCAGCCAGGCTGTTCTTGAGGCTTTTCCCTCAGCCTGGGGCTGTTTTGCTGTTGGGACCAAGCAGCAGGACCGAGCTTGGGGGGATTTAAGGCCTCCTCTGTTGGCCTCCTCTCCAAATGCTGCCAGACTTGGCTCTTCCAGCGAGCCAGGAGGGAACAAAGCGTGTTTCAAACTGCTTTATTAATCAAATCTTAAAAAGGATAACATAAGGATCATGGGCTTCATGGTCTGCTTTTACTTCTAAAAGCAGATGCCTCTGCCCTGTTGAGAAGCTCTATCAAAGTATTTAGCTATTCCCAGACCAACACATCCTCTCCTTTCCATGCATCACTGTAGGATGACTGAGGGGTGTTCTGGGTGGGGGGCACCAGCACAGCTTTAATCTGGTGTCACTTCTTTTCCCAGTCTGCCCCTTGGTGGCTGCCAGTTGAGAAGGCTTTTTGGAGACAGGTGGGTGATAGCCAGGCGTGGTGAGTTCTTCCCTGAAACCTGGGGGAAAATAATACCTCTGGTTGCTCTGTGCAGGTTTCCCATGTTGGTCTGTTCTGTCTTTTATTTCTTTTTGTTGGTGGTGTTGATTAACATAAAATCCATTAAGATCTGTTCAATGCACTTCCCAGCCTGCAGGTCCTGGCTCCGGCATTGGGGACAGGCTGGACCTCCCAGTGCTGCACGTGAGCTGGAACGACGCACAGGCCTTCTGCAGCTGGAAGGGAAAGAGGCTCCCAGCAGAGGAGGAGTGGGAGTTTGCTGCCCGCGGTGGGCTGGAGCGTATGTAGGGAGGTTGGGACCCCCCCTGCCCACATCAACGCATCAAGCAGCGTTCTACCATCATAGAATCATAGAATATCTCGAGTTGGAATGGACCCATAAGGATCGAGTCCAATTCCTATCCATCCCATTGAGATGCCTCTTTATGGAGATGTTTCCAGGGGTTAATCCAGGGGTTGAACGGCCTCGTTCAGCCTGGAAATAAAAGGGATAAGTGGTGGCTCAATGAAGCACTAAGTGCCATGTGGTGGGTCTGGAGGGCATCTTAGACTGAGTGGGAGCACAGCCACAATGGCCTGGCTGAAAACAAGCAGATCTCAGGATAATCACTCTCTTCTCCATTGACAGAAAGGCTGTATCCCTGGGGAAACAAGTTCCAGCCGAACCGCACCAACCTGTGGCAGGTGAGGTCCCACCTGGTCCTGCCGGGCAATGGCCACAGCAGAGCTGGAAGCGATAGGGCTGAGTTGTGAGGTCCTGGGGATGGCTCCTGGAGGGTTACCCAACGTGTCCTCCAAGGGAGCAGCCAGAGCCCAGGAACCCTAGGGAACTGGGATTTCACTTCCCCCAGATATCTGTACATTAAATTTTTTGAAAAGCAGATTATTTTTCTCTCAGGATAACTTTAGATAGTTGATCTCCTCTCTTGGACACTAATGCCATGCAGAGTTAATTTGCAG
Organism: Penelope pileata; assembly: GCA_013396635.1. Classification (NCBI taxonomy): domain Eukaryota; kingdom Metazoa; phylum Chordata; class Aves; order Galliformes; family Cracidae; genus Penelope; species Penelope pileata. The sequence continues at coordinate 181,935 of WBMW01001211.1, read as the reverse complement.
CAGTTATTGAAGTGCCTTTAGTTGTGGCGTTTTTTTTGGTAAAAAAGCAGGAATTCTTTTCTGCAACGGGTCTTTGCTCAGTGTCATCTTTCCTTACCCAGGGTGACTTCCCAAGGAGGGACACGGCTGAGGATGGCTATCACGGCGTGTCCCCAGTGGCAGCGTTCTCACCTCAGAACAGTTACGGTACGGAGAGGAATCCTGCCCTGGCTCTGGGGGTGCCATCTGCTCACCAACCACTCAACACCAACCACAAAACCCCGTAATTATAGCAGAGTTTCAAATGTGAAATGGGGCCACATCTGCATCTTGGGAGAGTAACTGAGCCCAGTGAAAGCGGTGGTGGTTGCCACTGCAGTTGGCTGGTGTACATACACCTGGAGCACATCAGTGCACGACACCATCCCATGCCCTATTAGCAGTCAGTTATTTTGCACTTCCATGTGATTTATTTGAAAATCCCAGGCACATCAGAGTGCACTTCCGTATGATTTATCCCAGGCGTGTTGGAGGGCAGCAGATGAAATGCCCTCCATGGTGGGACATTTAAGGTGAGACGTTTCTTGAAGGTCCATCTGCACCTAGGGGCTAGTTAGCAGTACTGTGAGGAGCTTCTGGGATCTTTTGGGAATGTTGAACTGCTCTCTTCCCAGGGCACTTGAAATATTTCCACCTCTCCCCCTGCACCAAAGTGGTTTTGCAATGTGCTCCCATAATCCTAATATGTGTACATGTGGCACTGAGGGACATGGCTTAGTGGACGTGGTGGGGACGGGTTGGTGGTTGGACTTGGATGGTCTTAGAGGTCTTTTCCAACCTTAGTGATTCTATGAAAATCTTTTGTCTCAGGGCTCTATGACCTGCTGGGGAACACCTGGGAGTGGACAGCCTCGCAGTACGTGCCGCCAGGCCCTCCCCGGGCGCACACTCCGATGATGCGCGTGCTGAGAGGGGCCTCGTGGGTCGACACCGTGGACGGGTCTGCAAACCACCGGGCTCGCATCACCACCAGGTGGGTGCCAGCACTGCCTGCAGTGATTTCTTCCTCAGCTATATAAGGAGGAGGTTATTTTATATTTGTCCATTCCTGCTGTTTTTCTGAGAAGCGCTTAGGAGAACATACTAAATACTGCTAAAAATATCACTGCTGTAAGTACATTGCTAATTGCTTCTCAGATTGTCTGTGCTCTCCATCAAGTATCTAGAATTAAATGCTTTTCTAGAACTTACTCATCTAAGTGGGAGATGGAGATGTTCCCAGCCTGTTAGACGGAGTCACATGCAGTGATTTAAGCACTCACTATGCAGGACCCCTGACTCCAGGTTATCTTTTTCCATCCCAGGATGGGGAACACGCCAGACTCAGCCTCTGACAACCTCAGCTTCCGCTGCGCTGCCGACATCCCGAGCCACACCACTAAGAACAGCAGAACCAAACCTGAGCTCTGAGGGCACCTGGCACAACCCAAGGGCATTTTCTCCTGTGGAGATGGACAGTAACCCCCAGCAGCCATTTTCCTTAAACTGGTGAAGTTTTAAAAATTTAGAATAAATACTTTTGGCTACAACTCACTTCTGCACAGGGATGTTTGGGTGCTGAGCAGTGACTGGGAACAACAAACGTGTTTGGTCTCTAATGTCCCATGGGTGTTGCAGACATTGCAGCTCTCCTACTGGTGTGTCTGCAGCGCACAGAGGGCTGTATGTATGTCCGACCTCCAGCCCTGTCTGTCCCCAAATCTGATGGCATCGGAGCCCCAGGCACAGCAAGGTGGGGACACCCCTCTGGGCACTGCTCATCCCATAAGGGTCTGGTGTGGGCTGCTGCCCTATGGGGGGTGACTTCTCCAAAGCAGTCTCTGATGGTGAATGTGGACAAAACCCAAATTGGGATATACCCAGTGTGTATGACAGTCATCAGCTGAAAAAGCACCAAAAAAATCACCACTTGGTTTGGAAATGCTTTACTTGCCTTAACCGAGCAAACCCAGCTCGCACAGCAGAAATGCTGCGATCAAAACAGCTCCTCCTCGGCCGCCAGCGTGAGCAGGACGGCCTTGCAGGTGTTCTCGAAGAGCGCGGCCCTGTTCTGCGCCTCGCCCTTCTTCACCCAGTGCCGGTAGGTGCGGAAGGCGCAGGCGTCGATCAGCTTGCGGATGGGCTTCAGCGCGTACGGATCCCGCACCACCAGCTCCCGCGTCACCGCCTTCACCATGCGGTACTGGTAGTAAATGCGGACGGACGCCAGGACGGTCAGACAGATCACCTGCAGCACGGGGGGAAGGGGAAAGCTGGGGCCAGGTCGCACACAGCCATGAGGGAGGTGGTGGCTGCAGCCCCTCATGAGCAGCATGGGCTTTTTCCAGCTGTGATTTAACATCAGAACTGCACCAGCCTGACACATTTTGTCTAATGCTGTTTTTTCCTAATATCCAACCCAAAGCTCCCCTGGTGCGACTTGAGGCCATTTCCTGTCATCCTATTGCATGGTGCTTGGAGAAGAGACCGACTCCCACCTCGCTGCAACCTCCTTTGAGGCTGTCTGTGCATAGAAGTAATGGTACTTACTGGTCTACCACTAAACCATGTCCCTAAGCACCACATCTACATGTCTTACAGAAATAGTACAAAATACAGAGAGATATCATGAAGTGGTGCTTGGAGAGTTGTCCCCACCCTGGTGCTGCACCCTGCTGAATCCTGGCACCATCAGCCCCATTGAACACCGTTTCTCCCCGCCCATCCAGGATGCCCACCCCATATTCCCCTGTCGGGCTTGGGGTGCAGAGACACCCCCGTTCCCAGCACCAACCTCACCTTGAATTTTCGGAAGGGGCTGAAGTGCCGGACCTCCTCCACATCATACTGCTGGAAGAAGGGGTGTGCCAGCGCCTCGCTGGCCGTGTACCGCCGCTCCGGGTCCACCACCAGGAACCGGGAGATCTGCGGGACAGCGCCGGATCGACTCACGGTGTCCCAGCCACCTGCTCCCCACTGTACTTCCCCATCCCTCAGCACCCACCAGGTCCTTGACGGTGTCAGAGCGATCGTCCCACTCCGGGGAGCCGAACTGGTAGTCCCCATTCATGATCATCCGCAGCATCAGCATCTGTTTGCGGTGCCAGAAGGGAGGCGAGCCGGCCAGCAGTGTGTACATGATCACCCCGGTGCTCCACCTGTGGGGACCCAGCGGGACACACCAGCTCCAGCAGCACCCAAGGGATCTGTGCCCCAGCCCAGAGGTAACAGGGTGCAGGGGGGCTCAGCCAGCCTGGAACACCAGGAGGAAATGTCTCTGCTTGGCTCTGGCGAGGGGCAGAGCTCACTGCTGGGGTTTTGAGTGATGCTGATGGTGGCGTGGGGCCACGCTGCGATGCTGCAGGAGGAAGCTGTGGGTTGGTGGCACGTGCCCTTGGTTGGGGTTTTGTGGGAGGGCGATGGGGGACTTAGGGGGAGGCGGAGGTGTCAGCAAGGCTGAATGTAACAGGGCTGTCCTGCATCAAGCTGTCCTGGCACAGGCATAAGGGGAGCATTTAAACAGAGAGGAGATGGAAATGGCCCTGTGTGTCTCAGGTGCTCAGTTATGGCTCTGACTGCTGCACACATGAGCCCAAAGCCACCAGAGCTCAGGCTCTGGGCTCCCCCCTCCATGGGGACATGAGTGCATCCAGAGGCTGCTGCTCCCACAGCTTCTTGCTCACCATGGCAGCCCCATGGAGCATTTTTTTGTGCATCATTCAATTCCTTGTAAACCCTAAAATTGGTTCCAATGAGGAGCAATTCCTGCTGTGCCCCAAACCACACTTATTTTGAAAGCACTCCAGGGACCAAGGGCACCTCACTCACATGTCCACTTCCTTCCCGTAGCCCTGGTGCTCATCATCCATGGAGCACTGCAGGATTTCGGGGGCCAGGTAGCCGGGTGTGCCACAGATTTCTGCAAAACAGGGGCAGAGCATCCCCTTAGGGACCCACAGAGGGCTGTGACGTACTGAAGCAGCTCATCCTAGAGAGGCAACAAGGGGTGTCCAGATTCCAGGTGGGATCTTTGCAGAGAATGGTGATGGCAGAGAGTGACTGTGCCTCGTGTGCATCTGGCTGGTGACTAAAGTTGGTGAGTTATAATGAATTACAGCACGTGAGGGAGGAGAGCAGCAGGGATGCCGCTGGGAGGAGATGGCTGCTGTTGATTATGCTGCTCTTCGCAGGGTAGGAGAGGGAAAAAAATTAATGAATGGGATAATGAGGGTTAACTGGAGGACTGAAAAGTGGAAAAAACAGGATGGTTTTCCTGAGGGGCAGTGATGTCATCATGGAAAGGAGGGAGGCTGGAGAGGTTGCTCCAGCTCGCCATGGGCGCCGTGTTAGTGCCATGCACCCACCTTTGAGCTTCTCGTTCTTGTGCAGCTGGCAGGAGAAGCCGAAGTCTGTCAGCTTAATGTTCATGTCGTCATCCAGCAGGATGTTCTCTGGCTTCAGGTCACGGTGCACGATGTCAATGGAGTGCAGGTACTCGATCACTTCCAGCAGCGCGCGCATGATCTTCCTGGGGATGGGTGACAGCGTCACTCCCACCCCAGTACCTGCCCGCACCGTGCTCCCAGGGATGGGGACAGGGATCACACAGCTCAACCCCTGTGCAGAAGCCTCGACACCCAAGTGCAGGGGCACAGCCTTGGTGGCACTTTGCTTGTGTGCACCGTGCCAGCTGCAAGGCTGTCCTCTGAACTCGGGCTCTGGTTTTGCAGCACGATTTCAGCCTCACCTGGTTTCCTTCTCGCTTAACGTGACTTTCTCGGTGAGGTAGTCAAAGAGCTCCCCTCTCTTCATCCTGCACGTGGGAGGGAAAACCAGCATCAAGCCAAGGACTGCCTGGAGGTCACCATCCCGTAACAGCCCCAGGGCACCCACTGCACAAAATGACAAGCTGACCCGTTAATAAAAAAGGGTTTAAAATGCCTGGATATTGTTGAAAAATATCAGGCAGGGGGAGGTAGGGCTGTGCCCAGAGCAGGCAGGGTTTGGATGGGACCATCATGGTGCCACGAGTCGCAGCGCTGCGCCATCCCTGGTCCTGGCAGGCATATAAATAACCTCGGGCTCCCACCAAAGGTTATGGGGAAACCTGAGCTGCTGATGGAGGGAGAGGCAGCGAGGCTGGAGCGAGTGGGCTCCTTCCTACCTGGAGCAAGACACAGTCGTGGTCCTGCTTTGCCCTGCTGGGGTCATAGGAATCTAGGGAGAGTTGTGGCTGATGGCTGTCTGCAGGGTGGAAATGGGGAAAAATGGGGGCAAATGGGACTTGGGGAGCTGGTACTTACAGGTCGAACACCAAGAAGAAGAAGGTGCTGGACTCATAGCTGTCCTTCAGCTGGACTGCAACGAAATGGGGCTGTGAGCACGGTGCAGCATGCTCCTCGCCACACAGCCCACGTACAGAGTGCTCTGCTAACGGACTGAAATTGCTGATCTAATTGCTAACTGAATTAATGAGCAGATCTTCGTTAGCATTTTGATTGGGAGCTCAGGAGGGAGATGGCCAGGTGGGCGCTGCAGAGGTAGAGCAGGGGATGCTCTGAGCAGGTGCCCTGCGTCATGCCAGGACCAAGGGGCTCACAGAGCTCTGACCTCCAGGGACTTCACCCCAAAAGCCTTCCTGGGCGCACCCCGAAGAAGAAATGAGGCAGAAACCCTCTCGCCCAACTCACTGACGTTGGGGTGTCCCGAGACCTTCCGGAGGATGTCGATCTCCTTGGCAGTGGCTTCCCGCAGCTCCTGCACCTCCGTGGGGGAGATGTTCCCCGCCGTGATGTCGATGATCTTCACGGCATACTCCTGCCTGGTGGCTTTGTGGATGCACCGGCGGACGACGCTGCTCACCCCCCTGCGAGGCACAGCCCAGGAAGAACGAGGTGCTTTCCCTTCCCCACTTGCATGCTGATGTGCTATGGGGGGTCAGGAGGGATTCACTATCCCACAACAAATAGGGGCATGGCACAACTGTGCCTCGGGCTCATGGTGGGGCAGCCATGAGTGCAGCTCCCAGGAAGGGTCCTGAGCTGGGGCATCGCTGCAGGTGGGCAGGGGGTGGAACTGGATGACCTTTAAGGTCCCTTCCAACCTCAGCCATCCTATGAGTCTGAGTCCCCCCGCCCAGCCCAGCCCCACAACACATCGGGGCCGTGGTGTTTTCCTGCCTGCTGGCTCAGTGGGACAGATTTTGAGCTGATGCAAAGCCCTTCTTCGTGCTATTTTTAACCCCACAGTGCTATGGGCTCCGATCATATCGGGTTCCTGCTGTGATCAAGCAAAACAGCACTTTGCCAAAACCAAGCTTTACCTGCCCAGAACCTCCTTCGGCTCATATTTTTCGTAAAACTCTTTGGATGAATTCCAGTCAGGGAGGTCCTCCTCCTTCGTCATGGCTGGATCCCACCAGGCAGAACGGGGCTGCGAGGAGAACAGAGCCGATGGTCCCCACTGTCCCCAAATGTCACCCTGTGCCACCACCCAAAGACTCCATGGAGCCTTGAAAACCACCTCCCTTCCTCCCACCCCTTTTATTTCTGGTTATTCCTAACACGTTTTTTTAACCCTTGATTATTACAGGAAGCTGTCCAAAATGGTTTGGCTGAGCAAAAGTGGGAAAAAATGGTGTGAAAGGGGAAGGGCAGGGGAGGAGAGGGGTGCAGCAGGTGCCAGCGCTGCGGGGTCAGCCGGGGCCGTGCTGTGGGGTCGGGCAGGGCAGAGCCTCCCTGGTGTGCGCACAGCTGCCAGCAGCCTCTATGCCTGCCCAGAGCCTCCCAAAACGAGCCCTTTGCTTTCTTTCCTTTCTTTTCAGTTGTTGTGCTGTGTGCTGACAGTGCTGGAGGAAGAGCAGCGAGGCTGTGTTTTCAGCTCTGGGATAGAGGAGGTGGAAAACAACCTGCAGTGCTCAGCCCTGATTTTCACTGGGGTCTCACTTGGGTCTCACAGGGAGCCCTGGGGGCTCCCGTTCACCCCTCGCTGCTGCAGGGGCTGCCCTGAGCCCGGAGCTGGGTCAGTGCTGGAGCCGGGGGGGACGGAGCAGGACTCAGGCTGTGCTGAGCAGCCTCAGGCTGCCTTGGGTCAGTAATAACACCTAAATGCACCTAATGTATACGTTGATGTTATATAGCGCAGCTGTTGGGAGCCCTGTGAGGCTGCCGACCCGGGTGAGGGCTCGAATTCTAAATGAGAGGAGCAGAAAAAAGAACCTATCGCTGGGGGCTGAGGGGAGGGTTTCTCTGCAGCCCCAAATCGCTGTCCGGGGGGGCTGGAAGCAGCCGGGGGTGTCTGGGCCTTCTGAGGGGGGCTGGGAGCTCCGTGGCGTTGTGCAAGCAGCGGGGGTCGGGGGACGGTGCCTCCGGGNAAGCCCCGTGACTCGCGGTAGGGCTGCAGCAACGCGAAACGAACGGCACCGCTGGGCAGGGCTGGGCCCCGCCGCCTCTACCCGGTCTTAACCCCGGTCTCAGCCCCGGCCCGGCCCGGCCCGGTGCGGCCTTACCTCCCCTCGGCCCCCCCGCAGCGCCTCAGCCGTGCGCCATCGGCCCCGCGGCGCCGGCTCAGGGCCGGAAATGGAGCGGGGCCGNAAAGGGGGGGGGGCGGGGGGAGGCGGCCGGGGGCCGGGCCAAAAATAACGCGCGGGGCGGCCCCGGTGGTGTCGGTGTCCGGGAGCAGGTGAGGGGCTTCCCCCGGGCGGGAGGAGGGGGACGGAGGCCTCACAGCCGCCCTCGGGGTGGAGGGGAGGGGCAGGACGGGGTGTGACGGCTTTGAACTAAAAGAGGGGGCTTGGGGTGTGACGTGATGAAGAAATTCTTCACCCTGGGGGAGTTGAGGCCCTGAGGCTGCCCACGAAAACGTGCCCCATCCCTGCAGTGCCCGTGGCTGGAGGGGCCCTGGGCAGCCCGGGCTGGGGGTGTCCCTGCATAGCAGGAGAGGGAATGCACGAAATGTAAGGGCCCCACCAACCCAAACCTCTCTGTGACCCCCCCGAGCAGCCAAAGGGATAAACTGCACCACGAGCACAGGGTGGGCTCCCTGTGCCTCCCCCAGTGCCCAGACACATCGCCCTGTGCACCCCGGAGCCACACCGAGCATCTGCTGCAAGCTCAGTGCTGTAATGGTTCCTTCCCCAAACTATTTTTTTTTCCTTCTTTTTCACCACGATGGTGACAAACACAGCGTCTGAGACGTGAGCTGTTTCCAGCAGCACTTCTCCTGTGTCACCGGGAGAATTAATTTTGTCCATGTCCNTCAGCCCCGGCCCGGCCCGGCCCGGTGCGGCCTTCCCTCCCCTCGGCTCCCCCGCAGCGCCTCAGCCGTGCGCCATCGGCCCCGCGGCGCCGGCTCAGGGCCGGAAATGGAGCGGGGCCGGAGGAGGCGGCCCGGGGCCGGGCCAAAAATAACGCGCGGGGCGGCCCCGGTGGTGTCGGTGTCCGGGAGCAGGTGAGGGGCTTCCCCCGGGCGGGAGGAGGGGGACGGAGGCCTCACAGCCGCCCTCGGGGTGGAGGGGAGGGGCAGGACGGGGTGTGACGGCTTTGAACTAAAAGAGGGGGCTTGGGGTGTGACGTGATGAAGAAATTCTTCACCCTGGGGGAGTTGAGGCCCTGAGGCTGCCCACGAAAACGTGCCCCATCCCTGCAGTGCCCGTGGCTGGAGGGGCCCTGGGCAGCCCGGGCTGGGGGTGTCCCTGCATAGCAGGAGTGGAAATGCACGAAATGTAAGGGCCCCACCAACCCAAACCTCTCTGTGACCCCCCCGAGCAGCCAAAGGGATAAACTGCACCACGAGCACAGGGTGGGCTCCCTGTGCCTCCCCCAGTGCCCAGACACATCGCCCTGTGCACCCCGGAGCCACACCGAGCATCTGCTGCAAGCTCAGTGCTGTAATGGTTCCTTCCCCAAACTATTTTTTTTTCCTTCTTTTTCACCACGATGGTGACAAACACAGCGTCTGAGACGTGAGCTGTTTCCAGCAGCACTTCTCCTGTGTCACCGGGAGAATTAATTTTGTCCATGTCCTCCACATTTGAGGTGGCCCCTCCCCGTTCTGAATGCTAATTTTATCTTTTCACTTCCAGGAAACGCAGAACAGAGATGAGAGGCTCTGAGGAACAGGTGGAAGACACAGCAGCATGAAAGCAGCTCAGTAAAACAGGAAAAAAAAGGTATTTTTCGGAGAATTGCACTTTTCTGTACAGGCTTGTTCCCACACAAACATACCCCCCTCCCTGCTGTTCATAATCCTGCGGACATGGGAGCAGGGTTTGCATTGCAGCCTGCTGACAGGTGATGACAGGCTCAAGTGCAGAAGGGCATCCACTCTGCATAATCCAGGCACTTCAGAAGGACACGAACTGGCTGCTCCCTCTGACAGGCTTTGTGCTTTCACACACGCCACTTCAGGATTGTTCCTTCCATATGGCAATTTCACTTCTCTTAACCAGATGCAAAGAGAAAGAAGCCCTGTTACCTTTGCTCCTGTTGGCCATGTTCTCATGTTTCAGTCCAAGACTCCTGCCCTGAGGCAGAAGAAAAGCCCACAGCCTCTGCTTGTATTATTGGGAAACACAAGTCTGATGTAAGACAGTATTTCATCTGTTTTATCTTGGAAGTGTACAGCTTGGCACAAGTGTGTAGGCTTGCTCATATAACAGCCTACCACATTTTCTTCAAGTAGAGGAAAGGTATTTCTCTGTCTCTTGAACCTGAACACAGAGATATTTTTAAGTATGATAGGACGCAGGTTTTCAAGAAACCAAGACCTGATGCACGCAGAATAGCATGAAGTCAGCCACAACCTTCCTCGTCACTACATGCTGTAGTAAGCAGAAGCTGCCTCTGGGGCCCAGATGCTCAAGGAGACGCCTGACAAGCACAGCTACACTCTGAGCCAAACTGCGGTCCTGGTGCCCTGTAGCTCCAGCCCTTCAGGCACCTTCATGCCAGTGCATCTGGCAAGCAGACTGAGCCTGCTAAAATGAGTTTTAAGGGTGAACAGGCAAGAACCAAACTCCTACTCAGCAGTCCAAGACCCACCAGAGCAAGGTACTTCCAGAGAGAAGTTTATTTGTACACAGTATCACATTCAACACAACAATCAGAAAACCAGTTAACTCCAATTAACTCATTCTGCTTTATTGTTCATTTTTCCATTTTGTGCTGAATTAATGTGCAGCTGAACGTTGTATCACAGCTGTAGAGGCTAAGGCAGAAATCAAGCCACAAGGACAACAGTGTGACTATATGAACTAACAGATATCAGACAGCTTTAGACTATTAATGAAGCTCTTTCATTCATAGGTCAGTTCTTGTAGGGCAGTCTTCAGCAACCTCTTCTGGAGGCTTAAGCTAAACCTGGAAGGTAAGAAGTTACCACAGTTAATCGCATGAAGTTTAGATCCCTGCTGCAAGGCAGACACGGGTTAAGGTGTTCCCTCTCTCCCCCCAGAATTTGCTGGTGGATGTGGAAGTGAAGACCTCAGCAGTCCACCCAAACACCCGTGTTTAGCAGTTTCCTTTCCTCCTGCATCAGAAAGGTTTGTCAGTTGTGCCCAAGAAGCACTGGCTACAGGCCAGCAGCAGTCCTCAGGCTTCCAATGCTATGCTGCTTCCTCAGGCATGCAGCCCCCCACTCTTCCAAATTATTAGCTTAAAACCATGGATTGGTATAAAAGCAGCAGGAATTCATGTTCTCTGCTCCATCCCCTTCAGCTACACGTAGAGAATCAAAACAGGAAAAACAACAATCACAACCGACTGCGGTGTATTGCTTTGTATCACCTCTATTCTTCATAGAACAGATGAAAAAAAGATTGTACTGATTAAATCAGATCATTTCGTCTGGTACCACTGTCTACTTACCATTAGCAAACCTGCACTGCTTCAGCACTTCGCTGAAGCCCTCGCACAGCTTGAGGTCAGTTTGGTTCTGCGCACACTCCAGGAACTGCTTCATTTCATACTGGCAAGGAGCAAACTGCTGCTGCTGCTGCTGGTAGGCAGGCTGAGCTGCCTGGGGTTCCTGGAACAGCAAACAGCCCTGTGAGCACCCCTACGGCACCTCCAGCCCCGTGCTGCTTGCTGTGTACTTCTTCCCTGCGTTTTTGTCAGAATGTATTACTTCTTAAATGGAAAATAATGGTTTGAAACACAAAATTTCCAATGGTGACATGAAGCAGTCTGAACAGTTTTGTAGGTTATGCACATCTAAGGAACTTTGGACAGTATCTGAGCAAGGCGACAGCACTGTTAATACCTCAGCAGCACAAAAGGCGACTGCAGGACAAAAATCTTGCAACAGACCTTATCACCACCTGACCTGGAAGTCCCCTGCGAATCACAAGGTGACAGCAGCAGAAAACAACACAACTGTGCACATTACCCTAAGCACACATCACCCATGCCACCCTGTGAACTAAATTTAATGTACACGTGATGACTGTGGTACTTAATTTGGAAACAGAGACAAAAAAAGTTATGCTAGTTTACCCAGCCATAACTTGTACAGTCTTTAAAACTATAGGAATTACTTCAGCCTGTACATAACTGGTCTCCCACGTCAACCCCATCCCATCAGGTAGCATCCAGCTCTGCTCTCCCTTACCTGGTAACCTCACCTCATCAGTCAGCATCCAGCTCTGCTCTCCCTTACCTGGTAAGTAATATCAGGCCTCGCAGCCTCAGCACTGCTTCCTCCCCCGAACCCTCCGGTCAGCGCGTGCCCTATGGTGTGCCCCACCGCAGAGCCCACAGCCACTCCCGCCGCCGTCGTCGCCATCTGCGCCATCAGCCCGGGCTGCTTCGGGGCTGGAGCGGCCACGGCCGAGGCCGGAGCAGGCGCTGGGGCGGGTGGTGCTGCCCTCACCGGCGGGGCCCGGCTGCGGGGACACAGAGAGACAGGGGGAGGTTTACAGCTTTTATTTAAAATAGATTTTATCACCCCACACCCCAAGGATACGTTATGGGGAATGAGACTGAACCTGGAGGGGCTGCGTACACCGGGCCTTAAGGCTCAGGGAGGGGGCCCAGGCAGCACATCCCTCCTCACAAAGCGCCCACCCCGCTACCAGAGCCCCGCAGGTCCCCGTGTCCCCCGCCCCTCTGTGCCACCCCGACATGGCGGCGAGGCCTCGCGGCCTACAGGGCCCTCGGGGCAGGGAGCGCCCGCGGAGAAGGGCGGGGAGGGAGGAGCCCCAGCCGCGCTCACCTGGCGGGCGGCGCCACGCGGGACGTGCGGCTGCGGCTGCCCCTCGGCATCGCGCTGAGCGGGGAGAGGAACCGGGACGGGAAAGCGTGGCCGAGACTCTCAGCGCCGCTGAAGGTCACCCGACACCGCCGTGCGTGATTGCGTCACCGCCGGTGCGTGGGGGGCGGGGCTAGGGTGGCCACGCCCCTCCTCTCCTGAGGTGATGCCGCTGGGGGGCGCTGCGTCGCGGCGGGGAAATGGCGCTGGGAGTGAATCTGAGGGCTATGAGAGGCACTGAGACTGGAGATCTGTAATTCATCAAGACCGACAACTAACCCAGCACTGCCAAGGCTGCTGTTAAACCATGTCCCCAAGCACCACATCTCCACGTCACTTAATACCTCCAGGGATGGCGGCTCAACCCCTTCCCTAGGCAGCCTGTTCCAGCGCTGCACAACCCCTTCTGTGAGGAAATTTTTCCTAATGTCCAACCTAAACCTCCCCTGGTGCGACTTGAGGCCATTTCCTCTCATCCTATCGCTTGTTGCATGGAGAAGAGACCGACTCCCACCTCACAACTCCACCACAACCTCCCCTGAGGCTGTATGTGCATAAAAGTAATGGTATTTACCTGTGCAGTGGTGCAAAACTGCTCCCTGCGATAGCACAGAGGCCAACGTGGCTCGAAAGGGAGCATTACGAATCTGCCAGAGCACATTTTGGCGTATTTCTGCTGACTTTTGGTTATTTCCCCCTCAACCATTAGTGCCAGTGAGCAGGAGGAGACCTGGCCAAACCCCGCAGCGTGTGTGGTTCCCCACACTGCTCCTCGGGTTCAGTGCTGGGATGGATACCTGGGCTGTATTTTAACCAATATCCTTTTTTTTGTGATGTGTCTTCACCAAAAAAAGGGCCTGAATTTGTTAATTTTTCACACAGGAGCTGCAGCCCAAGATATGCGGTGATGCCACCACAGCCGCCCTGGCAGGGCCCATCCCCATCCCCATCCCTATCCCCATCCGCCTCAGAAAAGGGAAAAAAAAAAAGTCTTGGAAGTCTGGAGACAGATGGTGACAGATGGCTTAAAAAGACAGGTACGGCACAGCCTGGGGCAGGGAGCACAGCAAACAGCAAACGGAAGAGAATAAATGAAACGTTACAAGATCTGGAGTCACGATGTTAAAATGAAAGGCACCACTCCCGCTCTGATGAGTGGAGGGGGTTCTTTAGACTGAACACAAATGACTTTTGGAATCTGCTGTGGGTTATTAACCACAGCAGAGCTTTAGAAAAGTACGAATCATTTAATAAGGATAATGGGAAAGACACGAGTTATTCCACAGGAATACAATTAACACACCGTCCCCAGAGCTTACTGCCTCAGGGCACATATGCCAGGTGTAAAACTGGAGCACTGAAACTACTTATGCAGTCAATACAGCACACAAATTGGTGTTTGGTTTTGTTTTCTAATGATCTAAACCCCACTGAAAATAATGAAGAGAGTCCAGATGACCAACCTGCGCAAGATTAAACCTAATGAGTTAATAAACTCAAATTAGGCTCAACAGGAAGGGAAATTTAAAACAAATTCTTTTCCCATTGTAAGCAAGTGCTCTCATTCTTGTTGTAATCTACACAAATTTATCCACAAAATGTGACTGCCACCCAGCAACCTCATTGCTTCGTTATAAAGTTGGTTTAATGACACAGAAGGAGGTGTGTTCACAACATCTTCAGCTGCAGAAGGGCAGCAGCTGCATCACAGCAGTCATTTCAACATCTCCTATGTACGGGGATGTAGCTATTGCCTGGTGACAATGCATGATGTAAGCAGTGTAAAAGTTTATACAGCAACAGTAATCCAAAGCCCAGCTTCAATCAGAAAAGCAGTTTTCAAATGCTTAATGGTTAACGTCAAAATTATTAGGAAATAAATACAAACAAATCACAATTCAGAGCAGCAGCATCCATGTGAGCTCAGGCATTGCTGCAGGAGCTGATCTCCACACACACATCTCCTCCCTTTCCCTTCTTCTTGGCCTCCCTCCACTTTGGCTGCCTCCTGAGCAGCTCTGGGGTTTGGGTTTTGTCAGATGCCTGTGCAGCGTTACGAGTTTCACACTGCAGACAGACAGCAAGTCATTCACTCTGGGTTTGGCACTTTCCCCCTGGCAGCTGGCCCAAGGCAGCAGTGCTGGGACAGCTCTGGGGCTCAGCACTGCTCCTGCATCGTTTAGTTTATACACTCGTTAGGGTTCAGACAACTCTTTTTTATTAGTGGTTTTCTCAACTCTTTTTAATTAATAGTTTTAAATCTTTTTTTTTTTTTTGTTGGCAGAGGGGTTCGTTCTTTTTTGCTGAAGTCCCTTGGCAACATGTTTCTTTTTGAAATCGCTTTGTTTGGCAGAACAATGAAGTCACGGATGGCAGAACTGCGGGTATGAATGCTGCCATTGTGCCATACCATCCTGCTTTCCTTGGGAAAACTTGCCCAGGCTGCTTTTGTTCCGACTCACTCTTCCATCAGCTAATCAGAAAGAGGCATAAAGAAATGGGAAGGGAAGGAGAACGAAGGAGTGGCTTTGGCTGTCCCCTAAATGAAGCTTATGGTGGGTGTTTGCAGTGAGCAAAGCCTGTTTTGTCTGCAGCTGTTTGTTGGCTTTCGTCTTCACAGCTCAGAGATGCTGGGTGGCTTCTGCACCCACAACCAGAGCAGCACCCATGCTGCTTTTGACAGGAACCAGACACAGTGGGGAAGGCCCCGGGAGCCATGGCGGTGTCTGACAGACAGAGCTGTTGGCTGCCGGCTCTGTTCAGAGGCGCGATGCGAATCCCAGTCTGTGCAACAGATGAGAGAATCCCACTGCAAACATTCCCCTAGCAATGAGCTTCAGCGAGCCGTGGGGAAATCCGCTGGCGGAGGATCAACCTGCCCAAAGCGTGCCTCCCAGGGTGAACTCTGAGTGTAACGGGCCCTCGAGGCGTGAGCCCTCCTCTGAGAGTCGCGGCACAGAAATGAGCAAAATGGGTGAAATGGGGTTTTCGGAGGGGGCCGAGCCCGCAGTGCTCCCCTCCAGGCCAGCAGGGGGCGCCACACCCCGCCGCCGGCCCAGCCCCCGCCACGCCCCCTCTCGCTCACCCGGCTTTACGTGACGTCGTCGCGGAGCGCCACGTCCGGCGCGGCCGAGCGTGGGCGTGGCCTCCGGGAGAGCCAATGGGGTGAGGGCGCGCGTGCGCGGCTGGTGAGCGCCGGGCGCGCGTCGCGGGCTGAGGCGGAGGGAGGGGGTAAGATGGCGGCGCCCGTCCTGCTGCGAGTGTCGGTGCCGCGCTGGGAGCGGGTGGCCCGCTCCGTAGTGTGCGCGGCCGGCATCCTGCTGTCCCTCTACGCCTGCCACCTGGAGTGGGAGAAGGGCCGCGATCTCCAGTACCAGGCCCTGTGCGACTTCAGCGAGCGGGTTCGCTGCTCCGCCGCCATCACCTCCAGGTGAGGAGGGGAGGAGGGGAGCGGAGCGGATCCCCCGCCGCCTCGGGATGAGTGAGGAGAAGGGGCCCGTGAGGGCTGGGGAGGGGCTCTGGGGACCTGGCCCAGCGCCTCAGGGAGGGCTCAGCTGAGGCGTGAGGGTGGGCCGGGCCCCTCGCTGTGCAGGCCTGGGAGGAGGAGGAGGAGGAAGAGGAGGAAGGCTCTTGTGGAGCCCCTTCCCCAGGGCCCCGCGTGGCAGCTTGGGGGCGCCGAGGGCTGCGGGTGGCGGCGTGTGGCAGCGCTGTGGGTGTGCTCGGGGCTGGGGCTGGCCCCGCGCACCGTGGGGAGGGGGCTGAGGCGGTGCGGTGGGGAATCCGAGGTGCTCCTGCGTGGGGGTGCGGCCCCGGGGCACTGAACTGTGCCGCAGTGCTGCTCAGGAAGGGTTTGCCTCGTTCAAATCTCGTTTTATTTGATAGGTTTCTTGATAGGAATCAATTTAGCACTGGTTTTTGAAAGGCTGATAGCTGTGGGTACTGCTGGCTGTAAAGGTGCTCCGGGGGGTGCTTAGGGGCGTTGGCTGGCAGCGAGCTCAGCTGCCCTTATCGAGTGTTTTGGCTGAAGGAATACGATGGTTTGTGTAGAGATCTCAAAACTGCTCTGTGTGCTCCTGGGTGTGTGTAGAAACAGACATACAAACACACGTGCAAAGATATACACAGGTAAGGAGCTGAGAAGGGAAAAGTTTGGGTTCTTCAGCAAATCTGTGTATTAAATGCTTACTTTTTTTGATACTTTTGTGATTGTATCCTCAGTTGAGAGAGTTCTTGAGTGTTTTGTGTTGTTTTTTTTTCCCCCTCTCAGTGTAAGCTGTGTAAAAGCTGTCACAGTCCTTATGGAGGCACTTGCCACGTTGCCATAACAAAGTGACGGGTGAGAACGTGCCCGTAGTCTGTCAGGGTGGGCGCTGCCTGGTGTGTGCAGACAAAACACACGTGGAGATCTCCCTGCTGAAATCACTCCTGTGGTGGCAGAGGTGGCAGTGGGTTAAGTTACACCGAGATGTGTATCTGCACACCTCTGAGAGGAGGCTCCTGTGGCTGCATGAGGGCTTTGCCTCTTTGCTTTTCAGCCTGACATCAGATAACGGTTGGTTTGTGAAGGTGATCGTTTGTGGCACTGCTTGAGGAGCATCCTGAAATGAGAGATTTCCATCTGAACAGAAGGAAGACCTCACTTGCCAGATAAACTTACAAATTAAATTTATGCATAGGGTGCTGAGGTTAAACCACGTGGGTATTGTCAGTAATGCAACTTCACCACCACTACAGAGCTTAAAAAAAAATAATAATAATGGGGATCAAAGCACCTGGGCAGCCTCTGTAGTGCTCTGTTCTCGTGTTGCTCCTGCAGCAGCTGCTTGTTGTTATGGTGAAGACTGCTCTTGAGATGGGGAATTTCAAGTAACGGTTTCAATATACGTTTACCAAGCGCTTTGAAAAAGCAAAATAGTTCTAATTAGATCTTCAGATATTTCTAATTATAGAATAATGCTGGGTAATTGTGGCGTTTGTCAGCGGTGCTGCAGCAGAGATGTTGTGTGTGCCGTGGTAAGACCTGTGGGTGCTGCAGGGCTTCTCAATAATGCTATGGGTGTTTAGGGATGAAATCGACAGAGATCTCAGCAGCAGTTGCTAGGAGAGTCGTGCTTAACGACTGCAGCACTGCAAATGTCAGGATAGCTCGTGATAATTGAAGCAGGTGGTAACAAGAGTTTGTGGAAGAGGAGCGTGCGAGTTCTGTGCAGCCCAGCCATATTTGGAGAAGAATGTGCCTTCAGCGTTATACAAAGCACAGACAAAAAAGGAATATTCCTTTAAAATCGAGACAGGAGGGCAAGCTATTAACCTTGGAAGGAAAAATAACACTGGAAGAAGTTAATCGTATTTTCTGTGTTGCCACAGCATCCCATCCATCAGCCGTTCCCCCTCCTCCTTGTTTAATGCCTCTCATTGCTGCCCTGCATCTCTGAAGTTTCTTTGGAACTTCATTTCTAAAAGGAACTTCAAACTGCGATGTAGATTTCACCAGGATAGCAGAATTTCGGATATGGTGTTCCAGCCTTTTCATGTGCAATGCACAGCTTTCAACTCTGTTCTTTTTTCCCTAAGCTATTGCAGGGACAATTACACAGCTGGTCAAATCATTTGTCATTACGATTTGCTTCTACGGAGTTAGATAGGTGACAAACCTGTGCATTGTACCAGCTTCCAGAGTGTTCATTCTGTTGGGTGACTTCTTGTTTAAGCCAGGTTTGCTAATGGAAGTGATGGAGCTCGGAACGTAAGGATCCTCACACCTCGAGTGGTGATTCTAGCAGCGGTTGTGGTGTTGGTGTTAATGCTGAAAATACAAAGAATTGGAATAAAGTAGTGTGTTCTTTGAGTTCAGTTATTGTAGAACTAAGTTCTGGTCTTTGGGGAGGATTTTTTCTGCTAATAAACCGTTATTATTCCCAACTCTTACTTTTAAGCCAAATCTGGTGTTGGCACAAGGATGAGAAAAGATGTTGTGAGGATTGCCAGCACGCAGAGGGTGGGGCGTGGAAAATCTTCTATCAGAGACTGACTCACGCAGATTACAGGGATACCTTCCTGCTATCCCTTACTATTCCAAATGCTTGTGGTCAGCACATTTCAAGCTTTTATCGTGGGGAAAGTTCATGAAATGGTTTAGAAAGAAAATCAGCTAGGGGCTGTGGAATGACCACTGTCATCATCTGAGGAAAGACACAGGGAAATACCAAATGTTTTCCTTTGGCGATTGCTGGAGGTTTTAAGTGAATTGCTCTCCTGTGTTTGAGAAAATTTAAGTGGCAAGAATGGCTTTATTTAATGAAACTGGCTAATAGCAGCCCCTGAAAACTCTTTCCTGGTTTCACAAAGGCAGTTAAACAAACAGACAAGTTTCAAGTCATGGACAGTGGTAGGGCTTGAAATGAAATGCAAAATCCAAGTAGTAATGCAGAGATGCTGAGCTCCTTGCTTTGTTCTCCTGTATGCCGTGGGAGACGTCTGGCTCTTTGCTATGTTTCTGCCTTCCTGATTAATTAAAGGTGCCTGCAGGGCAGAGCAAATTAGTGGATGGCTCTCGTTGAAAGTTTCATAGCCCAGAATGCGTTAATGCTGCAACAGCTGCAACGCAGCCTGATGATAGCTGGTGTGAATGACCACTGACACGTGCTTGTATTTCTTCAGCAGCGTTTGTGGCATTCTGTGTTTATTGATGTTAGCATCGTTAGCCAGCTTATGGAGGAGTCCCAGAGTGAAAACAGGATTTCAAGAATCGGTGTTAATCTGGGTGTGACTTGGTGGATGATATTTTATGGGTTTCCTGTTCGGAGCTTCATGCTGATGTGCGAGGTCTCGGTTTGTCATCGTGTGTTTGAGCCCCTCTGTACCACCTGTTCTGAACAGGTCTGGTACCTGCACCTGCCTTCTGTCTTCTCTGGGTGCACCCAAACAGTCACCTGCTGCTGCTTCAAAATTGGCCCCTCTGAGATTTGGTTTAGCACCAAACTGTTGTACGGGGTTGGCCAAGCACGGCCTGTGCCAGCCCTAGTGCCACTGTGCTGTTCTGCTCCCTTCCATAACTCACTGTCAGCAGTGCGTGCAGACCTGTGTGGGTGCTCTCTTTGGATGGCTCGCTCTGGTGGCACAGCCCTGCCGTGCTGCCGTGTGTGAGCATCACTGTGCTGCCGTGGAGCTCATTTCCCTGCCAGCAGGCGTGTTCTGAAGGTACAACTTCAACCAGTGTCCCCTTTCCAGTGGGGCACACCGTGCTGAAGCTGTTCTGCTGCATCTTTATGGGTCACACCGTATCGTGATGGAGCTGATGGGAGCAGCCCCGTTGTGTAAGGCACTGGGACACGGAGTAGAACTCTGACCCCATCCCTCACCTGATGTTTGTGGTGCACTCTCCCATTCAGTTCTGTTGTGGGACGGGTCCTGCAAGCTTAGTGTGTGTTGTTTGCTTGGTTCCAGGTTAAAGAGCATTACGTAACAGCTGTCTTTCATTTTAATGGTAGGTTCCACGTGTGCCAGCGTTTTTTGATCGCTGTACCTGCATGGCAACGTTCTGGTATGTTTGAGGCAGACAGCTGCAGCTGTTAGTGGCTGTTGGAAGGTAAACACTGCTGGCCCAGCCACTCCTTGGGAGCCAGAGCAGGCAGCTGAGGGCTGTGTGCTTCCTGGACGTTTTACTGGGTTTGCAAGTCTTTGCTGGTCAATAATATCTTGAACCTGAGCCACGTTGTTGTTTTTGTTAGGCATCTTTGGTTCTGTACAGAAAAAGGATGAAAATTTGATTAAACTGCTGAAGGGCAGCATGTGGAACAGCTGGTGGTCATTCAACAGGAATCGTATCCGTGGTTCTTCAGCTGCCACAATGGTTTTATTTGGAAATGTGGCCTTGTAGAGGAAGCTAAAATCTGTGTGGTGATTGGAGCAGGCAGAGAGGGCTCCAGCAGGGCGGGCAGGTGCTGGGTGCAGGGGGTGAGCTGGGGGCTGTGTGCTGGGGAGTGCTGCAGGAACGCTTACACAAAGCTTCATTCGCTCCCCAACAATTGCTCCCAAAGCAGCAGGAAGTGGCAGTGCACGTGAGTTTTGTCTCGTGTTTGTAGTAGCAAATTGTTGACTTCTGGCTGGTGCAGTGCACCGTGGTGGAGGCACACCTGCAGAGCACGCCGCTGCCCGAGCTGGGGGGGATGTTCCCAAGCTGTATCCTCAGCCTTACAGTGACCTCAGCTCTAATGCTTTGTATTCTTTCCCATGTGTTATTTCTGGCTTGACTGGAATTTGCAATATGAATGAGAGTGGCCTGATGCCATTTAACAAAGTGCCTTTAGCTCAAATTTGTGCTTCGTTTATGATAGTTTAATAAAAGAGATGATGTGGAGGGAATACGTTGCTGTTGGCTTGTGATCTGGTGCTTCTGTGGAGCAGCTCCCTGCTGTCTGCCTGGGTTCTGCTGGTCTGGATGCTGAGGCTTTTGGATCGTTTCTCTGACGTCGAGCTGGAGGATGTATAGAACAAAGTTGGTTGTGGTAAATCCTGCTAATAGATTTAAACGTCAAGTGTCGAGATTTTGGAGCGCTCTTGGCAAGGTTCCAAATAGGAATTTTTAATCTCCTTCCTTGTGGCTTTTAATTGGAGGCTCTTACTTAATTTATTAAAACTATTAGGGTGGCCTAAATGACCTCGTAACCACGAACTGGGCTTAATCCAAAATCCTCCAGCGGAGCTGTAAAGAAGCTGCAGGCAGAGTTCTGTAACATCGCTGAGCACGGAGACGCTGCGGATCCTTTGACCTTTCCATCAGCTGTGGAGTGAAGACAGCCTGTGAGCATGGGCCAGCCTGGCCTTGCTGCCCTCCTGGGGACCTTCCTCCTGCACTGGAACTGTCTCAGAGGTCAGGTGGCACTTAAGGAAATGGGCACAGGGCTCTGAAGTATGGGATTTGTTTTCTTTTTTTGTAAGTATGTATCGTTTCTGCAGGATTACAGGTAGCTAAATGGTGCTTGCTCAGTAACGTGCTCAGTATAAGATAGCTCAGTAACATGGATGGGATGAGAAAATAATCCTGGGATGATCGGATTGAAGTAAGGAAATTTGGGCTTTTTACTTAGAGTTCTCTGACAGTACCGTTGGTTTGTTCCTTATTGTTTGCCCTCTTCACTACAGCTAACCTAAAAAATGAGAGAGAAACGTGGTGGGGAGACCTGCTGCTGCTGCACCACCCTGGAGGCTGAGTTCTTGGGTTTTGAGCCACTGGTGCCATGTGGTCAGCTGGTCCCCTGAAGGACTGGATGGCATTTTCAAGGAGGTAGTTAGGAGACCAGAATGTGAGCTGGGGACCTCTGCGTGCCTTGTTCTGGGCATCTGCCACCCCGATGACGGGGGCATGGTGGTGAAGCCCCCTGGGCTCGGCCTGACCTGGGCTGGCTGTTCTCCTGTTAGCATGGAAGTACAGTGGCTGGCTCTTCTGACACGAGAGCTACGGGATGCCAAGTGGAGCTGAGTTGGTGTGATTTGGGACCTCATCGCTGGAGGATGTTGTGGAGGTCGAAGGGATGTGTTCAGGCAGTGTCCAGGTACAGCCAGGAAGGCTACCAAGGGTGGTGATGCCCATGAAACTCCAATTCAGAGCTTTCTTCAGCTGGTTTGTGAGCTGTGGGTAACTGAGCTCATGGAGAGCATCCTGGGGAATGAGCTCTGTAAAAGCCCTTACAGGTGTTTGGCTCCTGTAGCTGTCAGAGTTTGGGTGGTGGCTGGAAGTGACAGCAGAGCGTTTGCTCCAGAAACTGGATGAGGTGCTAACCTGGCTCCTGGATAAATACATGCTTTTGTTTGTTTGTCTTGCTGCGTGCAGCAGGCTTGGAATTCTGGCTCTGTTTGAGCTAATGCTGATAACTCTTCCAGCTTTTAACCGGATAAACACAGAGGTTCATTGCCTGTCCCTTCAGGTCACTGAGGAAGAGGTGTCCTGCATGAAGTTCTCACTGCTGCCTTTCTGCCAGTGGAGTTGTCTGCTAAATTACAGCAAAGTATTGGAAGTGTGCTCCCATAATCTGCTGTTCTGGAGCACAGAGGGTGCTGACAGTTGTGCAAAAGGAGCAGTGCTGTGACAGCACCTGGCGAAACGGAGATGTGTCTCTGGTGGATCGGGGTGGCCTTAGTTCTTCTCATCCCCCTCTATGGCAAGTGTCGAGTGCATAGAAATGCTGTTATAAACCTCCAGAAAAAGGTAACACTTCTATTAACTGTCAGAATCCAAAAGGGGCACTGGTTAGAGGGGGGATGGTGATTTTTGAGACTTTTGGTACAAACAATGTGTGTTGTGGATAAAGGCCGCTGTAGGATTCAGTTTTAGATGCTGGCAGACTACATGAACACGACTTTGTCTTGGATGTCTTGAATCTGTATTCTGAAAAATTGAGGAACTTTTTGAGGGCATAGCTTTTTTTTTTTTCTTCCCCTTTTTAAGAAGTTTCAGAGTTATAACTGCAAATTAAAGATGCCTCAGGTGTCCTGGATGGAGCGGCAGCTTGAGTTAGCCGGAACGTACAGCACAACATCATGCAGATTTCTTTTAGAGCTTCCTTGAAGCTGGTTTGGATGGTTTGTTTTTAATAGGAGTGAAACTTGGGTGTGGCAGAAGCAGGCTTGTCTCATGTGTTCATCACAGCCCTCTGAATCACAGCCCTCAGCTTCACGGTCACACGGAGCGCGGGGCTGGGGCTGTGGTTTCTGAGCCCTGTGCCAACAGCTCTTCAGTGAGTGCTGTCCCTTTTACTCCAATAAAAAAATGAAAGTCTGGGTTAACCAACAGTCAGTCCTTACAAATTAAACCCTTCATAAGGAAGACAAGTTCCCCGGAGAGCTTTGAGCAATGTATAACCCTTGTCCTTCGTGAAGCTTTCACTGCTATTTTATTTTTTTTTCCCCTTGTTAAGAGTGCAGTCTGTCATCTCGTTATGTTTGCTGCACGTCTTTAGGCTTTCAGTTATCACACACGGTGTGATGTGTGTGACTGAGGAATATGATTGATGTATATGGGAAGGAACATTTTTGTCATAAAGTCACCTTCACTCTTCTCTGTTCCAACTGTTTGCAAAATGACTGCTCACTGTGCATTTCAGCAGCTGCCAGGACCTCTGTGAGGGATTTAAGGGGTGATTGAGCCTCTTCAGTAGAAAAATTAGGCAAAACTTCCTTACGCTTTGAACCTTATCCAGCTGAAGAAGTGCTTTGTGTCTTAAGCTGCAGGCTTCTCAGCCAGCTGAAGTTGTGTGGATAAGAGCTGCGCTCCGTGGACTGGGATTTAATACCTGGTGTCCCGAAAGCTGCTACCAGGCCAAGGAGATGCTGGGTGAACTGCTGCGTGTGTTAAAGCTCTCACTGTGCTCCGACCTTCCCGTGGCTCTGGGCAGATCCCTTGGGATGCTGGCTGTTGTGGAGGGCTCCAACTCGTGACATTTTCATTAGCAACAATTTATTGACTTCCATAATAAATAGGAAGACTATAGGATCAGAGTCTGTGGTCTGAAGTTGCTGGTGTTTCAGGCTTGAGCTGGCTCTCAGACAGGCTGGGATCTCATGGGGCCCAGCAGTGAGGGTGTACAGCTGGGGCAGGGCTGGCGTGGGTCCTGCCCTCATCCCAGCAAGGAGAGCCTGAGCGTGGCCAGTGCAGCTTCATGTCACCCTGCAAAGGAGTCTCATGGGAGACTTGAGGAGCAATAAATGGCACCCCTGGATCGGAAGCTGAAGTGTCTATTAACGTGGCAATACAGAAAGTTCAAAACAGACTGCAAAATGCAGAACAACGATGCCATTAACGTGTCTGCCTGGGCCTCCAGTGCTGCATTTGGTGGCTGGGCAACAGGACAGAGTTATGTGCTCTATCTTACCAAACTAGGGCTGAAGAATAAATAGTTTCATTAAAATCCAGATAATGTGTGGGAGGGGAGTCTCATCATAGCTGAGATTCCTCTGGACTTGCAGTACTTTATAATATTTGCTGATGTTTGGCTTTGAAGTCCCTCCCTTGTGGAAGTGTGATCCCCTTAGCCATGGAGTGCTGCTCTTCCAGATCTTTGCCCTCCATCCCTGGTGCTGCTTCACCCCAGGCTGTACCGTGTGCTGCTGGGGGCTGTTGGCCTCCCTGTGCTACAAGAGAAGACACATAACCAAACCATGGTAACGCACATTTCAGTCTTTCCTGTATGGACTGGAGCTTTAAACTTATGCATACGTTTCACTTTAGTCACTTCCAAGACTCAAGACCAGAAGTATGGTGGTTTTTCTGTGTATGCAGTAAATGCACTTTGTAGGAATTGGAGTGCGATTCTCCGTTCAGCTTCATGGGGAGAAGTGCTGAAGACTTGGGTGTCATAGTTACCTGCAGGCAGTTACTCAGCTCATATGAAAATGATAAATTTGATTATGAAAATGGCTGTGAGATGAAGAAGTGTTTTGGAGATGGTATCAAGTTGTGTTTCTTGTGGCACCTTTCTCACGTGGGAAGCTGTATTGCAGTGGTAGCCTTTCCCTGGTGTCAGAGTTATGGTGAGCTGCATCTGGTGTGCAGAGAGCAAACCTGTGTTGTCCTGGTCCTGAAAGTGCCCTGCTCTTGGCACAGGTGGAGCACGCTGGAGCTGTGCTGGGTTGTTGGCTTCCAGCACGAGCAGGAAGAACACTGCCAGTTCTGTAGTGCTTGGCAGTTTGGGGTTCCTCCTAAGGTGGCAGGTGTGGGTGAGGAGCAGCTGTAGGGCCAGCAGATGTTCTGCCCTGCTGGGGCTGGGGGGTGAATGCTGGTGGGGGTGGTAGCAGCAGGTTACTGAGCTCTGCCATTTTCCTGTAGCTGTGTGTTTTGTGAGCATGCATCCAACTCCTGTAGTGGGGCAAACAGCAACAACCATTGCCAGAGGAATTAAAGCAGTTGACAAATGAGCTTTGAAGGACCACCCAAGGAAGCAGCCATGTCTGGTGAAGCTGGAGGTCTGTGAGCTCGGGAGCTCCGTGTATCAAAGAACTCCCATCAGCAGTGTGAGGGATGAAGCTGTACCAGTGCACACCCTGCTGCAAGCTGTGTGCTTTTTGGGGGTACCCTGAGCTTCATCTGGGGGACACCGTGGCCATGCTGGAGTATATGGAGCTAATTTATTTTTCCCTCAGCAGTGATGAGTTGGAAAAAACGGATGTAAAGCGATCGGTGCCCAAATACAAATTAATTGGTTTCATTGTCTTACAGATGGGGTCGAGGATTCGGTCTGTTGGGTTCCATCTTTGGAAAGGACAGTGCAATAAATCAGTCAAACAGTGTTTTTGGACTCGTGTTTTATATACTACAAATGCTGCTTGGTAAGTATTAATTCACTTTAGAGCCTAAAACATATGGAGGTCGCTCCGAAAGAAACGCCTCCTATTTATTTCCATGGAGAGTACGATACAAAGAGCACAATAACACAATTTGATAGAGCAAATTCTCAGCTGTAAAACACTGTTTTTGAATGTCATTACCTCCATTAGCTGTGCATTTTCACCAGTGATGAACAAGAGCCTGCATGCCACACTTGTAAAATCTGCATGGCCACCCAGAATGTGCCTTGTCTCTCACATTGCTGTCACCCCTGCTGAAATGCAGCATCACTGCCTCACTGTGCTCACGTGCACTGTTTGGTCTCCATAAATGTTCAGCAAGCGTCGCTGAATGTCACTGGGTGCCATTTTTCTGCATGGAGGAATTCAGTTCCATGCCTTTGCTCCATATGCATTTCTATGTCAGAGGCCATTGTGTCAGGCTGCCCTTCTGCTGCCATCTGTCACATGGCAACAACATGGAGCAGAATATTGGTGGGAAGGCTCAGCCTTTGCTGCCATCCCACCAGCATCCACCTCTGACACTGTGGGCCGAATAATAAAATAGGAGGCGTTACTTTCGGATCAACCCCATTAAAAGAAGTCTGTGATGATGAGAGGAATGTGTTAAGCATTTTATTTGTCTTTGCAGATTGTGTGCAGTGCAAGTGATTTTTTTCTTGTAGCACCAGTCTAATGGTACATCTGTAAGCCCAAATGCCAGCTGAGCAATCTTGTTTTCTGCTGTGCTGTGAAGAGTGCAAAGCATCAGGGCAGTTGCTGCACTGGTGTTTTCACTTAAATATGTTTGGATTGCAGGATAGAAAAGAGAGGAAATAAAAACGGAATTTAAAAGTTTTGTAGGAGTAATATGGGTAGCAAGCAAAAAAGTGCATGAGATGTAGGAAAGCATGCATGCCCCTGTAAGTCTGCGGGCTGCTCTGAAGCTCTTCACATTGATAGACATAACCTGGCCAACCTGGAGTTTTCCCATAATTGAGGAATGTGGAAGATGGTCAGTTCCACATGTGCTTCTTGTCAAAGTGCTGTTGTGCAGGGCGTAGGAGCTCTCTCCAAACGGTGATTTGTGGAAGTCATGATGTATTAACCTGAGCTGACGCAGTCCAGACTTGCTGAGCAGCCCTGAGCTGGCCTTGGAGCGCCTGGGCTTTGTGCTGTGTGTGGACGGGGCGATGGGAGCAGCAGCAGTAACTCTTTCTCTCTTGTTGCAGGTATGACAGCAAGTGCAGTAGCAGCTCTAATCCTCATGACATCCTCCATAGTGTCTGTAGTAGGGTCGTTGTACTTGGCATACATTCTGTACTTCGTGCTGAAGGAATTTTGCATTGTCTGCGTCGTCACATATTTGCTGAACTTCATTCTCTTTATCATCAACTACAAACGACTAGTTTATTTGAACGAGGCCTGGAAACGGCAACTCCAACCCAAACAGGAATAACGCCTGTTGGAACTTGTGACTGACAGTCTGAAGACCCAACTTCCATTAAGTTTATTTTGCAGTAATTTTTTTATTCTCCATATCAGACACTTTCCCTGAGATTCATAACTGAATTTTTAATTATAAATTGGAAGGGGCCCTAGATAATTTTTTTTTTTTGTGCTAATCTTCAATTTAAACGTGGTTATGAAAGAAAGCTCTAATACAATCAAAGACAAGCTTTAACTTTACTTTGAAGGAGTTCTAGCCACAGCAAAACCTAGACTCTCTCCTCCCCCTCCACTTGTGAAGTGGGTAACACTTGCTATAAAATATCCTGTACATAAATTCAGGTATAACAAGATGTGATCATGACATTAAATATTCTAGAATAGCGTTACGATATTTAATGTTGCCATGTTTACAGTACGTGTATTACATTTTTCTTTTTTTTTTTTTTTTTTAGCTGATGGACTTAGATTTGACTAGGACTTATACTGTAAATAAAATTAGAAATACTGGTTTCCTCCCTGGAGAACTCACTGTACAATCAGTTTTGTTAGCCTAGGAGCTTTGGAGTGCTCAGCTGGAAGAAGTGACCTGTAGAGAACGCCGCGATGCTGCGCCCGCTGCTGGTGCTCTCACACACATGACGGTTGGGTTTTGTTCCATTTTTCTTGTTTCCAGCACTGAAAATGGAATTAAAGCTGAAACCTGAAGTATGTTCATTAAACCACAACTTCATTAATTTCTGTACAGAATGAAAATAGCGTAATGTGGTCGGTGGAAGGTTCCCACTGGGCTGTTGCCGTGCACAGGCTGGGGTTGGTGTATCGCAGAGCGCTTTTTCCATGCGGTGCTGTTCCGTTTTCAATTGCCATCAGACAGCCAGTGTTACTAACATTTGATGTTCTGTGAATGCTGCAGTATAGGATTGCAATTTGCAGTGGAAACCACTGACTGAGCGGGACGGCCACGCAGTGCACTGAGCAAGCAGAGCCTGAATTGGTCTTGGTCAGGATCTTTGGGTTGTGCTATATTGGGAGGTGAACTTTAGGCCTGACACACACGAGATCCTCTGGAAGGACAGTCTGTGTAGTGGGGTGAGGAAATGTGCTCCTGCCACTGACATGTGATACAGTGCTATCATTGCTCTTTCTAATAACTAATGAAAAAAATTAAACTGCAGATTTAAACAAAGGAACAAAATTGTACCGTTGTTTCTGCACTCGGTGTTCTAAAGCTGAATGTGTGAAGTGCCTTCTGTCTTACAATCTTAAACCAAATCCTTCGTGTTGAACTTGGCAGACAGAAGTGTCCTTGCTTTAAAAATGAACAAACAAACAAAAGTCCCAGCAAAATCTGCTGGCTATAGAAAAGTATTAAGAGACCTATTTTAGTTTTTAGACTGAGAATTGGTAGCAATATTGTTTCAGCCAACTGAAGTCAATGTGATGGGAGGTCAATGACGTTGTTCGGAACAGGAAAGCGCTCGCATTCCAGATTCTGTGACACCAGACTACTCAGCTGCGTTCTGTAATTGGTGCTGTGCTGCTGCTTGCCCTTGTCAGCTTCTAAACACAAAGAATTCCAACTGCGTACCTGTTTAGTTAAAGAATTAGTTAAAGTAATCGTAGGAGTTTTTCTTAAACATGAATGTCAGACACTTAGGCTGTATGGCTAAGTGGGTTCCAAACACTAAGTCGCTGAGGATGAACGTGACTGTGAAACATACAGTGTTCAGTAGAGAAAATAGAATGTTTAGGTTGAATTCACAAAATAGTATTGAAATGGCTACCGAAGTAATTTTCTGGTTTGTATCAAGGATGTAGGTGGAAACTGCTTTTCTGTATAGAGTTCTGTGGTATGAGTAACATCTGTTGCATGTAACACTAAATTACTTGTCCCTCTTGTCTAACAGTTTTAGACAATTCATTAAATGCATTTTGTATTGAGCAGAGTATAGTTAAAGCTTGTCTTGATGTTTAGTTCTGTCTCTCCAACGCCTTGAACTCTGACATGAGGGGAGTGGATGATGCTAAACTGGTCCCTCGAGGCTTTCCTCTGTTCTCCTGCAAGCCTTGAGGCACTATCCCTGTTTCATACGTTGTATAGGTTTGTTTCGATGCATTCCTGTGATCTACCCTGCAGCATCTTTTCATCCGAGGAAGAAGCAAACGCGCTGCCTCCAGTCAGTGCTGCTGTCTCAGAACCAGGAGCAATGGAGACGAGGATAAGTGATGGTCCAATTTCCAGGTGTAATGCACACCCCAAAAAAAAAAAAAAGGAAAAAAAAAAGTCCCATCAACTGAAAGTATAGGTGTTGACTAACTTCACTGTGTCTTGTGCTTGTCTGTGTGGGCATAGTCTGTTAATTCTGTTTGTTTGGTAAAACTGTTGAGGGGCAGATTTCCAGCAGTCGTGTCTGCAGTTCGTGTTTGTGTGCACACAGGGATCAAATGGAAAATCAGTTTGGTCTCTGGAAGAATGTGCAGCTGTACTTTGTGCACGATCTTGCAAATCTGATCCTAATTGTGAACTCTTTTGTCTTGTGTGCTTTTCTTGCAGTTACTTTTTACTGGAAGTGATTTGCTAGAAATGGCCCTAACTCTTCTACTTTCTCTCTTGTGCTTCAGAAATGCAGTTGGCCTCAATAAAGGGCAGAGTTAATATTAGCAGTAGAAATTTGGACCTTTTCGCTTCCAGATCTTTGACTTTTTCCTCATTGCTACCAATGATAGAAGCAGCATATTTCTTCCAGTAAAATGGCTCGGGTTGCAATTAGTAACGTGACAGAAATCAGACGAGTGCTTCGTGCAGCTGTTGCCCTGCCTGCCCTCACCAAAACGAGCACTGTGGCACAGGCGTGATCGAGAGGAATTTGCTGTTTACCAAACTGAAGGGAAATTCTGAGAATCCTGAGGATACAACAGCATGTGTAAATGCTAGTAAATAACGCTTGTCTGGTGGGGGGCAGCGGCATTACACAGATTCTGGCTGTGGTTTCAACGCTTGTGAGAACGGAGGGGAAAAAATATCTTAAGATAGAGTGGTTCTGAATTTGGGCTGTTACCCCCTGCCCCTCCCTGGCTCTCAGAAGCCTTGCAGGGCCAGTTAAAGGAAGAAGAACCTCATCCCAAAACCTGTTTAGGAAGTAAACATTCCTGAAATCCTCTTACTGTAAGGTACTTGCTACTCTTAAGGCCAATGAAGCATTCAAGTCTCGTTTAAGAAATGAGTGTTCTTGGAACTTTCTTACTGTAAAGTGTTTGCAATGCTAAGGAAGGCCAACAAAACATTCCCTGCCACCGACGATAGCTCAAGTGACAGCAAATCTCTCTTGTCAGGAGATCTCAGCGTCCTGCAGTACGCATTCACCTTCTGCTGTTCAGTCTCTTGATTGTTCAAAAGGATTGGTGAGGTGCTTTGGGCAGAACTTGGGTCTCCTAATGTACATTGGTTAAAGTGAAGGAGAGATCTTGTCGCTTCAGATCTACCAGCATGGTTTGAAGGTGATCTAGACAAAGCTGGTCCAGCGAAGATGAAGTATTCTGTTACCATAAAACCGTATTAAGCATGGCCTAAATATTAGGTGTGTGTTCTGTATAGTATGTTCCATCAACTATTTATCACTAGTGCTTTAAACTCCAGATTAAACATCCCTGTAAATGGAGACATTGGGCAGATGTTCCTTTTGTCAATATAGGTTGAGAGACTCTGGTGGTGGTTTAGGATAAGATTTTGCTAACAGGTAAAGCAATGTAAATATGTACGAATTCTATTTGTTGCACATAACTTTTTGGTATAAAAAAATAAATGTAGAAATTACCTGTGGACGTCTTGCTGCAATCATTCTTATGCTGCATTCGTGCAGTCCAAACATAAGAGCTTGAATGAACCCATCAGAGGCCTTTTTGGACTCAGTCTGAGCCTTAGAAACTGTTTTTAAAGTCAGTACTGTAATT
Source organism: Penelope pileata (assembly GCA_013396635.1). Taxonomy (NCBI): domain Eukaryota; kingdom Metazoa; phylum Chordata; class Aves; order Galliformes; family Cracidae; genus Penelope; species Penelope pileata. The sequence continues at coordinate 150,948 of WBMW01001211.1, read as the reverse complement.
TTGTTTCTCGAAATGTATTAAGTTGTGATCTCTTTCGAAGAAATTGTATGCTAGCAGTAGAAGGGTTAAAGCACTTGGGTCCTCAGAGAATACCCTTGTAGAGAACTTCTGCAGCTTCATTGTGTCTTGCTGAATGTTGTGTGTAAAAGCTGAGCAGCGTTGAATTGAGGCTTTACTGTTTACACTTCTTTAAGCAACTTGCAAAAAACGTTAAGCATATGTTATTTTTATCAGTTCCTTCTTTCCTTGGTTCCGTGGGTCTGCTTTAACTCCGCTCTGACAAAATTGCAGAGTATCTGGAAACTGCTGTTTATTTACCTGGATTTGGGGGGGACAGGGAGGGTGGGGAACAGAGGGAAGACGGGAGCTTTTGGGGAAGGGTTGGATAGGTGGGTTGGGTTTAAAATTGCACTGAGCTGTTGAGAACAAGCAGGAACTGAGACTCTGAAACGTATGCTTACCATACGTGTGGGTATTAAACTTTGCATTTGTTTTGTTGGACTGAATGAAAGTGTAGCATTCTCCTCTGCAACACCACAAGCCCTGAGTGTACTCTGAGCCCTACTTTGTAACGCATTAACAATGTCAAATCTGGATCTGCATTTCCATGTGGCAGCTGTTGGTACGTCCTGCTGTCTTGAAATGGGGAGGAAAATGGTTTTAAAAAAAAAACCAAACACATAGAGAGCAAGAAGTTGAAATGGATTTCAAACACTGGGCTTAAATACACTATTCACACTTGTATCAGGTTACATTTGAGCAAGTGTCCTTTTAATATTGATAGGCTTTTATATTCTGGGTTTTTAGTTAATGAGAATGTTAGTGTGATAGTATGTTTTTTCCTTTCCCCTAAAAGTACAAGCAAAAATGTTCTGAAGTCTGCAGTGAACATGTATGTCCTTATTCTGCACCTGGCAATGGAAAGTGTTGTTGGTCTCTAGTATGTCACATCTGAAGGACAGAGAATTTGGCCATCACACAACACGAGCAAACATTTTCTTTATATTGGCAGATGTTTTGGTCACTTCCTTGAGGTACTAGCAGAAGAGCCAGTTGCAGAAAAAGCAAGCATAGCAAAGGGTCCATACAGTATCTGTGAATTGGAATAATGAGACTAGGTAACTGTCCCAAAATTCAGAGAGCAGTCTCCACTTCTGCAGTTCTGCAATGGGTGATGCTGCTGTTGGGACAACTCTGAGAGCTTGCAATAAGAAGATTGCAGATTCTGGACTCTCCTTGAGTACCGGCAGAATCTATTACAGTCTAAAGCCTGGCCTTGAGGGCTCTCTAAGACTGGTGTGCAGCCTAAAAGGGAAGTTAATATGCTACATGACTGTTTAAAGTAGCATGTGCACATTAACTTACACATAATCCTACCCCTGAATGGTCTGGGCCAGGATCAAAATGGCTTAGATTTTGCCCTCTTTGTCCTCTAGAATACTATAGTGAGAATTTGATATGAAGGAAGCTCTTCCATGCTGGAAAGTAAAACTGCATCAAATTATGGCACTTCTGGTACTGTGATTAAATAGTTCTAAACAAGTTCATTGATGTAGTACCCACCTATCCAACATATTCCACCTTGCTGCTATAGTACCGATCCCATACTGTACTGGAGTGTGTTGGGTATCCTCACAGAATTAGTGGTTCACGTGCTTCCTGATTTGCTGTTAACTCTCAGAATTTCTCAGCCAGCCACGTGCGTTCTGTCCAGCTTTAAAGGGTTCCATAGTCAGTAATCCCATGGACAACGTGCCGTGAGCTGAGTGGTAGCTGTTAGGGAAGTATAACTGGAAAACCTCATTTGCATTGGTGGGATGTGATGCTCAGTTAGACTAGCTTGGATTTTTGAAGTTGTCTGCATTGATTTCTATTGTAATTTTTTTTAATTGTTTCTAATTTTTTTTTTTTTGCTATAAACAGATACCTCAGTCAGGATCTCTAACTTAGCTCCTTGAAACTCTGAATACTCATGTTACTCCCTGGAAGCAGGAAGCCTACAGACGTGGCTGAGCATAAAAAAACTAATGTTTCTGATCTACTTTGTGTCATAGTAACTACATTAGGTGGACTAGAAATTGCATTAGACTTGCAAGACTTGTGTCAGGCATAAATATTATTTAAACAGAAATTTAATGAACGAGTTCAGCATATAACAGCCAGGTTCTACCTTTTCATTTCATTATAGAAAGAGGATATGTGATTTTACTACAGGAGGAAGACAGCTTGATTCATTTGCAATCTTCCAGTATCTCTCTCTCAGAACAAATGCAGCAGACTTGGGCTGTCGTTGGCGGGTGAATATTCCTTTCTTGTTCCCCAAAACACGTGTGACCCCTGTGGAGAAGTTATAAAATAAAGCAGTGATATGCAAAATGCTCTTATCTCCCCGATTGTGAATTGTTTCAATGTATGTTTTAAATGAGGTTAAGTAAGAGAGACCTATGCACTTTCTTCTACACAGTCAGGTACAACAGGGAGCTCGGCAAATGTAATTTGCAGGATCTTGGCAAGATTAAGTGATAAAACAGAGCAATATAGCTGCAATTCATTGCATTTACAGCTGGGAGTCAATGGCAGGTAATTCAGGTATGTCCATTAACTTGATCAGTAGTATATTTACAGGAGATGTTACTCCTGCCTGTACTGCCACCTTGTACCTTGATGATGGAAACATCAGTTACTAATTGTTTGGCTGTACTGTCCTTCCCTGGTGTCCAGTCCTTTTTGCTTACTCTAGACCTGATAGAAAACTAAAAAAAAAAAAGACTGCAACATGTAGAGAGACAGGAACTGCATGTGTGTATGTAAGCTTGTCTACATTTCTTCCATCATCCTGTTCAGAACTCTTACTACTTTTCTGACTGCCTCTCTGTGATGACTTAGCTCTTTAATACCTATGTTGGTGCTCTACAGATTATTTTAAATGGTGTTTATCTGCCTGAAATCAACACTGACAGCTCAGCACCCTAACTTACTGTAGGTGGCATACGTGTAATTGGTTCCCTGCTAGGTCTCCTTCTGAGCTGTAATAGTTTAATTTCTGTGTGACTGCACTGTAGTGCCCCCTACTTCACAAACGAATTTAACTTTAATTAATAGTGGGTCATGGTAGACCATTGTCTCCCGTTGTGGCATCTGTCTCTCCATTGCTAAACCTCTATCGCACGTTAATAATACATGATTTAAGGTGCTGCATTATTAAGTGCAGTTGCAGATGAAATATGAAGCGAGATGCTTCCCTAAATGCTGACTGAAGCTCTGAGTTGAGGAAGGCCAAGAAAGAGAGAGAATCTGTGTCTGCTTATAAGCTTCCCTTGTGTTCTGCCCCAGTGCATTGTCCCATGTTCTGGCTAGCACTTTTGCAGGTGGAGCATCTGGGAGCTCAAGCTGGAGAAAGGATGCATTAAGTACAGAAGGACCTTCCCTCTTGGCTGTAGTCACACTGGACTTTGTCACAGAAACCAGCTGTGTTCTATCTTCAAAAGCTGAGGGTCCCTTTGTCCTACCCGACAGCACAGTATTCTTTCTGTGTGTCATAAACCATTTTAAACTTGCAGAGAGAATGGAGTGTTGTTTAGAATGCAAATACAAGCTCACCTTGATTAGTCATGAAGTCAGCAAAATTCCAGATGAGCTCCCCAACCACATACTCTTTCCTCTTTTTGTCAAAAACAGAATGGTATTCTTTCAGCATAGCTTTCTGATACTCCTCAGTGAACATAAGAGGTGGATCCTACAGCCAGGAAAAAGAGGTGACCTTGAGTGAAGGTGACAGTTAATCTCAGCAAAGGCTGCAGACGTTAACTTCCCATTACTGGAGACCTGCTTCCTGAAGACAAGCTTTCCAATCACTTGATCTTTTCATTGCCACTGCATGAACAATGGCTAATTAGTGAAGATTAGCAACTACTGAAATTGCAAGAGGAAACAAACTATAAATGTAATGCCAGGTTTACCTCGGGAAAGTATGTGCTTTTGCTTTTATAATGGTGCTTTATAGGTAATGGAGCCCCTTTCTATGCAGGATGCCTTTGTGAAATGGATGTCTACTCTCCAATGTTCTACCTTCCAATGAGGCATTTTCTACAAATGCCAAAGGACAGATATCGGAGTACTTCTTTTAGAGGTTTAAATGCAGTAAGTTTAAGTTGATGATTAGCTATAGCCTGACTGCTAGAATGATTAATTGTAAAGGGAAGCACACTGTAGTGTAGGACCCAAATACAGAAGTGTTATTATTTGTTTTACACATTGAGTGCAGCTAATACCAGCAGTCAGTACTGTTGAAAAAGGCATACCTAAGGGAAAATTAGGGAGAGAATGGCATTATCTCCATAAGTTGAAACTGGGGTTTTTATTTCCTGTGCATGAGATTAACTTAACACCCTGCAAAATGCTCAGTGTTTTCACCCAAAGCTAAAAAAGTAGGTAGAATCTTACCTTTGTTAGTCAATGGCAAAGCTCATTGATTTCAGTGAAGCAGGATTCAATCCTGAAGTCTTTTGGACATCCATCTAATGCATCTCAAAACTAAGTTATTAGGCTGATTGGTACCAATCTGTTCTAATTAAATTTTTGCTGATCCTTTAAGAAGAGCAGTGCTTCTTCCATCTAGGGCATACGTAACACTTACATTGTGAAGTCCAGGAACCGAGTCAGCTCCGTATTCACTCTGGATGATGGGTTTTTGGTAGGTTTTATACCAGTTCTCAAACTGTGCTGTGAGTTGCAGTGGAATAACTTCCAGATGGCCTGGGTCATGATACCAGGAGAAGTAGCTGTTCACACAGATTACATCCACATAAGGAGCCTATAAAAAACAAAGTGGGAGTGTTTTGTCACAGCGCTCAATGTATGCAAACATTCATGAACTAAATCTTTTTTTGGGTTCGTTTCATGGAATTCAGCCTTTTCTCCTGTCATTCAGGCCTCCCCAGCATGACATGTTTCCCTTGGGGTGGAGGGGGAGTTAAGTTTTACAAGGCAGTGGTATATTAATTTGGCATTTCCTTACAGACTTAAGCCGCAGTAAAAAAGTTAAATAAGATCAACCCATCTCATCCTAGGTTTGTTAGAAGTTTTAGAGTTTCCAAGATGTCTCTGGCTTGCTGGTACATTTAGACAAACTTATTGAGTATTGGAATGTGATGGTCAAGTTAGTAGTCAATTATTTTGACTAGCAACTAAATTGGTCCATCAATGGTGCAATACTAAGACTAAGCATTCTGCAAGTTATATGCCATTTCTACCACGTGGACAGTATGATAAAAGGGCACAAAGCCCACTAAAGATGAAGTGATGTTGTATGTAACTTGTTCAATGTTCTCTTAACATGTTTTGTAATAAAAAGTTCTAATACCACAGCAGTGTATGAGATCTATTCTTTGGTTTTGTTTCCCTGTGTCTCCTTGAGCTAGTTAGAATATGCCAGTGGGGCTGGGTTAAGAGTTTGTGTGTGCGTGCCTGATGCAACAGCAATATCCAGGAGCAAATACTTGCTTGGTGCCTTTGAAACTAAGGTCAGCAGGATTTTTTTTCCTGGGGCAGAGCGCTCCAGAAGGCTATTCCTGCTAACTGCAGGATAGCCTTAAAGAAATACAAAGCATAACCTGCAGCAAGGACAGGTGGCAATATCATACACATGCTAACCTACAAACTCACCTGCTCATTGTACAGTCATGATACAAACTATTAAAATAATTCTGAAATATTAGAAGTGACATAGGAACTACCACTGTTTTGTGTGTGTGCTGTAGGTCCTTGATTCACGTTCTGGCCAGCTTAAGGCACAGCCAACCAAGGAAAGCACCTTTCGGTTAATTACACAAGACTTCAGTTATTAAACTGAACTTGGGCTGGAATAGCTTTTAGATTGTTCTACGTTAACAGACATCTGCCAAAGACAATCTAGAGCAGTTTAAAGCAGGAATTAAGGCAAAGTTTCCTTCTTTAGACTTCCACAAAGGCTGTTAGAGATTTTAAAGGGTTTAAGCTTTGGTTTAATTGCAAATGGAAAGCCTGAGCATTAATAAACATGATTACTGGGATAGCAAAGTATCACAGTGTTAACAGAATCCAGGAAGCTGATTCTATGTACTCTACTCAATACCAAAAGCTGTTCTTTTGCAGATTTTTTAGCTGGCCTGCTACAGTATGAAGTGTTTTGTACTAAGAACTAAAATGTAAGTTTTCTTCTGCCTCTCCTTAAATATATTTACTAAATTTGGCAAAGGAAAGGACCATAAAGCAATTATGAAGAAATTTAACACATGAATTGTAATAATAAAAAAGATAGAAATTAAAGGGAACTTACACCATGATCACCAGCGTAATTAGCATTAGACACAAAGGTTACAGGTCTGGAGGGATCGAGAGCTTTAGTGTGAGCTATCAGTGTCCTGTTTGTAAACAACAAAACAAGAGTTCAACAACAGCATGGAGAAGCAACCTGGCTAAGCATAACTTTGCTTTCCCAAACTGCCTGTCCTTCTGCCCCCCTCATACATTTGGAGCTGCTTTCCATTTAGTAGGCAGAGTATTTTTAAGTAAATATTGCAGGACACTGATTGATTATCTGCTAGAACATGCCTGCAATCCTAGCCAGTCCTGTAGGTGTATAAATATCGTGGCAGAGACCTTTATCTGTCACAAAGTTAGTTGCTATCCCACCTAAAAATGACCAGAGTAGAAGTACACCAAACACAGGCATGTTAATTGGTCTATTGGTGCCAACAGCTTGGATGTTGGAGGAGGGACAGAAAAAAAACAAAGACCACCAACTGTGAGAAGAGTAATGGGAAGCTTAAAAACGACTTTGGGTATGTATCTCCAAAAAAGCTTTGCCCTGGCCCTGTGCCACAGCAGGCAAAGCAGGCACAAGTTGGCTGCTTTTAAGGAAATTCTCTATGAGGGAAATGAGAGGATGTGAGAGTGAAGTTCTGTGGCTACCTCAGCATTGCAGGAGGGTGGTGGATTGTTCTGAGGAATGAAAGTTCACAGTTCTCAATGTATCTGCAGCTACCAGTGATAGTCTGCTACCCCGTTACAGGATTACTTCTGGCTATCCAAAGCTTAAATCTCTTTAAAATTAAGGGGTCTGTAGGGACACAAAGTAGTAGCTTTGAAGTGGAGTGTCACTAACATCCACAAAACAAATAATTAACACTAGGTGAAGAACTTTGTCTACAGAATTAAAGGCCAAATATTTTATATATGTAATTCTCAGAGAATTTAGCACTCAGCTTCCTTAGGTAACAAGCAATGACCTGTTCCCATCATGTCTGCTTTTGCTTGACCCTTGGCTCGAGAAGAGATGCTCAGACTTGAATGGACTTGTAGTAATTTCACACAGGTTTACTGATGCAGAAACTACAGTAGTTACACTGTTAGTGTGCATCTGTGGGTACCGTTTCAGGGTTCCCAAAAAACTTCTCTTTATTACTTCTGTGCCATCTCAAGGCATGAAGGTACATCACCTGCCAAGATCCAAGCCTCAGTTGTGTACAAGCACTTACTTGAAGTAGTAAGCTGCTGGGGGCAGCTCCGATGCCGGCTCGTTGGCTACTGACCACATCACAACTGAGGGCCTGTTCTTATCCCTGCGGATCAGCTCCTCCATCACAACAAGATGATGCTGCAGTGACTTGTTCCCGAAGCTCTCACTTAAAGGAAACAAGACTAGGTAAGAGTATGAACTCCATCCCCTTTGCATGTCTGTAATAACTCAAGCCCTGAGGAGTATGTAAGCACAGATGGGCCTTGAAGCAGAATATGGCTTCTGCCCTGTTTTCCCAAAGGCTGCTGCACAGTTCAGGGCCACGGTTTGGGCTCATTAACGGAGCCAGATCTGACGATGCAATGGCCATGTGGCAGAACGCCCTCTGGTTGCCCAACCTCAATGGGCAGACGTGGCGTTGGGGGCGGCTTCGGAACGCAACAGGCTGATTTCTAAACAGAGCAAAGTGCTTTCATTATCAGGGCATCACGAGCTTCGGGATGGGAGGGGGAAGCTGTGGTAGGGATAAGCAGGGAAAGAAACAAGGAGAACGGTCTTTTGTGCGCTTGCTTACGGCATTTTGATCCCCACTCCTGGGCACTCATCAATCACCACGATGCCGTAGGCATCACACATGTCCATGATCTCCTCAGCGTAGGGGTAGTGGCTGGTGCGGAAGGAGTTTGCACCCAGCCAGTGCAGCAGGTTGAAGTCCTTCACAATCAGGGCCCAGTCGAGGCCTTTGCCACGGATCTGAGGGGGAAAACAGATCACACCCCATTGCATTGCAGGGCCGGGCTTCTCCTCACGCCTTAGCTGGGAAACGCTGCTCCCTCCCTGAGCAGCCCCAGGGAGGAAGGTGCTGCAGAGCTGAGGAGAGCCGCGCTCCCGGCGGGCGGCCCCTGAGGTGAGGCGAGGAGGGCGGGAAGGGGCGGCTCTGCCCGCGGGACGGAGCCTCCAGAGGGGCTGTGGGGCCTCCAAGCGGCCGCGCCGCGCCTCGCAGCCCTACGGCTCAAAGCTCCGCGGTGAACGCTTCTCCCGCCCTGATTAATAGGGGCGGGGATGCGGTGAACCGCTATTTCTGACTGGAAATTGTAGCCTGCAGGCTATTTATATTCCCTACCAGCGCACCCTGGGCTCTCCGTGCACCCTCAGAGGTATGTTATGACTGTGGTAACACTGGGCGTGGTGTCCCCTTGGTAAAAATGACAGTGCAGACCCTGGCAGTGCTCAGCCTGGGAGAAGGGTCTAAGGGCCCTGTGTGTGGAGAGGGCACTGCCTTGGCAGCATGGTGAGGTGCCTCATGCTTACGTCTGCATCCTCGTGCTTGTTGACCCCGTGGAAGTAGAAGGGCTTGCCGTTGATGAGGAACTGCGTGCTGGTGACGTGGACGGTGCGGATGCCGACCGGGAGCGTGTAGACGTCCTCCAGCAGCGTGCCGTTCACCTGCGCCTGCACTGTCACCTGGGGTCCCAAAGGGAAGGTGCACGTGAGGTGCTGGGGTTGGCAAGGGTGCCCTGCTCTCCCTCCCCTGGTGCGTAGGGGCCATCCTGACCTCCCGTCTGTGTCCCAGCCCTGTCTCACTGCTGCTTCATCCACCTCCTGCAGGCCCTGGGTCGCCTGGGGAAGGCGTGAGGCCTGGCTACAGGGAAAATAGAAACTGAAGGATGATAAGTGAGGCCTGGATGGCCCTTCTGAGGCATGTTTACCCTCAGAAGCTTCTGTTTAGTTTCCCTTTACCCATCCAGGCTGTTTCACTGCCCCAGGCAAGGCAGCAGTGTCTCTTCTCTGCACCTCCACACCAGGCAACGACTGAAATGTCATCTGCTCACAAGAAACACAAACCTGAGCCTCTGGAGGCTCCCAGCAGCTCATCTGCCCTCATTTCTGCATCTCAATAGCACCACTCACACAGAGCCCTTCAGGCTCCTTCTATTGATGCTGAACTCTGGTATTGCAGAGTGGGAAGAAAGCCCATTGCATGGCAAAATGTGTGAAAGAGGTTAGCAGCCTGCTCCTCAGAGACTCTGCCCTCAGCTTGTGCAGCGTCTCCCTTATATTGTTTCAAATAATCCTTTTGCAGGAGGTAGAGTAGGCCATAAACATGACAGGCAAGCATCTGAGAGCACGTGCATGCGCTCCAGGCGTGCCCTGCTCTCCTTGCTGACTGACCTTCCCATTCAGCATCCAGGAAGCTGGCAGAGCTTGATTTGATTACAGCACAATTAGCAATGCCATTTGAGTGATGTGAACAGGATCCATGGGAGAGGAAACATAAGAAGGATGTGCCATGTGGCAGTTCTTTAATGCTGTCATTTAGTGAGAGGAAATGCATGCAGAAAGGAAGAGATGTCATCGTTACCTCTAAGGAGTAGCGGTATCCGGGGTTCTCGTGCATCAGGTAAGGCCACCAAAGGTTTGGACTTGGCACTTTTAACTCTCCAGTTGGCCCATCGCCTGTAGCAACCACTTTTCCCTCTTGGTCACGCAAACTCAGAGACAAGGAGTAGAAGGCGCTGCCAACTACCGATACCTGATATTGCACCATTGCTAGTTCAAAGGACAAAAAAACACTATCAGAGACTGGCATGAAAGGCAAAATGCATACATAAAATGGGAGAGGGTTTTCACATACAGCAGTATTAAAAAGCAAGGGAAAACAGCAACAACAACAACAGAGAGGCACAAATTGTAAGAAGCATAGTCTTGAGGTCCAGAAGTTTCCAGGCAGATTTGCGTATCACAAATATATGTTATTTAGAGATAATCCTGCTTTAAGTGGCAGAAAGACTGGCCCTACTGCAAAATTCTTCTAGAAACACCCCATTGTCCTTTCACTTCAGTGGTAGTGTCTCACAAGTACTTCCTTTTTCTTATTCTTCCTGAAATTACCAGCAACTGCTGAGCTGTGCAATAGACCAGCTGAGGTTAAAAAGGAAGCCACTGCAAAACAAATTCAATTGGAGCTTTGCAGGTTATTTTTCTACTGCCCTTGTCATCTCCATTTGGAGCTGGAGGTAGCTGCTGTAATTGCTCTGAACCTACCAACACTCTCTGATGCAGTAGTTGTCACAGTAATGTCATCTATGTAGACAGAAGGAGTGGTGTAAAGCACAACTGGGCGATGGATTCCAGCATAATTAAAGAAATCAAACTTGATGTCCTGTACAAAATAGTTCTTGGGATACCTGAGTGAGCAAGACAGGAAAAACGGCTGCATTATGTTTTGTTACACAAGAACTGAAGGCAGCGTATGGATGCTAGCAATGTGCTGGTAAAACAGTCTTTACAACAGGATGGATCTGTATTTCAGTAGTGCTACTGATGCTGTGCTGAAGGGGTTTACCAGTTAACAAACATCGACTGCACTGAATAGGTTTGGTCCCTCAGGACAGCAGGCACTTCCAGCTGAATTCAAGCTTCTCAAGTCTGCCATTGATTCAGCTTGGCAGTCACTTAATCTCAGTTCCCTGTGTATAAAACAGATCTGATAGTTCAGCGTAGGTTCCTCATAAAACTGAAGCTAAAACTTCTCACTGCTTGACCGATGAATTTTGGCAAAAATATAACTCATGCTTTCCTAAGCTGCGCAGAGGGTCTTACAAACCAGCTGAATGAATTCCCCTTCTCTCACCCCTGGGTTAACCTCAGCAGTACAGCGTTTTAGCAACTCACCTTGCTTTGTCATTCATGTGCTGAATCGACCCTGGGGGCAGAGTGTGGGGTGTCAGAGTGTTGTTCAGCGCAACAGTGATGCGGCAGGGGATCCCCGGGCTGCGCTGGACGATGCTGCTTATATCTGCTTCAAAAGGGAGGTGGCCCCCTTCGTGCTCCACAACCTGCACTCCATTGACCCACTGCAAAAGAAGACAGCTGTGAGCCCAAGAGGTAGGGTGGCAAGCATAGCAGCAAGAAGGGAAGGAGCACAGTGATGGGCTGTTGGGATTCCCATTAACATTGAACCTTCTTCTGGGCTCTTGCTCCTTGAGAGCTCGATCTAGCAGCCCTTCATTTAGTGGGAGCAAGGTCTGGGTCACATGTCAGTGTTACTGAGATGCACTGTTTGAGGCAAATCAGTAGCTCGTTCCTCCCAGGCTTACATCAATGAAATGTTTTATTTATGAGTCCTGTTACTGGAGGATCAAAGGAGAAAGACCTGGGAAGCACGGCCAACTTTGGCTGAAGGAAAACAATCAAGAGGTAAGAAAATAACAAACTGCTCTAAAAACCTTGGTGGAGATGCATTCACTGAGCAAGCCACGGGACGGATTTCAGTGCAGCACGACTTTGGAAACACAAGCACAACCACCACGTGACGTACCACGATGGAGTAGTAGTGGGCACTGCCAAAGCGGAGCACCACTCTGGGGCTGAGGTCCTCCTGGAGCCAGCGCTGAGGAAGCAGCACCTCCTTCTCATACCAGACCCAGCCGATGTAGTTCTCCAAGCGGGGGTCCTGAGTGATGTCGTTGAAGCTGGCAGGCACTGGCATGTCGATGACAGGACCGGTCTGGCAGCAATTGTACAGAAAGGGAAGGGACAAATCATTTTTAAAAAAAAAAAAAAAAGAAAAATCCTGTTGTCTTGGTTATGCAGCCTGCACTGCTGGAGGTATCCCCTTCCACTGACAGCCTCAGAACTGAAAGCGCCTTTTCCTAAGTGGAAATACTTGGAAAAACTGCCTAGAAACTAGCATGGTCTGTCCTGTGCAAGGCCTGCTTAACACCAGCCCTGGTTCCTACAGGATGAAGCTGCCAATATCTTTCCCCTCCTGATTTGTAACAGGGAAATGCTTTCATTAATAGCTTTGGTATCGCAAAATGAGAAGGGAAGGGGGAAATGGCCAGGTGGATGTTCAGCTGTGTGCCAGGCTGTGAGCTGTGCTGGATGCTGCCAGGAGCTGGGGATGCTTAGGGCCTGTTTGCACCTATTTACATGGGTGAGTTCAGCCTTTCTCCCTCCTTAAAATCAACACAGATTCCTTAGAATTGCCACAGCAGTAATTCACTCACTTGTTATTAATACAAGGATTGTAGGCAGGCAGTGTTGCAATGAATTTAATGAATTTAATGTCTTGGTAACCGGGTGCCATTGCACAACGGAGCAGTTCATTTTTAGCACCTGCTGTGCTCGTGATGTTGCAGGGATCAGCACAGTTGGAGCACTTCCCCTTTCCTCACTGCGCCTTTCCATGAGGAGTGGAATGGGGAAGGGCCGGTGCCTGGGGGTGAGCTCCATGTGCGGGGCTGACTCAGCACTGACAGTCACAGAATCACAGAATCTTTCAGTTGGAAGGGACCTTTAAAGGTCACCTGGTCCCACTCCCCTGCAATGAGCGGGGGCACCCCCAGCTCCATCAGGGTGCTCAGAGCCCAGCGACTTGTACTGGGGCTGCAGGGAAACTCATCCCCATATCAGACAGCAGAAAATCCCAGCGGGGAAAAAACGGGTGGTAAATAGAGTTTTGTGGTATCTGCTGCAGGAAAGCCTTTGGCTGGGATGGCCCAGAATGTGCCTCCCCCCAAAGGATGTTCTCTGCTGTCGGGGACACTGTCCCAGCTCCCTCTTCCCCCACTGTCTCCTGGCAGCACAGCGCTGCCTTGCAGCTCTCCTCTCACAATTGGGCAAAAAATTGCTAAAAAGGAAACGTTGGATCCTCCACCTCGGGGTGTGCCCTGATCCCCTACGCACTAACAGAGCCGCAGCTTCCCTCCGCGAGGAAAAACGGTTCGTTTAAGGGCAGGTGTGGGTTACACTGTAACTTGCTTATCTGCACCTGGTCGCTTGAGTCCACGCACGCCGCTCCCAGGTGCGCTGCTATCGGTGTTGCATTGCTGCAACCCCTGCGCCCGGGCACGGTGCCGCCTGCACGGGGCGAGCGGAGCCGGCAGCGGCCCCGGAGGAGCGCTCCGCAGCCTCCCAGCAGCCGGGAAGGGGAAACCCACCCTGCCCCCGTGCATAGCGGATCCCGCACCCCCCCGGCCCCGCGGTACCTGCCGGAGCGGCTGCCGGTACCAGCGCTGCCTGAAGCCGGCGTCCCTGCCCGGCGAGAAGTCGGCGCGGAAGCTCCAGACGCCGCCGAGCTCCTTCAGCTCGCGGGAGGGGCTCTCGCGGGGGTACAGCATGCCGCCCTGCAGGGCTGCCGCCCGCCCGGCCATCGCTGCCAGAAGCAGCAGCACGCGGCAGTGCCCCGCCGCGGGGCCAGGCGCCGCCGCCGCCATCTTGGTTGTGGGCAGTGCCCGGCCGGGCGGCGGGGGCGGGGCTCTGCTGCCGCAGGGGGAGCGGGCGCTGGAGCCTGGCACTGCCGGGGGTGGGACGGCCGCTGGCAGGCAGTAGCGAGGGGGTGAGGGGTATCTGGTATTGCTGGAGTTTGGGAAGAAAATGTTATTTATTTATCCATTCATTCATTTAGTTGTTCTTTTTTTTTTTTGTTTCCCTTATAGTCAACTGTGGAAGTGGGTGGCCCAGAGTAACAGACGCAGCAAAGAGCCCCGATCACCCGACGGCAGCTCAGGGACGAGCAGGAAGTCACCTTTGGGCTGACCTGTGAACCATGGTAACGTTTTCCTGTTCAAAACCCATCCCTTGGAACTTCGTTGGGAATAAAGCAGGATGGAAAGAACTGTCACAGGGGCCAGGGAGGAAGGAAATGCTGTCTGGTGGATTTTAATTTCACAGCACATTTTTTTGTAGCCTATGGTTGCTTCCTGGACAAGATACAGCGTGCCAGGCAGCTGATTGTTCCATGTGCAACAAGCAGCTGTCAGTCACGCTGTATCTGATTCAGTTAGAGGTGACAGTTGGGTTTGCTGCAGATTGTTTGAAGGCTTGGTGGCACAGTGAGAGGTAGTGGCCTCACATTGCACTGGAAAGGTTCATGTTGGATATTAGGGAAACTTTTTCTCTGAAAGAATGGTCAGGATTTGGCACAGGCTGCCCAGTGCGGTGATAGAGTCGCTGTCCCTGGAGGTGCTCAAGAACCGTGGAGATGTGGCACTGAGGGACATGGCTCAGTGGGCATGGTGGGGATGGGAAGGGATTGGACTTGGTGATCTAAGAGGTCTTTTCCGACCTTAATGATTCTATGACACATGCAAAGATCAGAAAGGTGGAGGGACAAAGGGAAAGTAGCACTGCCTATGATCTATTTAATTAAGTAGGAGAATCAGACACAATAACCTGCACAATTGCCTCTTTTCAAGCAGCAGAGCCCCACTTTACTCAACCCCAGGGTGCTTAAGAGTGGCTGCTGGGAAAAAGAGGATGTCTACTCAGCTAAGGCCAGAGCAGATACTGAGCAACCCCTAGAGTTTGCCACCCATAACAGCTCCCCTGCCACAGAGGGGAGGGCCCCAGTTCTTTCCCAACACTGACCGGTTCCCCAAGCCTCAGAAGGGCTGAGGAAGCCCAGCTCCATTTTGCCCCATTAAAGCAAGACGCAAGACAGGAGTTTCAGTGAACTACAATGCACCACAGTGTTTATTAACTCTGGATTAGTGTGATAAGCACAACGCTGCAGCCATGGGATATCTCCCCACACTCTAAGCTTGCTCCTTCTGCTTCTTCAGCAGCTCCCTCAGCTGCTCGATCTGGGCAGTCACGCTGCTCTTGGCGGTGCCACCCGGAGCAGTGTACTGCTCCACGCTGTTGACAACGTTGAAGACCTGGGAGACGTCGCTGGCAAACAGGGGGCTGGGGAGGCAAAGAGAAGAGGTGTCAGTGGGGAGAGATGAGCGCTGTTTGCTGGCTTTATCCTGCCTGTGGAGAGGATGAGGGAGTGGAGGCTGAGCCTTTTTCCAAGGGAAAAAAAGCCTCATGCAGTTCTGCTTCAGCAGTTCTAGTGCCTGAGAGGATCAGTCTGT